>JARYHS010008074.1:314070571-314259907 GCA_031002005.1 Vandiemenella viatica
TTCTATAGACAGCATTAATCAGGTGGCTAATTTTACTGGGTAACATTTTTTCATGGTCAGAAAAACAGAAGTACTGTTTTCTGTACCAGATTAATGAATATGAAATACATGTCCAGGAAGGAGAGTTATTAAAATTTTGAGAGTTAGTCAAGTCTTCTTTCCTGGTTAGAATGTTGTTGTTGTATTGTTTCTTTTACCTTTCTGTCTGCTATATGACAGTGTGAAACACAAAATATCTTGGATTGTTGAACTGATATATATATATATATATATATATATATATATGGGTAAGTATGGGATGGAATAAACATTTATACCAATATATATGTTTGCTCAAAGGCATGTAATTAATGTGGTGTGGCTTAATATCTCAATAAGGTGGTTGATTTCATTAAAGAACTCCATGTAAAAACTGAGTAGGCCTACCTGATTCCTGGTTGATATGAACAATGTGAGCCTTCCATAAAAATAAAGACAAAGATGTTAATTTCTGTAATTATTAATAAGCAAATAATCTATTCCAGCTCTGATAGTGCTGTTTGGGTGATTTTTTCCTGCAAATTGTTTAATGATTTTATTCCATATGAGGATGGAAATAACCTTCGAGATATTAAAATTATGGAATTTCTTGAACAGGTAGCCCTTGGCAAGTGGCAGTTATGACAGGCCCCAAGATGGCGGTTTTGGGGGGAGGCAGTACGTCTCGTTGCTGCCGGAACCACCGCTACATTTGAGCTCAGTGCTCCAGGTTTTACTCGTGATGATATAGATATTCAGATAATAAGTAAGTATTGCCTTATATTTAACACTCAGTTTTCTTCATTAGCTTCTTTCAACAAGTTTCAAAAAATAAAAAAAATCTGGTATTACTCTCATTAAATTGCAGGTCCATCAAAGCGACCAGTGACTGCACGTTTGATGGAAGAAAAGGGAGGGGAATTTCGTGTTGAGTTCACTCCTACTGAAGTTGGAAGTCATCTTGTGGAAGTGTCAATAGCTGGTCAAAAATTGCCTGCTGGTCCCTTAGTAGCCAAAGTATACAATAGTGCTCTCATACGTGTTACTGATGTGTCCAGTGGAGTAGTTGGTCAGCCTTGCCAGTTCAGAGGCAAGTATTTGTTGTGAAAGTGTTCAATTGAAATGTTCAAACACAATTTATACTCTGTTTTGTTTCCTACTCCATTTTGTTAATGATCATGAATATTTTATCTTCTGTCATGTTGCATTATCACTGGTACTGAGTTAATTTAAAATCTGTGTTCTATATGACTTAAACAGATAATGCACTTTTGAAAGAGATAGACTGAAATTAAAATATTTTATTAAAAAAAAAATGTTTCCGCCTCAACTTGTTTGGTAGAATCAGTGTTATACTTATTACATTCTGATTTATTTAATATATTATTGTTATTATTCTTTTAAGTTGATGCAAGTCAGGCAGGTGAAGGCCAGTTGGAAATTTCAATCAATGAGGGAGAAGTTCCTAACCATGTGCAAGTGGTTGGAGGAGGTCGCTGCCTTGTTAGTTTCACTCCTGAACAAACTAAACCACATCTTATTGACATTAAGTTCAATGGAGAAACTGTTACAGGTGCAGTAGTACCTTCTTAAATTTACTTCTTTGATTATGCAGATTAAAATATTCTGGTTTTATTTTTTATTTTTGCATTAAATAAATTTATTAATTTTACCTTTTAATGTATTCTGAGTTGTGTGGTTTTATAAATAATGTTCATATCATTTATATTCTCAATATGCAGGTTGCCCTTTTGTCTGTTCCGTGTCGGACACTAGCAGAGTTTCCTTATCTCTTCGAAATCTTGAACTGATTCCAGTGAATGAAGTAGCACGATTTCATATGGGTGTTGATGGAAGTGGTAGTGCTGAACTTGCTGTATCTGTTCGTGGTAAGTTGCAGTTTGTGAACAACTGATTGGAAGATATGTAAAGGACATAATCAAACACTTATACTATGTTTTTGTAACTGAATTTTTCAGTGATATAAATATTTCACTTATGGATAGGTAAGAGGGAATGAGTAGCACTATAGAATATATATTTTTTAATGGGATACTCATGCTTTCTTCTTTGTTGTTGCTATTGTATAAGTTCTGTGTTCTCCACCAGGACCTGCTTCTGAGCTGCCAGTGAAAGTAACAGGAAATATACATAGTGGGTTCACAGCTGAATTTACTCCAAGAGATGTGGGTGCTCACTCCATTACTGTTGAATATAATGGACATGCTGTGAGTGGTACACCATTCATTGCAAAAGCCTATGATGCAAAAAGAGTCTTTGTTGGTCCTTTGCCAAAAGGATCTGTTGGCAAAACTCTTCAATTCATGGGTTAGTTCAAATTATACTTATTTTAACATATCTTAATTGTATTTATTACCGTAAGAGGGGGTTACTTTGTGACTGAGGTTTAACTTTGTGACACACGGTCTAGTTTTCGTATTTCAAATCTCCCGCCATATCAGCAATGCCAGGAAAGAAAACAACAGCTTCATCGCTTTGTAGGACTTACAGTGCCTCTTATCAGCCGCTGCCTGAAGCTCCCCCGTCTCAATTGTTCTCTTAAGTAATCGTATTGTTGAAAGGTCTTTCTGTGTACTTGGGCCAACATCCGAAAACTTTGTCTGCTGAAGCGTTACACATCTGAGAACCAGCTAACACGGGTAAGTTTTCTTTGTTGTTATTATGTTAGCTACGCTGTGGAGTAATATAATGTTCGTGATCTGATATTTACTTGAGATATAACAACGAAACCAAAATATCGACACTTTAAGGGGCTACTTTGTGACACAACTATACTGTTACAAAGTAACCTCACAAGTTTTCCATTTAAGTATTCAAGCTATATATTGTATTTTCAGTGTCAAGAAAGGCATAAAACAGTATGAGAATATATTTTCTCTTTTATTTTTAGGCAAAAACATATCTGGGAAGGAATAACCCCACCCGATGGGGTAACTTTGTGACAATTTTTAACCTAAATTTCTGTTTGCTATCAAAGATCTAGATTAAGCTGCCAAAATGTGTAATATTGTTTTATTAAAAATTTAATAAATGTATCATTGGGTAACTTTGTGAAAATGATTTTTCTCTTGCATTTCTAGGCAAAAACGCATCTGGCACAAAGTTACCCCGCCCGATGGGGGTAACTTTGTGACAATTTTTAACCTAAATATCTCAGTTGATATTAAAGATTTAGATTTGCGCAATATTTCATTATATAGGAGAAAGATACGTCAGTGTTTTGTAATACTCAGTTTTGGGAAACTTATAAAACAGTTGAGCTTGTGTAGGAAAAACGCTAAAATTTGTCACAAAGTAACCCCCTCTTATGGTACATTTTCAGTAGCTTTTAGAAATTGTAACACATTTTAATTGAAAATGCATTAAAACTATGAAGTTTTTTTTTTTTTTTTTTTGACTCGCACTGGCTCTCCAGGTTACTTTGAGTTTTGAAATATGTTGTGTTTTGTCAACAGTTGATGCAAGCCAGTCTGGAGAGGGTAACCTTGAAATTACTATCAGTGCTCGTGGGCACAATATACCAACACAGGTTCATCCTCAAGGCAATGCACGATTTGCTGTGAGCTTTGTGCCAATTGAGCCAACTGACCATATCATAAGTATTAACTTCAACAAGGAAAGTGTTCCAGGTACTTTATGGAAATGTCTATAAGGCTATATTTTCCATAGATACAATACTCCAATAATTTATGCCTATTGTTACATGTTCCACCTTAAAATGAGTAGTTCTAAAATGTGTTTTTAAAATCCAGAAGTAGTTTGAATAGTAAATGCATTGCAATGATAAAGCAAACTCTTCAGTTACGTAGCAATATGAGGTTAATTCTAATACAAATGATTAAAAAAAAAAAAAAAGAAGAAGAAGGCAGACTAAAAGAAAACACAAAGGGAAGGAAAAAATTGACACTGTTGCTATGGATCAGTTCTGAAAAAAATGCAGCATGTGGTTTTTATTTGTTTCTATGAAGTTGCCCTATGCTCTCAGTTAAATAAATACTTCTGTTAAATTGTTTAAATAATAGGACCACAGTACATATTGTCATGGTGAAGCTGCATATCAGGGTTAGTATAATACAGCTTATTCTGAACTTTGATCTTTAGCGTGACCTAAGGATAGATTATTATTTGGTCTTGCGGTCGCTATCAAGCTGATAACCTCAGCTTGAGAAGGTAGGATTGAAATAATGTTCACAGTAGACTTCTAGATAAATTTCAAAACACTGTATTCTTAAAAAAAAAAAAAAATATCATTAAGTACGATGACCAATCTACAGCATCGGTACTTCCTTTCCAAATTTAATTTGAGTGCAGGTTCGAACAGTGATACAAGCCGCAGTCAAGTACCGAAAACCCCTAACTGATGAAAAGTCAGTTACATCGAGAGCAAGTTTACCTCTCGAAAATTCTAAGATGTTTGCCTATCCGGTCCCACTTCCACCTAGCATCTTCTTTAAGTTTTGCACTTAATCGGCCGCGATCAGCCACAACCGCTTTCTAAAGACTGACCAACTGCTGTTCCCAAGGTCCTACTTATAGGGGCCACCCTGATGATGTAAAAACTCCTGGGATTTTTTCTCTCACTAAGCCTTATTTCTCTTCAGATCTACCTGAAATTTTTATACGAGTTGGCCCAATGTGTAAATGTCAAAATTGGTCCTCATAAAAAAAAAAATCTACTGTATCTCTAATTGTTTAGCCATAAAAAAATTATTAAAATTGTCCTATGTAAAATTTACTCTCACATTCAAAGTATGTAAGCTATGATGCTGAAACTAGTTTTGAAATGATCTGCTAATTCTTCTCTATCTTTTACTATACAAACCGGCTTGTTTATTATTGTCCATCTTGGTGTAACTCATGATGCAAAATCTATATCTTCTAAAGTATTGAAGATACAAAGTGAAAATATGTTTTAAATGATTTTACATAAAATTTTCTATAAGATCGTGATGCTATGCAGTTGTTATAATTGATCTAAAATTGCCTTCCTGTTATTTCAAAAGTCTTAGTTATTTCACCGAGCCTGGCAACAGGAAGCTACCATTTCTATGAACTTGTCATTAATTTACTTTTTTCCAAACCAGCCAAAGTATCCCATGGATTTTCATAAAAATTAGTGCGTTGTGCTAAAAAAAAAAATACTTTCTTTTAAATTCACTCTCCCCTCTGAATTTAGCTGAAATATACTATCTGAAAACAAAATCATTCCCGCTTATGAATAATAATTTTACATAAAACCCTCCAAAAACATTTCTCAACTGTTACCTAACAATTTCAAACTTTCACATAATGTGTTACAAAATTCGTTTCATCTTTTCAGCTTTGTATCTTTAAAACTAGAAGCTTAGGAATTATTTAACTGTTTATTTCAATCATTGTGCCATGAGGTTGATTCAAACTTCAAAATCAACTATCTCTTCAATACAATTTTATATCTGCAAAGTGCCATACTTCGTTTTGATCCTTGTGCTTAATTATAATCCTGAAAATGAATGTTGCATTTTCTATTGTAAAATAGGCAAAATCCTATATAGCGGCAATGTTTACAAACGTTTTGATCAAATATCACTGTTTACTTGTACTTAAACCTTACAAACTGTAAGAAAATGCTTCTATTGAAGTTAGCTCGACATTCTTTAAACAAATTTTGATGATATATTGACAAAGTTTTAGATTATATTACAATATGTTCAATTTATATTTTTACTTTTTTTTGTATGTATAAAGTGTCTGGATCATTTTTATTGTACCTGTAGATAATTAGTCTAATCTCTTGCAGGCTCTCCTTTCTTAGCTCGGGTGCAGGGTGATTCACCTCACCAAATTATGGTTAGTGGACCATCACTGTCCTCCACAGCTGTAGGAAAGACATCTTTTTTTACCATGAGCAATGTGGCAGGCAGTGTTGAAGACATTGAAGTGAATGTTGAGGGTAAGTGTTGCATGGAATTTTGTATTTAACTGACTTCTGTTGTTATGCTTATTCTATTTTTTGATCAGTTTCTTAGACTGGAATCTTTAAAAAAATCATAACTGGTAAAAGGAGTGTAGCCTGATCTATATTTCCTGATGCAAAATTACAGAATTTATGCCTTATTTCAGAAGCATGATTAATGGTTGTTACTTAACTGCTTTCTTCTTTTATGTTCTGTCGGGTAATTTTATGATCCAGAATGAGCACTATCCAAGTTGAGGTACCACTGCTTAGAAGCACTATTTCATCTAAACATTGGACTTCATTACTATTCTGTATTAATGAATGGGATCCTACAATGAAAATGGAGTGAAAGTTGTGTGAGGAAATGTTTAAGAAGTCATGACTCCTGTTGTTTTATTAGCATTGAGTGTAAGCATAGCTGGGCACAGTTAATCATAAAGTTAACTTCGTTAATAGTTAATATGCTACTTGAAAAGTTAACTTTGATAATCGTTAAAACGTTGAAATTTTTGTAAATTTAACGCAAATTACAGTTACCCTTTAAAAGTTAACGATCAACAATACGTCTACCCAATGTACCTCTGGAAATTGAGTTCATAGTGCAGTTCAACGTTTTACTTAGCTTCTGAAATGTATCGGATGCTACAGCATGTAGGGGAATCATGATGACGACAAAAAAGTTAAAACTGTATTGGTTGACACTAGCTTGACAGTTTATTTTTTATTTATGGCTTTACTCCTTGTGGACGTCATTAGAAGTGGAAAAGGGCTGAGGACAGGAACGGGAAGGAATTTGGCCATGGCTTTTTGAAGGAAGCATCCCAGCATTCATCTAGAGTGATTTGGCAAAAACATGGAAAACCCAAATCTGGATGCCCAGGTGGGGTTTCAAAGCAGCGTCATACCGAATGCGAGTATTACCAGAGCATTACCGCTCACCCACCACGCTCGGTCACACCAGCTTGAGAAAGGGGGGAGGGGGGAACTTTTGATGCTATCTACACCCGAAACCACAGCACACGAAGAAGGCTTTGAATTGTTCTCCCTTATCCCTCCAGTTGACGCTGCTTCTACTTTTCCTTCAAACTGTAAATATTTGGATCTATGCATCCTTTTCATTTGTTGTTTAAGATTATTAAGGCTAGGAACATGAGTCTTGACTATAGAAAGTTTAGGCAAACACAGTTTGAATTCATAAATCAGTTGTTCTCCAAAGCCTGATTTAAATGCAATATGATCGCATGAATATGGCCAAGAAATTTTAATATTATTTTTGCTATTTCTAACATTTTTGATTTCATTAGCAGTTTTTAGATCTTGAGTTTCCATGATTTAATCATGTAATGAATATCAATTTAATTTATTTCACTAACAAATTCCAAACCAACACAAACTAAAAAGTGGCACTATATTCCTCGCAGCAAAAAAGTTATAAAAACATCAAAATCATTCACTGATCGAATTTGAAATGTGCAGCGAGCGTGGTTTGCAGAGGTAAGATACTAAAACTCCACAACTCTAGCGTTCCTGATCAGATCCTGCCTGGCATAACAATTATATATGCATCACACTTGCACTTCGCATTATCTAATTCGTTCACTGTAGAACTTGTCGGACGTACCAGCATGCCATAGAGTGCAATTCAAACAATTGAAATGAAGTTAACAACCAGTGTAATGGACTAAAGTTAACAGAAGTTCAATTTAACATAAGCTAAGAACTTTAATGATTTTTCGGTTAGCTTAGAAGTTAAATTTTTGCAATTTTATTAACTTAATTAATTAACGATTTTCTGCCCAACTGTGAGTGTAAGTAAAGCACTGTTTCAGTTCTTACGTTTACACCATGTAAAAGTTTATATTGATAATTACAGTTCATCACGGCTAAAAAAGAAAGAAAGATTGAAAGGGAAAACCTTGGTCTGGCACTTGCTTCTTTATGGTGTGGTCAGGCCTGCCATAAGCAGGCGTGCACCGTACTCGGGCGGCACGTCAAGGGGTGCGGCAAATCGGGGGATCAGCTGTTGCCGACCCGATAGTTACCACTCCATTGTCACTGCCAGAACAGTAGCAGGGCTAAAAAAAAATCTCCGCCAAATTAATATTGATAGGGGGCGGCAAATTAATGTTGTGGCAACCTTTTTTTTAGCTCAACTGCTCCTTGAGGGGTGACACTCGGGATGGCAACAGTAGGGGCGGCAAAATGATGTTTGAAGGGGCGGCATAGTCAGTATTGCACAAGGGCGTCCAAACAACTAGTGGCAGGCCTGGGTGTGGTACTATGGGTCTCATATTATGGGTGTAAAGGGGTTGCAAAAGAGTGTTGCTAGATTGCCAAACAACACAATCAGTGACTGGTATTATAAAAGAGCCTGGATGGGAATGTTTGAATGACAGGATGTGGGGTATGAGGCTGCTGGGTGTGTATGAGGCACTCATTTGATTATGACGCCAGGATGGATTTTTCAAGAAGAATTGTGAATATTGTGTGAGAAAGAACAGAGAACCATGACTGTCTTGATTTCAGGCATGAGTGATTGGCAGCATATTCATTTGTAGTTAGAGGAATCAGAGAGTAAATTGTCACAGGATTTGCTGAACAAATTATATGATACTGTGAAAGCATTTAAAGGGAACATTTGTTTTATGCATAAGTAGGCATGTAGAGAAATTGCCATAATCGCTCCATATTACTAATAAAAACGATTTGACGGAAAGATTTATGACTTAGAAATTTGATAAAAAAATAACCAATAGAACATCTTCAAATATTTTGTGTTTTGAAAAATAAAAATGTCACCTTTATTCTCCAGATCATCATTTAGGGCATAAGTCGTCACAGTGTCTACTATCTTTTCTTTGTTTCTTTCTTTTTTTTTATTTTTTTTTTTTGACACAATCACAAACTGCTGATGATGTTAAGTATTTTTGAAACCTGATGTCTTTGGCCATTACTGTTTGCTCATGCTCAGTAACCATTGTATAAAAAGAACATATGTAAAACTTGCATAATTTATACAGTATAATAATAATAATGGTTTTAACAGATAGTTATTTAATATATTTTTATTATAAAAGAATATAACTGTTGAAAATGAGTTTTTCATCCAAGCATAATTATCAGACTATGATGTAAGTAAGTAAATATTCATAAGTGCTCTACATTGTGAATATACTTGCATCAGTTTTATTTGTTACCTGAACTATTTTTCCTTGAATATCTTTCTTTCTCAATTTGACTTGTGATTCTTTCTTATCTGATAGTTGAAAAAAATGATGCTCCGTTTGATTATGTTGTACTCATTAGTACACTATAGGTGAATGTCATGGGCGCCGGGAGGGGGTGCAAGGGGGTGCACTTGCACCCCCCTGACATCCCGGGTTGCCCGTAAATTTGGGCCGATAGGGGGTGGGGAGCACCAATTACGGCCCTGGTGCACCCCCCTGCATCCTGGGTGCACCCCCCTACATCCCACATCCCGGGTCGCCGTGTGGGCAGTAGTAGAGCCAAAAAAAAAAAGGAAATTTTTGGGCCGATAGGGGGGGGGGGGCATCAACGCAGCCCTGGTGCACCCCTCTAGAAGCAATCCTGCCGGCGCCCATGGTGAATGTTGATTATAGTTAAAGCTCTGAATAAATTCCTGGTGCATGTATAAACCAAATGGATGTTTACCATATTTCAGTGGCGTAAAACTGAAGTACAAAACTTCTCAAAAGTAATATAGCATCATAATTTATGTAGCATTTGCTTCTCTGAAATAAATCATATGTATTTGGAAGTTATCATTTGGATAGTTTTTAGTGTAATTTATCCAAAGTTTCGACTTTGTATACAATTTTTTCTCTTCCCTCTGAGCTTCTTTACCATTATGTAGAATGCACTAAGCAATCAAAAGGTAATACCTAAGTTCAAAATTAGCTTCATGTTTGTTTCAAGAATACTGTGGAAAAACTGCAGAGAATCTTGTGTCTCATTGCAGGTTCATCCCCTTACCGACTGAGACATTATTAGACAAATCTTGACTATAAGTAACTTTGTAAAGTGACTGTAGCATCTGACTCAGAAATAGATTTTTTTTTGTAAATATATACATTCGTAACATAATACAATAACATTTTTAATTTTATGGTATAAAAATGTTTTAATTTTAATGTTTAATAATGAGTTATCAGAAACAGTGACTTAACTCAGTAAATGTTGCTGTAGGAGTTATTAAATTAGGATGACTGACATAACTATTTCATATTCATTTTAAACTTACCCCTTTACATAATGACGTATCCTAAGTAAAGGGATGATATGGACAGAATGTTAGGTACCACTGTATTTGGTGACATAGGTGACCGTTTTGACTGGTATATGTATTTTATTCCTCACAACTTTTCCTTTCATTCCTTCCTCTCCATACTATAACTGGGCATTTGCTAATTGCTTCTTTATGTGGAGTAATAATAGTCAGCTTTTTAGAAAATGAGACCCTTCTGTGGTAACTTGAGGCATGACATTTGCATGATCTTTCAATGCCTGTTGTGTTGATGTCAGTAACATGGAGATGGGTAAAATTTATTGTAGTGTAAGTGTAATGGTATATTAAAAGCATTTTAATGCAAGATTATTATTTTTTAAAACTATTTTGGTGAAAAATATCTTTGTGTAAAGTCAATCAAAACATCTTAATTATTTTTGCCAGCAAAAATAACTTGAAGCTTACTCATTGTTTAAGAGAAATTATTTTTTTTGTCTCTAATTTTTAAAAATGGTTCCTTAAGTAGTTCAGCATTATAAAACATTGTAAACCCATTAATAAAACAGTTAAATTGTGAGCAACAATTTAAGTGATAAGACTTGCTGCCAGCACAAACAGTTGTTTTATGATGTTGTCAGATAGATCATCTCTTTTCCATAAGGGATGATATATTATGTAATTAGAGGTGTAACTGCTTCAGGTAAAATGGTGCTTATTAACATTTTTTTTTAATCAGTGTCTCAATCAAAATTTTGTATTTTCAGTCATAAGTTCCTCTTATAGTTTGTACTAAATTTTGTGTCATAGTGTATAGTGAGTATTAGGTTTTTGAGAAGAGGCATATCATCATTCTTTTTGATTGAGAAGTTGATACAATCATTCTTTCTTAAATGAAAATGTAGAAACTAGCTCTAACTAACCTAAAATCCTGAGAAAATCAGTCAAAATTGTTTTGCTTATCAAAAATATTTTATCAAAAAATTGTTTGTGCCAGTAACTAATTACTTCATATTTCTAAAAAAAAAAAAAAAAAAAAATTTAAGCTGCTGTGATTTTTACTTGTGATTAAAACTGTAGCTAGCTGATATCCTACTTACAATGCATGGTCTACAACTCATCATTTCCCATACCCAAAGTCTCATCGAAAGGAACGAAACCTTACCTCCCATGATGCTCCCTCACACTTGACTCTGATATGAACGATTGACACTGCAGGACCAAACGGACAGTCAGTTCCCGCCCAAGTTAAAGACACGGGCTCGCAGACTTTCCACGTTGAGTTCACACCAAGACTGGCAGGCGAACACCGCATTGCAGTAGCGTACCGTAAGGTTGCTGTTGCGGGTTCACCCTTCAGCTGCAAAGTATATGATGTGAAGGCTATTAAAGTCAAAGCTGTTCCTAAGGGCATTGTCTCGAAGCCTGTCACCTTCCTAGGTATGTATTGTTCCATGCACATAAATAAATAAATAATTTTTCATCAAGAAATTTTGCCTTTCCACATTTGATGCATAATTGTAAAATATTTCAGTGTAATGGTTATGTGTATTTAGATCTGCATACATGTAATATTATATTCAGAAATTCCCATGAGTTCAGGTACTACAAGTAATTAAAAACAGTTTGAAGAAAGGGATACAAAATTTGCTCTAGTCTAGATGAGGTTTAGATATTTTGTGTTTGTGAGAAATTAATTGTTTGATTTACTGTGATAATTATACACTAATGCTTATAAAATAACTTTAGAAGATGTTTATTTTATTTTGAGGTTATCATTCCAGACAAACATAGTTAATCTTTTCACAAATCCACGAATTTTAAAGTTTCATTTAAAATGTTTTAAGACAACAAGGTTGTGATGTCAGATTTTGATTTTGTAATATATGTTTGCAGTAATTGAAAGAATGTGAAACTGGGAAGAAAGTAGCAGCTATTCCAACTTTTGTTCAGGGTTGGTTTGGGAAATAGGTATTTGTTCTACGTGTGGAATGTTGCATATGGGTTTGGTGTTGCTAATAGCTTCTCTGCAGTGGCGGATCCAGGGGGGGGGGGGTAGGGGGCTGAAGCCCCCCCCAAAAAAAGCACCAAGGTCACCCCCCCCTCCCCCCCCGATGACATGGATTTTGGAGTTTTTTTTTTTTTTCCTCTACTGTTTGTATAAGGGTGGCAATTTAGAATAATGAGATTTCTGTCAGCACCCCCTCCTCACCCAAGTCTAGCCCCCCGAAACCAAATCCTAGCCCCACCCAAACCAAAATCCTGGATCCGCCACTGCTTCTCTGCCACCAGTGGTAGTTGATATCACTAGTGAAGAGTGCATCAGGATTTGTGATATGGACTATGGGCCTTATTGTCATTAGGTGTGGATGAGAATATTAGACCTATGGAGAGTTGTCTGTGTTTAAATTTAGTATTTAGTTGTGCTGGGAATGTTGACTAAAATTTGTGAGGGCGTTCCCAGGAAAGACAGACACTAATGGAATGGAAATGGGAAGGTCAGAAAGGGTAAAAAAATTTTCAGGCTATGCCCTTATTTGTGAATCATGTGGCTGTGTTGAAAGCAGGTACCTTTGTGGGATCATTCACATGATTCTATGGGTTGATTTTATGTTTACTTTCCCTATTAATGTAGCTTTCAGCATTTCTTTCTGTGTCATTGTTTCTGAATAGTTAGAGTTGGCTTCATTGACTGTCGTACGCTTTTGTAGCACAATGAAAGAAAACAACACCTAGTTTAGAAAGCTATTTTTAATTTTTCTTTGTGTAGTTTTCCACCTTGCTGTATAGGAATGTACTTATTTTAGTTCAGATAGAGGGTTACAATTTATGGTGAAAAATAGTTGACAGGAGTATTACTTGACTTTACTGGTGTTTGTTTTTTTAGTAAAAGAGTGTCTTGGTCAGTTGTAAATTAAAGGCATTAATGATGGAACTTTTTATTTGAGTTGCATTTCATCAGCACATGTTTCCCTTACATCTGTTTCAGTTTAAACAACATTTCTTCAAAGTCTTGTTTAGTGTAACACCTATGGAAATATTTTTTAGCACTTTAAAACATTGATGTATATCATTTGTTCCATACACAGTAGTTTAGAGGAAATGTAATATTTGCATAAAATATCGTTTTTAAATTGATATCCATCAAAAAAAGAAATTTCATGTGAATATATTGAAAAAGTTTTTGAGAAATAGGTGTATAGTTTTTTAAAAATATTTTTCACTGCTAATATTTAATTGATTACCAAATTTCTGCAAATTTTGACTAGTGAAAATAAGTTTTCTTGGTACCTAAAGTAAGTTTTCGTTACTTTTAGTTCATAATGCTTTTGATCAGTAACAAGTTTTCATTAGATTTCAAAGTTGTGTATTTCATATAAATTTGCTTAAGAAGCTGTGTGAAGTATAACAAAACATTATTTCTTGCCTGAGGTTAAGTATGGCTTCCAGCATTGCAGTGTATATATGCTGTACCAAGAGTGCTTTGTAAACACATAAAACTTTACATAGAAATACAAAAAATTTAGTTGTAATCTAGTAAAAATTGACATGTACAAGCATATTTTTTTTGCTGTCATCAGTCTCTTGCCTGGTTTGATGCAATCCTCCATCCCTTCATATCTTGTGCTAAGCTGTTCATCTCAACATACCACTTTCTTAATCATCTGCTTCATATATTCTAATCTCTGTCTTCCTCTGCAGTTCTTACCTTCTACTGTTCCCTCCACTAACAAGTTAACCAAACCGGCACGGCTCAAAATATGACTTACCATCCTACCTCTCCTTTCTGTAAGACTCTTCCACAGACTTCTTTCCTTGCCCGTCATTTCCAAAACTCGTTCATTTTGTACCTTATCTGTCCACTTAATTTTGAGCATCCTTCTATAGCACCACATAAAAACTGCTTCAATTTTCCTTCTTTCTGGTATTCCCAAAGTTTATACTTTTTTGACATAAAGTGCTGTGCTTCACACATAGAGTTTTAAAAAGTTCTTTCTGAGTCCTAGATTAATATTTGAAATGAAAAGATTTCTCTTTTTCATGAAGACTCTTTTCACTAGTCCTATTCTGCTTTAAACATCTTTCCTGCATTGGCCATCAATTGCAATCTTACTTCCTAAGTAGCAAAATTCACTAATTTCTTCTATCGCATCCAACCCTAATTTACTATTATTAGTATCATTTCGCTACATTTCATCACTTTTGTCTTGCTTTGGTTTATATTTAGTAGTTTGTTCATGACATTCAGTAACTTTTCAATATTGTCAGCCTGTTCTTTTAACAAGAGAATGTCATCAGAAAATAGTAGCATACTGATTTTTTCTCCTTGAACACTTGTGCCACATTCAAATCTTTCTTTCACTTCCTTAATTGCTTCTTCTATGTACAAGTTAAATATTAATGGGGATAGACTAGAACCTTGTCTCACACCATTTTTAACTGATGCATTTCTCTCATTATTCTATACTTTTGTTATAGTTACTTGATTCTTATGAAGATTATAAAGTATTCTTCTATCTTCTTCTTTAAAATTTTGAACATCTTGTCCCTGCTAACACCATCAAAAGCTTTTTCTAAATGAACAAATCCCATAAAGGTATCTTTGTTTTTTTGATCTGCCCTTCAAGTTTTAATATTAACGTGAGAATCGCTTCTCTTTACTGCAGTTTTTCCTGAATTCAAACTGATCTTCACCTACTATCCCTTCTGCTACAATTTCCATGCTTCTGTATATTATTATGGTCAGTAATTTTGAAGCCATACCAAACTACAAAACCATCATGGTTGTCCTGTAACATTTTATTCAATAAACGTAATATATACACAAAAGATGCTGCAGTCTACAAGAGGTATCAAATTCTAAAGTCAGCAGAGAGATGTTAATTATTTATCAGTGAGCTGTATGCCTAGGAATATAGTAAATTTCAAAACTGGCAACTTGCATCCTGATTTCAAAATTCATTGCGAAGAATACAATCTGTGAGATGACGTACCACATCCTTCAGTACATGATAGTTACCACAAAAGTAATTTTTTTTTCCATTGTAATGCTGGTCAGGCATGAAATTCTAAAATACACAGTTCAAGGGTCATATAGAAGCTAACATTTATTGACTAAATATTTAGCAATCTAGAGATTTGTATCGGGCTAAAGAAAAAGACAAAATACGAAACATCAATCATGTATAACAGATATGTTTATTGCTCTATTTATAGTACATAGATCTATACAGATGTGTGTCCATATGTTACAGTCCTTCAAAGTATCCTTCCAACGAATCCTACCAATGATATGGAAGTTGTCAATCACACTAAGCCTCGCCATGAGAGAATACTTCTGTTTCATGTCTCAACGCTGTAGCAAAGTTTTTAGATGACTGAAAATATATTTCACACAATGGCTTTTTCAGTTTCGGTATTATGTCAAAATTACTTGCAGAAAGGTCTGGCAAATAGGCAAGTACTTCCTATCCCCATGACTTGAGAAGATTCTGTTTGAACTTTACCCTCTTTGCATGCTTCAGTGCTGTGGCTTGTGTCCCCAGTATATTTTAAAATTTCTTGCCTGACCCACATTACCATTGAAATTCATATTACTTTTGCTGTATCTTTGTATCTACTCTCATTGTATTACATCCTTCATTTGTCTGATTGCTTTGGCAGCTATTTTCAAGAGGTATTCTAATAGTACTGCTAATTATGATGACTTGATTACAGTCTTCTTGTTGCCAGCTATCAGACTTCAGAGGATACGATCTGCTGCTGAACATGGCAGCCCATATTCCTTATTTGGATAATATGATACTACATGGATGTTAATTAGTAGGCAAGATAAAGGAATTATTTGGTTTAATGACAATGGACATCCCCAAGGACAAATGACCTTTCATTACCGTATGTTTTTTCCAACAGTTGCTGCCACATTTATTATGATTTATTTGAACACTTTGCCACTGACCACCAACCGAATGGAACTTTTTTTTTTTTATTTTTTTAGTTTTATTTTTTTTTGCTGTCATCAGTCTTTTGACTGGTTCGATGCAATCCTCCATCCCTTCCTATCTTGTGCTAACTTCTTCATCTCTACATATCCCTTACAAACCACATCCTCAATTATCTCCTTCATATATGCTAATCTCTATCTTCCTCCAAAGTTCTTACTTTCGACTGTTCCCTCCACTCACAAATTAACCAATCCAGCATGTCTCAAAATATGACCTACCAGCTTGTCTCTTCTTTCTGTCAGCCTCTTCCACAAACTTCATTCCTCATCCATCATTTCAAAAAATTCTTCATTTCGTACTTTGTCTGTCCGCTTAATTTTCAGCATTCTCTTGTAGCACCACATTTCAAATGCTTCAATTTTCTTTCTTTCTGGTATTCCTAAATTCCTTGTTTCGCTACCATGAAGTGCTGTGCTCCACACATAGAGTTTTAAAACAGTTCTTTCTAAGTCCTAGATCAATGTTTGAAACTAAAGTATTTCTCTTTTTCATTAAGGCTCTTTTTGCTAGCACTGTTCTCTTTTTACATCATTCCTGCTTCGGCCATCGGTTGTAATTTTGCTTCCCAGTAAGCAGAATTCACTTACTTCTCCTTTTGCATCCGATCCTATTTTTATATTTAATCTACTAGCATTGGTATCATTTCTGCTACATTTCATCACTTTAGGCTTGTTTTGATTTATATTCAGTCCAAAATCTTCCTTCAGTATTTTGTTCATGCCATTCAGCAATTTCTTAATATCCTCAGCCTATTCTGCTAACAAGACAATGTCATCAGCAAATCGTAGCATACTGATTTTTTCAAGTTGAATATTAATGGGGAAAGACTACTACCTTGCTCACAATCTTCTTAACTGATGCGTGTCTCTCATGGATCTCCATTTTATTATAGCCTCTTGGTTCTACCCTTGTATCTCAATATTTTAGACGTGATTTCGTTAAAATTTTGAACATCTTGTCCCATCTAACATTATCAAAAGCTTTTTCTAATCAACAAATGCTATAAAAGTATCTTTGTTTTTCTTGATCCACCTTTCAAGTATTAATCTTAAAGACAGAATTGCTTCCATTGTACCATGATCTTTCCTAAACCCAAACTGATCTTCAGCTACTATCTCTTCTACTACCCTTTCCATTCTTCTGTATATTATTCTGGTCAGTAATTTTGAAGCATGCAATGTCAGACTAATGGTGCGATAATTCTTACATTTGTTGGCATGTTCTTTCATTGGAGGTGTGAAGATAATATTTTTATTAAGCTCAGTTGGTAGTTCTCCTGTTTCATATTTGTTTTTATATCAGCTTGAATAATCTTTTGATTCCTTCCTCTTCTAAGAAGTTCAGCAGGGATCTCATCAATTCCAACTGCTTTATTAGAGCTCTATTATATTCTGTCCTCAAAACAGGATCTCCTAAGTCATCAATGTCCTTTTCCATAGCACTTTTGCTCAAATCTTCCCCATCACACAGCTTCTCAATGTATTCCTTCCTTTTGTATAATATCCGAAAGTTGAAGGTACTTTAAGTGGAAATCAAGACATAAGTTAACATCACCACACTGTTATTCTTAGTATAGTTCTAACAATAGGCAGCACCATGCCTCACTGGTCTAAATAATGACAATCTTATAAATCACTGGTCATTTAATCACTGCTACGACCCAAATGAATTAATCTTCTTTATGACCAGAATTTGTATTGGATGGTCCTTTAAAAATGAATTAATATGTAACACACACTTTCCCGATGCTATAGCCTGTAACATGTCTGTAATCCAAAAATGCTTCAGTTAGACTTCCTGATCGACATCAGTTGATTCCAAGTGGAAGAAGCAGGATTTGAAGACTATTTTTACCAGCAGTGATGAATTTTCTCTTTAAGCTCGTCAGATGTCAGCAAGATGTATATTAGTATTCTTACCATATGTCTTGCCTCCCACATGACTAAGACTAAAGTCGAAATTTGTGCAATTCGTTTGTTTTTGTGTTTTTACGTGTCTCGCCCTCCTGCCTTCATCTGTGGTAAGTGACGGGTAACTGTTTATTTTCCCTAATCTTATTTTTATTCTACTTATTAAACTGGTATGTTTTATCAAACTAGTAATGCATTAATATTGGTAACAATGAAGCGAAAGAACTGCCATGAGGCGATATTTATGTGGAAAGGAAAGAGAAATTTTACCCAACACTCACCAAAGTTGAATGGAGGAGGTCAGCAGCAACACAAAATAATATACAAACACATAAAAATACCAATATTTCGGGGTTAACCGTTAATCAAGTGGAAAGAAACTTGTGGCTGAGCTCTTGCAAGACTCACGGTCAACATAGCCACAGTAATGCGTTAATATGGAGACAGAAAACCATCACTTGCAAAATTGAAAGGAGGAGGGTTACAAAAACATTATCCAAACACAAAAAATTACCATATTTTTAGCTGTGCCCTTACTCATGTTACTAGAAACATCTGTTTAAGCTTGCACTTGCACATGTAGTGAAATCTACTATATGATTGGTGGGTTTGGGCCATTATAAAAAGAGTGGAGATGGTTGTGATAGCAAAAACAATATCAGTGTACATGTTACACAGGGGAAGAAATTAATCAAAATAAAATAAAATTTGACATAAATAAGTGGTGAAAAAAGTCAATAAAAAGTAATAATTAATCAAATGAAAAAAATAATACTTGCAAGTGATGGAATGTGCCAGGATAAGGATAATGTTACTGATACTGAGGTGTATTATATCCAGAATGTGTTGGTAGGACTAGTCCCACCTCCGGAATTTAGATGAGGACATGATTTCATGGAGTACTCTGATGGTTCTGACTGTGAAACAGTTTTTTAGACCATAAGATAGGGGGGCTGGCATGAGGAGTATCACAGAGGTTTAGATTATGGTAGTAATCTGTCTGTGATCATTCATTCTGATGGATATGTGAGTTTTGGTGAGTCTGATGTAAAAACTGGGTCATTGAAAGCAGGTTGGCTGGTGTATGAAGTGCAACATAGTAGAGTTGCCTTGGCCTTTGATGAGGTTGGTTTCGCCAGTGGTACGGTTACAGCACGTTTTGGTGGTAGATGCATATTGCTTCTTTTTTTTTAACTATGCCAATTATGAGGGATTGAGCTGTAGGATGGTTTAGGGAGATTAGGGGTTTGGTATTTGTGCGATACTGAAGGTGATGTGGGGCATTGTGGAAAGGATAGAGAGGAAAATGCAATGCATTTCAGGAAAAAATCTGATAAAGTCACATCATCAAAGATAAATGTGGTTCATGGGTTACAGCTGGTTTTGTATTGTGTGTTTTGGTGTGCTGAACAGTTCTTGCTTTGGAATATGTGTTTAAAGAACAATTCTAGGGGATAATTGCAGGATATAGGGCACTTCTGTCAGGTTGTTGGAGTAAGGGTTAAAGCATACTTGATTAAAGCAGGTAGCATTTTGTGTTATATAGGCAGCAGCTATCAAAGTGTAGATATTGTTATTGGCCTGTAGGTTTGATGTGTATGGAGATATACTAGTGGACATTATGCACAGAGATGTCTATATAAATGAAGCAGATATGGGTGTATAAACAAGACCATGTGAAGTTTAGAAAGTGGATGTTCTCAAAGGAATGTACGAAATCAGGGAAGATAATTTTACTGTGAGTACAGACCAAAGAAATATCATCTATGTATCTAAACCACAAAGAGGGTTATTAACAAAATATGATTCTTCAAATATTTCCATTAAAAGGGCAACATGAAATTTCCCATACTAGTGCGTCATACATAATGGTATGTGTGGTACTGGACTGGAAGCTAAATAATGCCTGACTGATCCATTCAAATGCCCGTATTTGTCACCCAGTTCTCTCCTGGTCTTGATTCCATTAATACAATCCTGCAATGTGGCCAAAATTTTTCAAGCTCCTCCCCTGAAAGGTGCACCTATTTTTCCAAATTTCTACCCACTGTCCCCACACGTTTCAGGAGACCCCCCCAATCTTAAGAATATCTTGGTCTACAAACACTTCCCTTTGGATTCTCCAAAAGCACTACATTGATTCTCTCAATGTAACAGACTTTGCTGCAAAAATTGCAACATGCATCCTGTTCCAATCCTACCATAGGAGAAACTTTTTCCTTCATTGGACATGCTACATGCACCACAAAGCACCTCATAACCTGCCTCCACTGCGCTAGCACTTTCTTTTCTTCCCCCGCCCCCCTCTATTTTTGCTTTATGCCTTGTTGAGGTCATTATAGGTGGTAAAGGATTGGGTGTAAGGGATGGGAAGGAATACGGCGATAATCTTTTGAAGGAACCATCCTAGCATTTGTCAGGAGTGATTTGGGGAAACCATGGAAAACCCAAATCTGGATAGGGATTGAAACACTGTGGCCATGGGGCCAGTGCATTACTGCTCACCCACCACGGTCGGTCGCACCTCACTAGCCACCCGCTCCCTGTCAAAACGAATGGCCACATGCAAAAAGTTAACACCTACAAACTAGTCCATCCAATACCAGTCCATGCTATTTCCCACAGCTCTCATAATCTAAATAACTGCACTACAGTGAAAGCATGTCAGAGTTTACTTGGAACCTACCCCTGCATCTGAACTTTGTGTATAGGAACGAACTTACCAAAATATTCAGGTTAGCAGACATCCACATGGCCTCAATGTCAGATAATTTATTACTCTATTATCCTTCAAAATTATTTATTTATTCCATTTTAGTTAATATGTTTTCACTTTTTACCAGAAGTGCTATGTCATTTATTTATCGTAAAACTTTATATTTGCATATAAATTTGTGTCTCTTGCCATTACCTATGATATATTTTCCTCCCTCTGGAGTTATTGATAGTTTACTTCGATGCAACTAAGGAAAAAGGAAGTGGCTTCTAGGCGATATAAATAAGAAAAGAAAGGGTAATTATCCCACCACATACCAAAGTGGACGGATGCGATGAGATTGAACACTTATGCTGACAAACAACTACATAATATTTCGGCATCTGCCTTGTTCACAAGTAGAAAGATGGGCCATTAGGCTTTTCTACTTGTGAACAAGGCAGATGCTGAAATATTATGTAGTTGTTTGTCAGCATAAGTGTTCAATCTCATCGCATCTGTCCACTTTGGTATGTGGTGGGTTAATTTCCCTTTCTTTTCTTATTGATAGTTTACTTCACATTGTTTTACCCCTACCAGCTACATCCTGCCCTGCAGGGTGATAAGCCTTGGTGTTTGCACACCTTCCTTGCGAAATGGCCCATTTCTCTCTGCATGAATATGGTTTTGAATTGAAATATTATACAGTTGTGTTCGTCTCATAATTTGTTTGTTGCTGGCATACTGCCTTCAACTCTGACAAGTGATAGTTTTTTTTTCTCACCCTTTATAATTTTCATTGCCTATATGTTGTCTTCTTCTACTTAGTATTACTATTATTGCCTAACAGCCCTTTCCTGTTTTTGTGCTTCATGCTCCTATCTATTGTTCTTTTACTTTTTCTTGTCCTGTCTAGTAGTTTGCACATTTTACCACTTGTTCTGTGGCACTTTGTTTCTCCGAAAGTTTCTACGATTCAGTTTATTTACTTCTGGTGCTGAATCTGACAACTTCTCACATGTCTTTCATTTATTTTGTATGTATTGTTTCTGTTATTTCCTTATTTTTGTCTTCTTTCAAATTATTTGTCTTTTGTAACACCTTACATATGGCCATTTATATACTTGTAGGTTTTCATTCTCCTGATTTTCCTGTAAATAACATTTCAGTCCCAAGCCTACATAGTCCCTTCGTATTTTTTGTCTGTATTTGCCATTATTGTCTGTCCTTACTTGCTTATTCTTTTACACACCACTGTTATGTTTTCCAACTGGATATATCACTATTATTTTGTTTTTCTCACTCTACTGTTTTTGAGGTATAGTAACTCAATTTATCTTTTTTTTTTTTTTTTAAAAAACTGGCTTCAAAAGTTATATTGTAAATTGTTATTATCATTATTGTTTTTCCCTGGATGAGTGTTCGGCGATATCTTCGCCAGTTGTCAACTGATTTTAATGATTGGTTTTAGTGGATAGGATATACCTTCAGAGTGGTCCAATATAAATTTCATTGTGAAAACACACCCACTAACCCTTTACCCCCCTTAACATTTATACAAACTCACATTTTTTCCTGATTTGTATGGAAGATGTATAATTTAAAATAAAGATAAAAATACTTCATCATTTGGTTAGCAAAAACTCAACCCCTTTCCATCCCTTTAATTTTTCTCAATGTTGTTTCTAAAAAGCTGCAGTTAAGACCGTGAAAATTGGCCCCCTTTCCATCTCCTTCAATTTTTGTCAAGTTCTTTATATAAAGCTACAGTTTCTATCCAGTTCTGAAGGAACTTTGCACACATATATTATAAAACATAAAGAAAATTCTGTTTTAATTTTGTTTGCAAAGCCTAACCCCTCTTACCTTCTACCCCCATGCCTCTTAATTTCCAATGTTCTTTATAGAAACCCACAGCTTTAAATCCCAACAATATCAGTTCGGCTGTTTTACACAAATTCATGAAATAAATGTGTCCTAATGTCTCGATATGTCAGATTTTAACTTGGACACCATGCTTTCACATTGTGCAAAACCCATTAAGAATCTATCTTTCAGCATGATGCCAGAAATAACAGTTATATTCCAGATACAGATTTATGAATGTGGTATGCCCAGTTGGCACATTTCAATTAAATTAAATTATTGAGTAGTAACTTTAACAGATGTTATGATTTGATTGAAATGCAGCCTGGACCTAAATGTAATCTGAAATTACTTATTACAGGATCCAATTCACCCTATTCTATGAATTGTTGGGTTATATCGCTGTTTCCTTCTGTAGATGACAGGTGCCAAAGTAATGAAACTTGGTACACTCGGTACTCATCGGAAATTTAAATATAGTGTGTGTGTGTAAATCAATCCCAATTTGACCAGACAATGCTGGGTACTCTGTTAGTGTATATATATTGAAATATATATACATATAAAAATCAGACCTTGATTAGGGAGTTGTAGGGGATTGCAAAAAACTCCGTGTTCCAGTATACATGTTAAGTGGTTTCATACTAATATTTAGCCAATTTCGAATTATGTCTCAACTTGACCTATTTTGTTCATCATATCACAGCACTATCAACAAAATCCCCTGGCAAAGATAAGTGTCACCGCTTACATAATAAATCCAGTTAGTCGTCATTAATTCACCAACCTGCAAGCTATTTAAGAGGTCAGTGAACTCAATATCACAGTGTTGTCGCATGATTATTGTTAAAGTAACTTAGTCCACAATCCGAAGGGTAGCTGGATCCACTTGAAGGAGGCATAATAAGCCATTGTATCAATGGTGGGATGGCCAGTTCCTTTCCTCTGGGATCATGGAATGACCTAGCGTAGCTCATATGATCAAACACAACTCTTAAATACTCCTACCACCAGCGGGATTTGAATGTAAAAATTTCAGTAATAGTACTGTAAAATGTTGTCATTTAGCTTAATTTGTTTCTGAGCAGGTTATAAAGTTATTTTAAAATTTTTAGTGTGTTTTTTTGAAGGAGGTTTTTATTTTTTTTAAACAATTATTTTATTCCTTCAGTATTTCGTAAAATCACTTTCAGTAACCCATCCTGTCTCACCATCACTCATATGCCTCCTGTCTAACCAAGCTACATTCCCACATACATGGTATTTTCAAAACATAAGTGGAACAAATATAGGAAAAAGAATTATTGCAAATCGAAGTACAAGTTACTGAAATTCTTTCACCCTTGTGCATCGACACATTGTTGCCAGCATCAGCATCAGCCGAGGTATGCCAAACAGGCATCAACGGGGAGCTGGTTCGGGTACCTTGTCACAAACTCTTTTTATATCATCCATCATTCCAAAATGATTGCTTTTCAGGTCCTTTTTTATGCTCAGGAACAAAATGAAGCTTGGTGGTGTAACAATGGGGCTGTCGGGCAGCTGGAACAACTTTGCCACCTGGCACTTGACCATATACTCGGCTACGGCAAGGCAATGTTGAATGGCATGTTGTCATAGTGCACCCTCCATGTGGCAATGATCTCGAATGATCTCCTTCCTGATGCATTTAATTCCTCTCAAGGACTTCCACGTAAAACTTAATGTTCCTTTTTGTGGATAATGTCTTTTCAGCCAAAAAAAGATGATGAGTATCATCCTCAGCTATAGATTGTTTATTCTTGAAATTTTTGGATATGGAATTGTCTTTTGTGTGCCACTCTGCAATTAGTCTTTATGACATAGTATGTTACTAAAAGACCCATATCTCACCATAAGTAACCACGTTAGCTAAAAAATTCAGTTCACTTTTGTTGCAGTCCAATAGATATAACGAGATTGTTACAGTAGCAGCATTTTGATCTTCTGATATTTCCTTGGAGACCATTTTGGTAAAAAACCTTACTCATGGCTAAATCTTTAGCAAGAATGCAGTGCATTGTGGTTTTCAGAATATTGCACCATCTAACATTCTGGCACTCAGGCATCGATTGGAACATCTTGGCACCAGTAGTAACCCATTTCCTGAAACAGTACTTCATACTGTAAGCATAATTAATCTTGGTCATAGTCTCCAAACCTGATTTTCTGAGCTTAACACAGAATTTTATCGCGTATCGTTGCTCCATTGAATGAGGCACTGTGAATTTGTGATGCAACCTTCAAATAGGGGTTCAGTCTATCAGTGATTAACACATTGTAATGACTTGCATACAACTGACATGGCTTGCATTAACTACTGAAAAGTTTAAATAAAAATCTCAATTGAAATAACATTCCCAAGCAGTGATTTACCAGGATATTTGACATCTTGACAACTTTCTGTGAATGATACCAGAGGATTTTGAGTACTTGCTGCAAATGGTGTGACCAAGGATTTTAAAAATATAATTCAAATATAATAGCAAACTTATTATTTTGTAAAAATACACAAGTTATTTCAATTGGAATTTTTATTTAAACTTTTCAATCATTAAATGGTCTGAGTGGCTGGAGAATATAAACGTTACTGCTTCAAAGTACTCTCATGTTCATTAATACAAATCATCTGCCCCACCACCACCTTTTGTTTTTAATTATGACTTTTTTTTACTTCCAAATGAAATTTTACTCAAGTTTTCAGTTTCCTGGATACTTTATTGGCAGTAGTGTTAAACTTAAGTGCCAATTCCTATAGAGCACTTTGGTTTTTTAATTCAGTTGGGGTATGATTTACTATTTACATCCCACAGTTTTGCTGAACTTCCCACTCAACTTACAAATACTGCACTTTAATTCCACATTTTTTGTGTGTGACATTTCCTCTTTGAAAGTTTTGGACAAACATTTGGCATGGTGGACACTAAAGTGCACTCACTGAGAGAAGTGATCTGACTGTTAAACGCTGCAGGAAAACCTGGCATCTGGCACATACTGCGCAACAATTGAAAAATGTCTTGGGTTTGCTCTCAGAAGTGTTTACACGAACAGTGAGATCCACTCGTGCAATAAGTGTCACATGCTTATTATTGGTGTATGTGAGTGCTTATGCCAAGTAATCAGAATACCAGGACATAGCTCTGAAATTATCGTATGATTAATTTTAATTGTGATGGAGCTAACACTCCAGTGGCAATTCCTCCAGTCATTCATTCACCCTTTTTTATATACTTTTTTTTTTTTAAATTCTGTTATAATTGGAATTTTTAATGCCTCCACATTTACTATTCTGATTTACAAATTTTAATTTTAAATTCCTTAAGCGTTTTTGGAAAATTATTCATCACTACACTCGGTAAAAGATTTTGCTGTTTTCCCAGCCATCATATTAGTATAAATTGCTTATGGGATTACTGCTGCGTTGAAATACTCCTCCTCTCTCTTCTTCCCGATGTTTCAACCAGGGATTAGGTCTTCTTCAGGGGCCGTCTACTGAACCTGCTACAGACTGGGATCGGCTGGAGACTGGCGTAGCTGGTTGTTTACGTATTTGCTCTGTTGATTGTCTGACAATATCGATTATCCAGAGATATGTTTTTTACGATTTAATATTTGTGGGGTCCAGAGTTAATTATATATCTAACACACATTTCCAAGCTTGGCTAAGACCATAACCACCATCCTTGTTGAGGTTATTTGGCTGTTTGAATATTTCAATAGCCTCTCTTACTTTTCTTTGTAGAAAACCTTTGGTTTTAGCTAGCACTTCTGTGTTTTCCCACAGTATTTCATATTCTTCTTCCATCTGGTGTTCGGCAATAGCTGATTTCGTGGGATGCCTGAGATGGGTGTGACTCTTATGTTCACATATCCTCATGGCTACGGCTTGTTTGGTTTCACCTATATATACCTTTCCGCAATTACAGGGTACTTCATAAATTCCACTGCTTTGTAAGGGAAACCTTCGAACTTTGACTGTTTGCAGTTTTTCTTTCACTTTGTTTCCACTTCTAAATATGGGTAGGATATTAGATTTTGTTAAAATTCTCCCAATTTTTTCAGAGACACCTTCCACGTATTGCAGCACAGCTTTTTGTTTCCGGTCTTCATCAAGACAGTTTTTCTTCTGCTTAGTTGTCATTGCCTTTATTATCATATTGGACCCTTATCCATTACTTTTGAGTACTCATTTAAGATGTTATTTTTCGTTCATTAGATGGTCCGCAATTCTTTGCGCCCTCCAGAACAGCGTTTTAATCAAGGCTCTTATTTGTGATGGGTGATAATGTGATAAAGCATGGTGGTACCTGTCTGTATGGGTTGGTTTTCTGAATACCATGTGTCCAAGCCTTCCTCCTGAGTCCTTTTTCACTAAAACATCTAGGAAAGCCAGCTGACCGTTCTCTTCGCGCTCCATTGTAAACTTGATTTTTGGATGGATACTATTGATGTGATCGAAGAACTGTTTCAAATCTTCTTCCCCATGCGGCCTTATCACAAAAGTATCATCTACATATCTTAGCCAAAGAGATGGTTTCTTGGTTGCAGTCTCAATGGCTTTCGTTTCAAATTTTTCCATAAACGAGTCCACTATGATGGGCGAAAAAGGACTGCCCATTGGCACTCCTGCTTGTTGTTCATAAAATTCATTGTTCCACTGGATGTAGGTAGAGGTCAGACAATGTTTGAAGACGAACCTCCATTCCACAGTGAATTCTTTATCTATTATTTCCATCACATCCTTCAGAGGTATGTTTGTGAACAATGGCACTAGGTAACTTGTTCCAATCCATGACACCCTTACCAACAAAAGAAAATTTTCCCACTCCCTTATGCATGAAATCGAGTGCAAGCTTGTGGTTTTGGTCACCTTTCCCCTTCCATGCACTATTCCTAATTCTTTGACCAATATCCCTCCAAGCTCCATCACCAACATATGCCCAGTAAATTCCCAGCACTCTCTTCACCCTCCTTCATTCCTCCAACGAGTCCCAATCCAGCTCCCTTATCATATCAGTTATTGACTGGGTCCTGTGATAATTTCCACAAACAAATCTAGCTGCTCTTCTTTGCACACCTTCCAACTCCTGTATTTGATAACCAAAATATGGGCCCCAAACTACACCACCATATTCAACCAATGGTCTGACCAAAGTTTTGTAATCCAACTTCCTAACATCTCTGGTACATCCTCTCATCACCCTCTGCAGTAAATGAAGGATTTTGTATACTTTTCCTACCACCTGCCCAATGTGCTCTGCCCAAATGAGTTTATTATCAAACGTTATGCCAAGATATTTATACTTAAAACTTACAACAAGCTATTCTGACCCTACCCTATAATTGTAATTAACCTTTTGTTTTTTATCTGTGTACCTAATAAGCTGACTTTTCTTGTCATTTACCTTCATTCCATACTGACCAACCCATTTAGATATTCTATCCAGGTCACTCTGCAGCTGTTCACAGTCTTCACTTGTTTGGATCCTATTGTATACCATTCTATCATCTGCAGAATACCTAGACTCTGACCGTAACCCATCAACACAGTCATTCATTAGAATTATGAACAGCAATGGTTCCAATACCCTGTGGCACTCCCATATTTACTTCCACCTCTGTTGATAATGTATTTCTCTGCTCTAACTACTTAATAGCTTTCTGGCTCTTAAGAATTCCTCTACCCAGCAAGTAACTTTTTGATCCAATCCAATAGATTTCAGTTTATTTAAAACCATTTTATGGCTCACTCTGTTAAAACACATTAGAAAGATCTAGTGCCACACTATCAACTTGTCCTCCCTTGTCCAGTTCATTTGAAATATCTTGCATATAGCCCACCATCTGTGATTCACATGAGTACCATTGCCTAAAGCCACATTGTCGATCTGAAAAACAGTTTCTATCCTCACAGACATTTCTGATAGAGTTGCATATCAGTCTCTCAATCATTTTGCCTATCACTGATGTTAAACTAATTGGCCTGTAATTTTCAACCTGATTTGATTTGTAACCCTTCCTTTATGAACCGGTACTACTATCACTCTTTTCCAGTCCTCAGGTATAGCCCACCATCTGTGATTCACATGAGTACCATTGCCTAAAGCCACATTGTTGATCTGAAAAACAGTTTCTATCCTCACAGACATTTCTGATAGAGTTGCATATCAGTCTCTCAATCATTTTGCCTATCACTGATGTTAAACTAATTGGCCTGTAATTTTCAACCTGATTTGATTTGTAACCCCTCCTTTATGAACCGGTACTACTATCACTCTTTTCCAGTCCTCAGGTAAGCAACAAGACTCCAGACTCATTTTAAATAAAATTTCAAGGTAAGATACAATATCGTATCCCACGCTTTTTAATAAATCTATAGCAATATTATTTACACAAGCCCCTTAACTTTTAAGCTTTCTGAGTTCTTTCATAATTTCCTGAGAATTTATTTCAAATTTTGTGGTTTCCTCATTTAAACTTCTAGGCATACTCTCCTCAGATTCATTCCCTCCCATTACAGAATGATTGTTCCTAGTTGTATCATTAAACCAGTCACTCAGTATCTCTGCACTTTTAAAATTCTCAGTGACTTCAACTCCATTATTATCTACAATAGTCTGAATACCTTCCCTTCCCCTCAGTTTTCTAATATAGCCATCATTCATTGGTCTTCCTGCACCAATAATGTTCTTCATAAATCCATCCTTTGCCCCTCTCTTTGCTCTTGTTAATTGCTTGTTTAGTTGTTTTAAGTATTCGCTACTGCCATCCTGTCTTAACTCTGTTGTGTTCCCATATCACTAGCCTTTTTAACCTTCTCACATCCCCATTGTAGTATGTAGGTTCTGTACTTATCGTTATTTTCTGCTTTGGAACAAACATTTCCTTGCCCTTTTTTAATTATCTCCTTAAACTCTTCCCATTTCGCCTCCACTTTACTTGTGCAATCCTTACATTTGCTGAACCTTTCCATGAAATATCTCTTCAATTCTAAAGTCTGTACCTTTTTGTAACTATACCTTTTTCCCACTTCTATTTTGGTCACTGGTTTACTGAATCTGCTTATATCAATCAGTACCGCATAGTGATTACTTATTTCCTCAGTTACTTGACACCCTTCAAGATTTACATCAGATTTTATTAGAGAGATATTTGGTCCCCTTGTATTTTGCTCTACCTATTGTGTAAAACCTCCTTCCCTTATTAAGATAGTAGCAAATCTCTTTTCCCTTGTGTTATTTATCTGATTTTCCACTCAGTTGACACTGGTAAATAATAACCGTTCTACGCTCACCTCTGAACTGTGAGTGTGAATTTAGTTTATCTCCAAGAATCTCATCTTCATCATTCATTCTTCCACTATGCTAAGCAGCCTATACCCCAATTTTTTTATTTATTATCACCCCAAAAATCTACCCCTACTAACTCATGGTCATTATCTATGAACACTAGAGAACTATGATCAGATCTTAATACGTGTGCAAACTTTCAAATAATTTGGACATATGGAAGTGGATGAAAATTGAATTTAAAAAGTCCATTACATACATATCACCATTTACCTTCTTTACCAACTCACCTGTCTCCATTTCCTATATTGGCCTCACCACTCAACAACTATCCTACATGATGAATGGCCACAGGCAAAAAGTTTATACTTCCAACCCTGACCATCCAGTGGCAATTCATGCCAACTCACATGATTCAAACAACCTCAACACCTGTTTCACAGTTAGAGTTGTTACAGTTTTTTCCGAACACCACCACCTCTTCAGACTCCGCAGATGGGAACTAGCCTACCAACATATCCTTGACACCAGACACACCCCTGGCGTAAACATACGTTAAACCTGTCACTTACTAACTTATATATATGTATTATTTTATAATTTTTTCTTTTTTTCTCCGATATTTTTAAATTGTGTATATTTCTGATTTCATTTATTTACCGATATAACTGATCCAAATCAAAATAATATTTTAAAATAATGTTTTCAATAATAATTTCTAAACAGGCGCCACGGAGATTATCTTGTTCCACTTCTAACCTAATCCCCCCAACCCTGGTATTTCCACCCCCACCCAGTGTTTCTGCCTTTGTTTCATTCATGTGGCAAGTTGGGTTGTGATTACATCTTTTCCCCCACCATATGTCTTGCCTCTCACATGAATAAGGTTTCTCACCGAAATATTGTGCAATTTGTTTTGTTTTTGTGTCTTTTACGTGTTCATCTCGCCCTCCTGCTTCATCTGTGGTAAGTGATGGATCATCTTTACCTTTCCTATCTTATTTTTAGTTCCCAATGGCAATTTCTTTGTTTCCATTATCCATACATATAGCAGGGCCATATTAATAAAAACATATTAAAATTTAAAACATCAAGTTATCTGACAGTGGGTTTGTAGTAAGGTTTGATGCCACAACATTGTTTACAAATATCTCTCAGTGGTGGAGGCAGTAGACAAAGACATAGGAACTGAGATCTACTTTTAGACCCCATTGGACTAATTTATTTTTAGTGGAACAATGAGTTAACCAAGCAAGAAGAAGTAGCCCATACTAGCAAACTTCTTTATGGAAAAATTTGAAAAGATAGCCGTTGACACTGCCATGAAGAAATTTTTAATCTGGTTCAGATGTGTACATAACACCTTTGTTGTCAGTGGTCTGGTGGCTCAGTAGTTAAGGCATCTAAATGCAGAAGAAAAAGGTCCTTGGTACAAATCCCAGTCCTTTCTAGAACTTGCTTTAGCAGATCTTCTAATCTTAACCAACTCTTAGTCCACAAACATTACCACCATACAGCTCCAAGGCACTTTCCCATACATTAGACCCTGCTGCAAGATGTGCAACTTACACTATACTTCCACCACCTTCACCAACCCTGTCACTGGGGACTGCTTTCCTTTAATGGGAAAGCAGTCGCAGTCCACGTGTGAAACCTCCCATGGATTAGCAACCACTGTCTAGCTTCCTACATAGATTTGACCATCAATCCGCTAGCCATAAGAATGAATGGCTACCAATAGTATTCACCCACAATACAATGCCATCTCCCATGACACAAATAATTTTATTTTTGCTTCACGGTCTGTGCTCCTAAACTGCTGCAGTTTCTCATAGCAACAACATTTATACACTCCAGCCATTCAGGCTCTTTAACTATTGAAAAGTTTAAATAAAAATCTCAATTGAAATAAAACTTCCATGTTCTTTGATATGTATCAACTGCTCCACTGCCACTCCACAAGGAGGTACTTTGTTTACTAGTACAAACTGAGCTCCAGGCATCCACCTGGTCTCAATTTAAGATAAGTACCTGGGTGACTGATCTTCGCTCGGCATCTTTCGATTTCTGTTCAAGATACACGATTTCAAGTAAAGTTTGATTAAAGTAAAAGGTTTCAAGGCTTCCTAGGCATTTTGAGTTGCACAATTAACCAAACAGAAGCTTAAATAACATCAGTAGGCTTTCTGATATCTAAACCTTCTCCTTAATGTGGTTGGAACCGTTTCCGAGAAACCAAATAAAAAAATTGCTTGGTTTGAAAAAAAAATAATAATAATAATAATTGTGTTACAAACTTGAAAAGACAAACTTAAGCTACATACGAAATTTCATCCAAATCGCTAGAGCCATTTGCGATACCGTCCAATAAATTGCTTTCAAAGAAAAATGCTATTGTTATGTTAAATACAAATCTTATTGCTAGTCGGTGACTAATTAATGGTGCAAGATTAGTGGTAATTCAGGGGATTCAACGATAACCCTTGATGATGGATTCTTATGTAACTTGATGAGAAAAATTGAATTTTTTTTTTATAGCTCGCTTAGTTATCGAGATATTGTATCTCTAAAGTGAGGAGGTTAGGTTGAGATCAGGCCTGTTCCAGAAAAAAAAAATTCCCCCAAATCCACTCTGTCTATTCGGTGTAAATGCACTATTGATGTTTTATTTTCTTCCTAGTGGTTGTTGTTAGGTCGAAATATGACCTGGACCAGAAGAAACATCACCAAAAGCATAAGAAACTATAACTTATTTTTGACATGCTATATCTCGAAAACCAAGCGAGATATCAAAAACATTTATTCATTATTTTCGATATGTTCGCCGAGTTCTATAAGAATTCATCATCAGATTGTAACGCCACGGTAATGATAGAACTGCCGTAATTCACATAGGTGAGAACATCTGTGTTAAATTCATTCACTCCGATAAAACTGTGTTAATACCTTGCAGTAACATCACACCATCTGATCAACCGGCGCTTTTAAAATGCTAATAAAAACAATTCCCATAAGAAGTAACCTCCGTTATAAACACTAAAAATAAGGTCAGACACTTCAAAAGGCAAGATTCTATTTATCAGAACCTGTTTTTTTTTAAATTTTTTTTTTTTTTTTTTTTCCGTATGTACACAAGTATGCGGCTATTTCAGGAGTTTGTAGATTCATTAATATTTAATTTTGTGTTAAAGACACATGCGGTCTAAAAGTCAAAATGATGATCACATTATAATTGCTAATATTGTTTTCAATGAAGTTTTATAAAGTATAGAAGATTGAAAAAATGGCATCTGGCAAAGCCGATATTTTTTAATCATCTACCTTTTAAATGTTTTTTCAGTTAAACATGATAACGACTAGTTACAGTAAATGTGATATTTAATACTACTCTTCAAAATAAAATACCTTTCATTAATAAACACTTGCATTTATTTATTTCCACATTATTATACTACCATTCAGTGACTGACCATGATACTAATCGCATAGGTCAGCTAGCATACGAAAATTATTCCTTTTAATATATAAGAGTACCCTGCAGTTACCAAAGAAAACTAAAATCAGCCCAGTTTACTGGTACCTGAAATGTCTACGAGATGGCGTTAGCACCTTTTCCGAGATATGAAATATAAGAATTTGTTTTTTGTGTGTAAAAAACGAGTTTTTGCAGAGAAGACACCTATTTAGGTAAAATTAATAAACAAAACGTAATCTAAATATGAAATTTCATTCCAAATAGTTAGAGCAATTTCCGATATCCATTATATATATATATACATACCACCCCTTCCCCAGAACCATCCCCTCCAAATTTTTGAAGATTTCCTTTCCACCAGTTTGGCTTCTCTCACTTTCCTTAAATCTTTACCAAACATCGATAATCTTAGCCCAGCTGAAACCCGTGCCAGAAAACAACTCTCCAGCAATTCAGATCTCATTATCCTTCCAGCTGACAAGGGCTCCACCACTGTAGTGATGAACAGGAATGACTATGTGGCTGAAGCTCTTCCTCAGCTATCAGACACCAAAACCTACTGCTGCCTATCGGAAGATCCAACTCCCGCTGTCAACAAAAAAATACAAGAATATGTACAGTTTAGTGGACCTCTCCAAGGTCTCACCCCACAATCCATTTCTCTCCTCACTCTTCAAAATCCACGTACACCCACCCTTTATCTATTGCCCAAAATCCATAAACCTGGCAATCCAGGACGCCCTATCGTTGCAGCCTACGGATCGCCAACTGAGCGCATCTCTGCCTTGGTTGACCAGTACCTACAGCCAATTGTTAATCAGCTCCCTTCTCATATAAAGGACACCCAGCACTTTATCTTCCGGCTTTCTAACTTACCCACACCTCTTCCTTCCGACTCAATACTGGTTACCATTGACGTCACGTCCTTGTATACAAACATTCCACACTGGCATGGCCTCAGGGCCATGGAACACTTTCTGGAACAGCGCCCTCCCAACAGCCTTCCTATGACATTGTTCCTCATCAAATTGGCCCACCTTATCCTTAACAACAACTACTTCTCCTTTGAAGGCAACATCTATCACCAAACCTGCGGAACTGCCATGGTCCCCTCTTATGCTAATCTGTTCATGGGCCGGCTGGAACAGACATTTCTGGAGGAAGTCCCTCTCAAACCCGTCATTTGGCTTCGTTTCGTTGATGACATATTTATGATTTGGACGCATGGAGAAAATGAACTGCTAAATTTCCTGAACCATCTCAATAACTTTAGCATGCTGAAATTCACTTGGTGCTACTCCCACACCCAGGCCAACAGTATCTCCATTTCGACAGTTGCCACCCATACCATACCAAACGTTCACTCCCCTACAGTCTTGGCATTCGAGGTAGTCGGATATGCTCTAACCAACAGTCTCTCATGGATTATTCAAACAGTATTTCAGAAGCATTAATATCTCGCAACTACCCTCCAGCTTTGGTTAACAAACAGCTTTCACGTGCTACATCACAACTGAATCAACCAATCAATCATCCCAGACCCGCAAAAACCAACCACAATCCAGTCTTGGTCACACAGTACTACCCAGGCCTCGAATCCATCAACAGAATCCTCCGACAGGGCTATGATTTCTTACAAACATGCCCTGAAATGAGATCCATTCTTCCTAAAATCCTCCCTGCCCCTCCTAGAACTTGTTTCAGCAGACCTCCTAACCTCAGCGAACTTCTAGTCCACAAACACAGTCTTCCTCTTCCTAACAGTCAACCCCAAGGCTCTTTCCCATGTAACAGACCACGCTGCAAGATGTGTGACATACACCATGCTTCCACCACTTTCATCAACCCGGTCACAGGGGAAAGCTTCCCTATCATAGGACATGCCACCTGTGAAACCACACATGTAATATACCAGTTAACATGCAACCACTGCCAGGCTTCATATATAGGTTTGACCACTAATGTACTCTCCATAAGAATAAATGGCCACCGTCAGACGGTGTTCACAGAGAACCCAAAGCACCCAGTTGCTGCCCATGCCATAACCCACGACTTGAATAATTTCAACTCTTGCTACACAGTCTGTGCTATCAGAGTTCTCCCTAATAGCAGCAGTTTCTCTGAACTCAGAAGGTGGGAACTTGCCTACCAATACAAACTTGGCACAAGGCAACCACCTGGTCTCAACTTAAGATAATGCCCAGTCATTATTAATAATAGCACATATGTTTAACCTTTTTTTTATTCCTCTCCTTTCCATTACCTATACTGAACCACCACTAACCTGAGGTGATGTTTACTTCATAAATATTATTATATATATATAATAACATTGAAGAAAAGACGCTAAGTAGTGGAAAGGAATCAAATTAGGATAGGGAAATGAGCCACCACTTACCTTTAGATGATGGATGTGGGGCGCACATAAAAGACACAAACACAAACAATAAAGAAATTTTCGGGAAAAAAAACCCTTCGTCAACGAGAGAACATTATGAGAGGTGGGTGCAGCCGGAGATTTAGTTCTGATTATATTTTGATCTTCCCACCAACCAGAAATTAGTTTGGATATATATTTTTGTTCGGGTATTAGCTCTTTTTCACTGCCCCTCTACTTTTCCGATGTTTGAATTTACCCCCACCATTTTCTCAACCGGCGGTCTTTCTGTGAGGCAATCTCCATTGTTATCATATATATATTGTTAGGAAACAAAGGCACTAAAAGCGGATATATTGAACATTGGATAGGATAAAAAACCACCGCTTACCAAAGATGGGGATTCCAGCGGCGTTGGTACACGAAAAAAACACGAACACACAAAGAATAAAATTTTCGAGCTTGGCTCTTCCTCAGTAGAAGTGAGATGGCTGCACGCAAGCGCTGCTAGCATGGACAGTTGGCTGCCAGCAGCGCTTGCGTGCAGCCTAGGGATGGCGATTCTTTACGAAAAAGATCGATTTTTGAATCGATTCGAATCGCAATATGGAAAATCGATTCACAAAAAAATCGAGGTCTGAAAGATCGATTTTCTAAAAATCGATCTTTTTTGTTTTGCATTTCGAGTATGTAGTTTCAATACAAATCCAAAAAGGTCATTACAATTATTGATATTTATCATTTTTAAACTATTTAAAGTTTTTTTGTATAACTAAATCAAAGTATCAGTTATACAAAAGACATTTATTTTATTTATCGGTTACATAAAACTGTTTTGAAATGATAATTTACAGTTCCCAGTGCTTAATGTCCAAGCTTTTCAGGAACAACAGTCTGTCCAGTCTACTAGGATCCAAGCGATTCCGTTCATCACTTTCGATGTTGCCGGCAATCGAAAAAAGGCGCTCGCAAGGTACTGACGACCCAACGATAAACATATACTTCATGGCCGTTGAGTAAACATTGTGATAAATTGAATTTTATTGTTCTTGCCATTAAAGAATAGGATCATACTTCAGGTGCACAACTGCTTGCGATAAATAATGTTTAAATTCTTCGTTTAAGCCCTGTCTTTCATGTGCATGTGCATTACACGTAGAGAATTGTTGTTTCAAAAGTAACTTATGGAAATTCCATATTCCTTTTTCTATATCATTACTTTCTGCATCTTCTTCTTCACAATTTTTGTCTTGTGGGAGTTGTTGCAGCGATTTTAAATCTAGAATTAAAGTACCTAATTATTTTATCTATAACTCGAGAACATGCTATTTTGTCAGCAAAATGATTTTTTTTTTTTTAATCTGGGATCTAAAATTGTCGCAGCTGCTAACAAATGAACTTGTTCGACATGTCCAAATCTCTTTTTCAAACCTTCAATAATTAAAGTTCTTATTTTAGCACCGACATCAGTTGAGGTTTTCATTGCATTAAATGTTTCAGTCAGATAATATACGATTGGTATAATTTTACTGGCTGTAACACAATCTTCTCCTGATATTTCTTTTGTTATTGTTTCTAACGGCCTCAATAAATTTATGAGATCTTTTATGAACTCTAACTGGAAATATTAGAAGCATTTAATTTTATTTAATTTAATTTAATTGCAATGGAGCACAGGCTCCGGTGGCAATTTCCCTACACACCCATCTTCCCCCTATCCTGCACCTACCTACATTTGCCCTCTACAAATTTTATCTTTAAATTCATTCAAAGTTTTCGGTAAACTATTCATCATTTCTATTGGTAACTCATTCCAATCCCTGACACCCTTACCTAAAAAAGAGAATCTTCCCACACCCTTGTGCCTGAAATCGAGTGCCAGCTTGTGTTCATGGTCATCTTTTCCCTTCCATGCACTACTTTTCATACCTATTGCAATATTTTTCCATGCCTCATCACCAGTATATGCCCTGTACACTCCCATGACCCTCCTCATCCTCCTCCTGTCTTGCAATGAATCCTATTCCAGCTCCTTTATCATATCCGTCACTGATTGCATTCTGCGATAATTTCCAGAAACAAATCTAGCAGCCCTTTTTTGCACCCTCTCCAACTCCTGTATTTGATACGTAAAATGAGGGTCCCATACTACACTACCATATTCGAGCAATGGCCTGACCAAAGTTTTGTAACCCAATTCCTTGACTTCTCTCGTACATCCCCTTATCACTCTCTCCAACAAGTGCAGAACTTTGAAACCTTTTCCTACCACCTGTCCTATGTGTCCTGCCCAGTTAAGTTTGTTATCAAAAGTAATTCCAAGATATTTACATTTCAAGTCTTCAGCAAGCAATTCTTTCCCCACCTTACATTCATAATTAACCTTTTGTTTTTTATTTGTGTATCTAATAAGCTGACTCTTCTTTGCATTTAGCTTCATTCCATGTTTACCAACCCAATTAGATGTCCTGTCCAGATCACCCTGCAACTGTTTACAATCCTCTATCGTTTTGATTCTTTTATACACCATTATGTCATCTGTAAACAATCTAATTTCAGATAGTAAACAATCAACACAATTATTCATTAGAATAATGAATAGCAAAGGTCCCAATAAGCTACCCTGCGGCACACCCATTTTTACTTCCACTTCTTTTGTTACTACGTTTCCTACCCTAACTTTCTGTTTTTTACCTTTTAAAAATTCTTCTACCCAGAAAATGACTTTCTTATCCACTCCAATGGTTTTGACCTTATTTACTACCATTTTATGGCTTACTCTGTCAAACGCCTTAGACAGATCTGGTGTTACACTATCAATTTGGCCTCCCTTGTCCATTTCATCTGAAATATCTTGCATATATCCCACCAACTGAGATTCGCATGAATATCCTTGCCTGAAACCATGTTGCCAGCTTCAAAACCACTTACGTTCCTCACATATATTTCTGATGTGGTTGCATATCAATCTTTCCATTAATTTACCTACCACTGATGTCAAACTGATTGGCCTGTAATTCTCAACTCTATTTCTCACCCTTCCCTAATGTACCGGTACTACTATTGCACTTTTCCAGTCCTGTGGTAAGCAGCAAGTATCTAGACTCAATTTAAATAATATTTCAAGATAAGGTACAATGTCACATCCGGCTATCTTTAAGATATCTGTAGTAATATTAAATTCACCAGCCCCTTTATTTTTTTTTCAGCTTTCTTATTTCCTTCATGATTTCCTCAGGATGGATATCAAATTTTTTTCTATCGTCATTTCTAATTGTGTTGTTAAGCTCGTTCTCCGAATTAGACCCTCCGGTTTCTGATTCATTGTCCCTATTGCTTTCACTGAACCAGTTACTTAAAATCTCTGCCTTTTTCAAATTGTCAGTAACTTCTTCTCCATCCTTATCTATAAGTGTCTCTACACCCTCCCTTCCCCTCAGTTTCCTGATATAGCCATAGAAATTTCTAGATGCATCAGTCAATGGTCCTCCTGCACTGACAATACTCTTCATAAACCCATCTTTAGCCATTTTGTTTGCTGTTATTAAGTCCTTGTTTAGTTGTTTTAAATATTCCCTACTACCCTGCTGTCTCTTAACTCTGTTATGTTCTTTTCTTACCAACCTCTTTAACCTCCTCACTTCCCTATTATAGTACATAGGTTCCCTACTTCTCTTTATTTTCTGCTTTGGAATAAATTTTTCTTCCCCCTTTCTTATTATCTCCTTGAACTCTTCCCACCTTGACTCTACTGTACCTGAGTCTTCCTTCCAAGCATTGCATGTTTAGCTGTAAAACATTTTAAAAGGAAGATAGTTAAAAAGAAACTTCTTTGAAAATTATATTACTAGTTATAACGTAAAAATTGGTTATCATTAAATACTACCAACTTAATTGTAAAACATTAAAAAAATAGATACATGCTTTGTTTTTTTTTTTAATTTCTTTACCTTACCAAATTAGGAAACAGCTTTCATCATAGTGTCTGGTAATGCCTAGGAAGCAGTTAAGAAAATCTTTTAACTAACTCCAAGGGGGGAGAAAAGTACAAGCGTACACAAAAAAAAAATCTAACGCTTCACGATCTCATAGAATTTTATCTTTGGTTGTAGGAAGCAATTTTGAGCTTCAAAATGAAATGGGAGCTTCACTTCAAAACCAACCCTCTCGTGATTTAAATCATTTTAATCTATCCAGTCTATCTAATACTATTATATGAACAGCTCCTTTAAATATATAAAATTAATTTCTCACAAACTTCTTTAAGGATTTTGATGAATTCTTGCATACTGACTAGAAATCGAAAGATGCCGAGTGAAGTTCAGTCACCCAGGTACTAATTTTTTAACAATACAATAATTTAATACTTTTAAAGAGAGACAACAATTTTTAGATAATATTTGTTTTGCAGGAACACACATATCGTTCATTGTGTATTGATATAGTATTCAGTTTTATATGTAAATTCTTGTGTAAGTGTCTTGTGGACCGATGAATGGTGGACTCTTTTTCGAGTTTTGATCTTTGTACTGCATGGTCTTTGATGAAGCTTGTAACATTCTGACCTCATTACCTGATTTAAAATTAGAATTAATTTTACTATCATGAAAGGTAGAACTTGCATGAATACTTTATATGAGAAATCACAAATGGTTTTATTTCAATTACTCACATGACATATATAACAAAATTAGTTAAAATTAATCAGTTGTCCTTTTGCGGGCGCCAGGGTATTTTATATAAAATACACAAAATTAAATAGTAAACAAATTCAACATTTTGACTGTTCACTTCTGAAAGAAATTTTTGCTCCGGGCTATGAGAGTTTTTATCTGCAGGGTCGTAGCTGGGCAATGCTATGAACTTGCACTTGTAGCTAGCACAGTGTCCTTCATTGGCGATGTATAATTACCGAATGTACATGTCTGCCGCCACACATTGGATGACGGTCTTCTCTGCTATGGACCAGTGTAGCACAGTTCCTCAGATGTCGTCCTTTGCCTGAGCTCATCTGCTCAAACAAAATAGCGGGTGTCCGGATCCAGGCAACATCAACAGTCCCACTCACGAATAGACAGTCCAGAAATCACATCGTCGGAACGTGCTGGCCGGCTGGCATCGAATATTCCTTCACTCGTTCGTCGTGCCACATGGAAAACAGAAAACTTTCGCCGATCACCCTGTTTGTCTACCTGACACGCACAAATCTCCCCTCCATTAGGCACACACTATTCTCCCCTCGCTAATTCTAGGAACCGGTCTGCTGGCATTCCTCAGATCTGCCGCTCCACACTCGTACAATGTACACTGCGCCCAAATGCCCACTAAAATATTCCACATTTTAAATAATAAACATATAGTTTATTAATGTAACTAGCGGTCAAACGCGTTCGTTACAAGCTTTGGGAAACGCGCGCTCGCCATTTCTATCAAGAGTAGGGTTAAGTGTCTGGTGACTGAAAATTTCTGAAGTGAATGTAAAGTAAAAGAGTTGATAATGTAGAGTTTGGGTGACAATCAAGTCATCGAAGATTTCATCTAGAGGTGGTGGTCGTCGAGGAAGAGGTCGCGAGTCTCGATTTTCAAGGGTGAAACATCGATTCACTAGATCGATTCAATACTAATAATCGATTTAAAAAATTGATTTTCTTGGTTGAAAAAATCGATTCTTCGATTAATCGATCTCAGATCGCCAACCCTAGTGCAGCCATCTCACTTCTACTGAGGAAGAGCCAAGCTCGAAAATTTTATTCTTTGTGTGTTCGTGTTGTTTTCGTCTACCAACGCCGCTGGAATCCCCTTCTTTGATAAGCGGTGGTTTTTTATCCTATCCAATGTTCAATATATATATATACACGAGAATTGCTCGTTTAAAGATATAAGATACTATGCAACAATGATGTAGGAAGAAATGCCAAGAGGCCACATTTATTTGGAAGTAAAGATAAGTTACACCCAACACCCACGAAAGTCAAAGAAAAAAGGGGGAGGGGATAAAAAAAAAATAAAAACACAAAGAAACATAATATTTTGAGCAAAAACCTTTTTCAAGAATGTTGCTGAGTTGGTGCAAGTGCCAACAGTCAACACAGCCATACAAAGGATCCTGTGTATCACTTTGTTGCTTTTATAGTGAGGTTTATGTCATGGATCTTTTTTTATGCAGCAGACTCTCTTCAAAATCTGCTGCGTGCATCAACCTACTAGATCAAATCCTACCACGGGAGGAACCTTCCCCATAATTGAAGATGCTACATGTTTCAACCTACTACATCATTTTCTAGTTCTACTACAGGAGGCACCTTCTCCATAATTGGACATGCTTCAAGTTCCACAACACATCTCATATACCAACCATTCCATCGATGCTGCACTAGTTCTAAAAAAAGGCTCAATGCAGAGCAACTCTCAGTCGGAATGAATGGTCACAGACAAACAGTCCACTCCCGCAGTGTATACCTTCCAGTACCAGAACACGCCAATAATTACAAATCTTACATCAACGACTACTTTACTGTGAGAGCAATCAGAGTTTTCTCCGAAACCAACACTGCATCAGAACTTTTGAGATGGGAACTTGCATACCAAAATATCCAGTCGATCAAACACCCCACTGGCCTCAATCACCAATAAAATGCTACCCTTTAACAAATCACATATTTTATTTTACTTTATCGAGTAATAATATTAACAAAATTCTTTTAAATTTAGTGTTCACTTTAATACAAGCTAGGTTTTTTTTATATTAATACAGGTCTACTCTGATATTTTACCATTACCTGCGATATGCACATATATATACAATATCTAAGGCTTTTCCCAAGGTATAATGATAGTTCACTTCACAGCAGTTCACCCCCCTGCCCTTACCAACCGCACCCTGTTCCCAGTGCACAATCAGTCATCAGTTAAGCTTTGGTGTGTGCACTTCTCCCTTGCCAAATGGCCTAATTCTACCTACATGAATCAAAATTATTCAGAATTGTATTTGGAACCATGATGGGAAAGGTCTTCTTTGCTAAGCAGTGCTGATGCAAATATATGAGCAGTGGAACGTATTGCACTGAGAAATATTCTCACAGATAGATGTTAATGGGAAACCCACTTTTTGAAAATGTTCATCACATTTTGTGTGAATATCGATTTTTAAGAGGTAACAGGCATAATGAGGGCAGGCCACAAGTCACTCATATGCCTGCCATGGAAAAAAACTATTGTTTTCTTGCAATTAATATAGGATATTGATCCACCACTTCCTATAGATGATGGCATGCAGGTGCCAACACACAAAAGGGACAGGAATACATTCAAAACATTGAATTATTTATATAATAATAATGTTTAATTAAGTTGCAATGGAGTGCACAGTCCAGTGGCATTTTCCCTACACACCCATCTTCTCCCTTTCCTGCACCCACCTACATTTGCCATCTACAAATTTTAACTTTTAAATTCTTTCAACATTTTTGGTAAATTATTCATCATTTCCCTTGGTAACTTATTCATCATTTCCCTTGGTAATTTATTCCAATCCCGACACCCTTACCTAAATAAAAAGTCTTCCTACACCCTTGTGCCTGAAATCGATTACCAGCTTGTGGTTATAGTCATCTTTTCCCTTCCATGCATTACTTTTCATTCTTACACCAATATCTTTCCATGCCTCATCACCAGTGCCGCCGTAAGCGGGCGGCACATCGAGGGGGGCGGCAGAATGAGCGATTGACAGTCGACCTTTTTTTTTAGCTCAACAGCTGCTTCGGGCGGCTGGCGACACTCGGAATGACAACAATGGGGGCGGCAAATAATGTTTGAAGGGGCGGCAATTTCCAATTTCACAGTTTTTTGACCCGGTTTGGAAATTTCCTAAACACACCACTGGCTGTAGTTAGACAGGTTGCGGCATGTTTGGTATTGCACGCGGGCGCTGAAACAGCTCGCAGTGGGCCTGCTCATCACAAATATATGCCTTGTACAATCCCATGATCCTCTTCACCATCCTCCTGTCTTTAAATGAATTGCATTCCAGCTCTTTTGTCATATCTGCTACTGATTGCATTCTGCGATAATTTCCAGAAACAAAATCTAGCAGCCCATTTTTGCACCCTCTCCAAATCCTGTATTTGATACTCAAAATGTGGGCCCCAATAGTAGACTACCAAATTGAAGCTATGGGCAGACCAAAGTTTTGTAACACAATTCTTTTACTTCTCTCGTACATCCTCTCATCAGTCTCTCCAACAAGTGCAGAATTTTGAAACCTTTTCATACTACCTGTCCAATGTGTCATGTTATTAGGCATATAAATCTTCTTCACCAGTGTAATGTGGCAGATACAAAATGACTACGTTACAGGTCAACTTTTGTGAATTGTGGCATTTTGCCAGAGGATATGTGCCGGTTCAAAAATGTTGAAAAAAGTTACAGGTAGTGGGGGTACTGAGTTGAAATAAATACATATCTAAATTAAGCATCATATCTGGTGTGGAGATGGTTCATGTAAGGTAGAGATAATGGCTGGGAGGGAGGGAGGGGGGGGGAGAGTTGGAAATAGATGATAAGTTGAGACCAGTTGCCTAGTGTCCAGATTGAACTTGTAGGCCAGTTCACACTTTCCTAGTTCAGATGGGTTTTTGCTGCTGTTTGGCACTGAAGCATGAATTAAAATAATTGATATCTTGAGAGGTTGCATGAGCTGATGCTGGGCGATCTGGAATATGAGTGAAAAATGTTTGTCGATGACTATATTGGTATATTCATACCATTTAACCTGCAACTACTGTCTGGCTCCCTGCATAGTTCTGACTACCAATCAATTGGCAGTAAAAAAATATGGCCACGAACATACAGTATTCACCCAAAATACGCACCATCCAGTATTGGCTGATGCCACCTCTCATGAAAATAATTTCAATTTGTGCTTCACTGTCCATGCTCCAAAAAGCAGCAGTTCTTCTGAACTCAGAAGGTAGTATCTGACCTACCATTACCACCGAGCCTTACCTTAATACAATATCTTATGATCCCTTCAAATTTTCCTATTTTCACAATTCCTGTTGTTATTCTACTCTCCGTTGAACCGATGAACCGTCGCCCACCAGAGGCAATGTTTAATTTAATATTTTTCTGAATTATTTGTTTGTCCATGGTGTTTTCTTTTTTATGATATTTGGCAAAGTTCTGGTATACATTTTCTGCAATGCAATACCCACTGCTACTATGCTCTTTTATCCATTTTTTAACATAATCACACACACTGTTCAACTGTCACAATTCATGGCAATTGGCCTATAATATCCACCTTGCATTTGCCATTTTCTGGTGCTGAAGAAGAGTTGTGTGCTCAATAATTGAAGTCTTTTGAGTGTGTTTGTGCCATTCTTGTTTGTCAATGCTGTCTTGATCCTGTGGTAACCAGTCCTAATTTTTAATTTTTTCACTACCGAGTACCTTTATGTCTCTTTTTAACACACATATATATATATACACATAAACATGATGTATGTATATATATATATAGTTCAAGAAAAATAATTATTAATAGAACTTATTTTGTTCAGTTGAAACAAGCCAGGCTGGTCCTGGAAATTTAGAAGTGACTGTGAATGGAGGTCGAGTACCAACTTCTGCCCAGGCTCAAGGACCACATACTTATGCTATTTCTTTCACTCCAAGAGAAGCCATCATCCACACAGTAGACTTGCGTTTCAATGGAGAAGATGTGCCAGGTACTTGGTTTCTGCATCTTTGTTACATCTTATCTTTCTTTATGCATTTTCTTGAACTAAATTTTTGATACACACTGGCATCAAATAACCTCTGCAGTACTACATATTAGAATGTGCAACTCATTAGCTCTAATCAAATTATGTTTAGAACTTCATAATTTATTTCAGACTGTAGAAGGTAACAAAATAATGCAACAATTTTCGTAAATATCAAATTAAATTTTATATAATAGTGCCACATTTTTACCATTACTTTCTCCTAAATGTGGAAAAATTGAAAATTCAGTGAATTTCCATGTTTTGTGCACACTGATGTTACTTTTTTTTCTCTTCAGTACATCATCTGCGTTGTGCTGACAGTTTTTTTCTAGTATACTAACTTAAAATTAATGTGCGAATTTTGTCTTTGTAAAATTTTTATATGTAATGGTATTTTAATTGTTTCCTAAGTTAACACTTATATTTTTTTCACTGCATGCTCCTGTAATAAAATTTGCACACAATGTGTTTTGCAGGTAGTCCTTTCTCATGCCAGGTTTCGGAAGCAGCCCGTGTTGTGCTATCTGGTGAAGGTCTTGAAAAAATACCAGTGAACAGGGTAGCTAGTTTTAGTGTAGAAGCAGATGCAAGTCTTGGTCAACCTGAGGTACAAGTTCTCAGTCCCTCCAGGAGGCTACTTACTGTTGATATTACGGCGCAAGGAACTGGTCATTATTCTGTACACTTCACGCCTACTGATGTTGGTAAGTGCTCTCCAGTTTGTGATACAAGTATCTTCAACAAAGCAGTTTATGCAAATTTATCATGATTACAATTGTGGATTTCTTTGTGCATATATTCTCCTTATTAGAGGGATAAAATATCCTTGCTGCGTGTAGTATTGTTAATGAGCTTCACTCGACTCCTATAATAAGAGGTTTCATTGATAAGCATGTGACTTTTTAATACAGAAACTTATATACTAAATCACCTTTATTTTTCAACATAGTCTCCTCTCATTTCAGTTCACATTCCTCTAATTCAGGGGTGGCCAACCCAAATGATCTTGTAGGTCACTTTGGAAATGCATCATAACTCCGTGGGCCACATATAAAATCATATATCCCCATATTAGATTTAGACCCACTATAGAAGTTTTTTTTTTTTTTTTTTTGTGGTGTGAAAAATTGAAACAATGAGTTGTTATTATTGTGTTTCCTATTATTCTTACATGTAAACATAGATAATATAATAATAACGATACTCATAATTTCCACAGAAATTTTTTTTGGATACATGGATCCACAAATATATTTTTTTTTTTCAAAATACATTGGTTTTCACTATTTTGGCCACTACAAAATAAATATATTATGTAAACGTGTGTTGAATCTCACTGGCCGGAAAAATGTTCCAAGCTGGCTGCAGGTTGGCCACCTCCACTCTAATTTTTTATGCCATGATGTTTTAAAATATACAAAATACGTGTTTAGATTTGCAATGGTTTCGTCATTGGACATGAATTTCTTCCCTTCTTGCCAATTCCTTAGGTTTCTGAAGATAAAGAAGTTGCTTGGGGTAAATCTTGAGAATAAGGTGCATGCAGTAGCTGTTCTTATTATAATATTTCAAAATTAGGCAATGCAACAGGTGATTGATTATTCTTCTGCAATTTATAGTGAAATTGATCCAGTAATATGACAAAATATGGACCTGTGTTGCTTTTGCCCTTTTATAGGTAACTGGTAAAGATCACATTTTGTGAATCTTAGAAAATGGTCACCATTACTTTTTACCTTGTAATTTGGCCTCAGATTGAAAGCAGATGAACCACATTTTATCAGCTGTGATATAATGTCACAAAAACTGATTTGGATTGTGCCAGAACAGGTTCAAATACTCTTGTTCAAACACTGGTATGAAATGCTTTTCACCGAGTGTGATGGGTGAGCAGTAGCGCTCAGGCCCCGCATTTGGGAGGACACCGGTTCGAATTCCCATCTGGGCATCCAGATTTGGGTTTTCCGCAAATCACTTAAGGCTAATGCTTGGCCCAATTCCTAGAGAGAGAGAGAAATGCTTATCCAATTCCACTCATTGTTAACTATCAGCAGTCACGGTACCAGTCTTGCTGAGATTTTTCTTGTATACAAATATTTGTGAAAAATATTATTTATCATTTCATTTGAGATATTTACAACTTTGACTATCTCAGAAATTTTCACACGTCAGTCTTGCAGCACAATATAGTGAATTTTATGCAAGTTAGTTCAATTATGACTTTAAATGGACATCTTAATTTATTTATAAGATGCTAAAAGAATTGTAAATAAAATTTCATCTGCCTAGGACCTTGGCAACCCATTCCTGCTTGTATCAAAACTGTCAGTTCTTGCTAAGTAAAGCGAACATGATCTAATGCATTGATGTGCTTGTAATCACTCGCAATTTTATTAGTAAACATATGGTTTTCAGTCAGTAAACATTTCAGTGGAATTACATAAGTCTTCTGCTAAAAAGTGTATATTTTTAATATGGTATGTAAAACATGAAATAAGATGTTCAAAACTGCCCCCAATGGACAAGTTCTGGCAGTCTTAATTTATAATATCCATGAAGTGACTTAAATTGTCAATGAAAGTGCAAATCTAACTATTCCTGAATATATTATGAAATATATTGTGAAAAGGCCTATCAAATCTTTCCTTAGTTGTTTGAAGAATGCAGTGAATCTTTATCAAGGCTGGAGGGAATTAAAAAAAAAAAAACACACACACACACACAAAACTAAAACGTATTAGAACAGTGTCAGCAAAATTTGTGACCAATTTATATACAGTAAAACTCCAACTATCCAAATCAATTGGGACCGGACCCCATTCGGATAATCAAAAATTCGGATAATTGGATTGTTTCCAAAAAAGGATTTATTTCTATTAATTGCTGTAGGTATGTTGAAAAGGGGAGAAAAAATATTTTAAAAGAAAAATAGCTTTTAATTAATTAAATAAAAATACAATACTTCTACATGTTAAGGCGTACTTGCAAGTGCTGTACATTAGAACAGTATGTACGTACCATCATTGCTTGCTGAACATCTCAGTCAAAGTAAGCTGTTTGACTGTATTCATCCGTTTTTGAGCAGCCACGTGGTGCATCCACTTGACAGTGAGAAGTTTCATCTGATCACACTCGCGCTGACGTTCCATCCACTTCAACACAGTCCAGGAATTTTCAAAAGAATTTTTCTGAATTTCTCAAGTGACACGTCATTCCTTTCTTGTCCTGTCTCTTCCCTTTCCTTTTCTTGAGTTTCATTTTCCTTTTGTCCTTTTCCTTCTCTTCTTCAATTGGTATACCTTTCACCTTGTTCTATGCACGTCTTAATGTGACTGCCTTAACCAAGCTCGCACCACCATGTAAGCGTAATCTTTCAAATTTATTTTTTTGTGGCTACCCAACACACCTTCTTCATCTTCGCCCTCCACCAAAAGTTTCTCTAAAAATTGTCTTCTGTAATAGCGTTTCATGGTTTCGATAACAGATTGGTCCATTGGTTGCAACAAGCTTGTGACTTTTGGCGGTTAAAAGATTGTTTTAAACTGGCCTTTCCCTCTTTCCAACAATTCTTCGGCGGGATGAGTTGGTGCATTATCAACAACCAGAACCTCTTTACTGCCTTCTTTTCCAAGAGATTTTTGGTGGTTTTCACTTCAGGGATGAAAATTTTGTCGTACCAATGCTTCAGTGATCCAAGCTTTGGGTTGGTTTTTATAAAAGACGGAAAGCTTTTTCACATTTTTAGATGATCTTGGGGTTTTTGACTTCCCTATCAACAGAAGGGGTATTTTATGGTTTCCCGTAGAGTTCGCGCAGTTAAGCACTGTAACATGGTCTTTACAAAATTTATGTCCTGGAGCACTACACTCCCTTTTAGTTGCTAAAGTGGTTATAGGCAGAACTTTTCAAAAAAGACTGGTTTCATCGGTGTTGTACAAAAACTCAGGAGTGTAGGAGTCTGCTACAACTTTAAATTTGTCCATAAAATCTTCTGCAGCTTTGGAGTCTCCTGATAACTTCTCACCACTTAGATCTAATTCATGGACACCGTGCCTGGACTTAAAATTGCTTAGGCAGCCGTTACTTGCTTTAAAGGATGAACAACCAAGCTTTTGAGCTAAGATTTTAGCTTTCTCACAAAGAATCGGACCAGAAATTGGGTTTCCCATAGAACATTGCTGCAAAAAAAAAAACCACTTGAAAATGGCATCTTCTAAATCTTTGTTGCTGCCTTCATTGATTTTCTTGAAGAACTACCATCTTCATCTTCAAGCACTGACATGAAGTTTAAAAGTGTAGGTTTGCTTATTTTAATGTTTGAAATCATTGATTGTCCAACACCGTACATCTTAGCCAACTGTTTACCCGTAACTCATTTATCTGATTGCTCTATAATTTTTATTTTATCCACTAATGATAACACATTTTCTTTTAGAAGCCATTGTGAATGACGAAATGCACTCACAAACAAAACAATACACTGATGCGGAAGAGTACTGTCACAGTAGCAGATTAACGACACACCAGAGACAATATAATAGACAACACACTGAATGACTAATTAAAGGGCTGCACCGGACACCTGGTGAAGACAACAATGTGGTTGGTGGACAATCAAAGCAGGGACACTCCAGGTCACAACAATAGAAGCCCTACAGTTTTAGCCCCGGCTTGGAAAATTCCTAGATCCGCCACTGGGAAGGACAATAGCGCGTGGGTAGAATCTATATTTTGTAAATAGCAGTACGTTTCCATCTTAATTAAAAACGCGATTCAGATAATCAGTGATTCAGATAGTCAGAGTTCGGATAATTGGAGTTCTACTGTAACTTGCTTCACATTAACTGGAATGGACAAAAAATTGACTAATAATGAGGAAAGGGTGTGCAAGTATTGAGGAAGAAAAGCAACATGCTAAATATTTCTCCACACCAACTCCTTTGACATCTTATAAACCGTTACAAAAGACTCATTTTCTGTTTCTATGAAAATTATATGCATTTACAAAAATATTTTATAACTCTGACTCATAACACACTACACAGATCCAATGAAACAACCAAGGGGGGAAATTTCATTACTCCAAAATTAGAAGCAGCACTAGATAGGTGTCAGTTATGCATGAGAGATTCGGTATTTATTCCTGAAGTTGCCGTTGAGGCACTTTGATATAATACTGATGAATTTCCTATAAGATAGTACTCAGTTCAAAGAATTTGTACGGAAAAACGGAACGAGTGTGGGGAAGCTATATAAGCTAATTTTCAAAATAATGTACCAGATATTGTGACTATTCACAGGACCATCAAACTGTTGTCTGCTTTAGATGCTTCAAAATCAAAAGAAGAATGTCTTATGATAGTTTTTTCATATAGAAATAAAGAACAGCTTTTTGTTGTGCCATAGTTAGAAATCTCTTCAGGAAGTTAACAAGTCACAGGCTGTATGGAACGTGATTGTAGACTGGAATCTCGAAGATATAGTGCAAATGCTTTGCTGTGATACTGCAGCTTCAGTTGTAGGTCCTGTGTGCTTCTTGAACAAAAACTTAATACAGATATGCTTACTTTTGCTTGCTGCCATCATGTATATGAATTGGTGTTGAAAAGTGTGTGCGAAGTAAAAATCAATTAAGTGACTACAAATTCTGGTATTCAAATCTTCAAAAAGTTCCAGGAAAAGTGCTGATCCAGGTAAAATATAGTGCTATAAACAACAGCTCACATTGCACCTTATTGTTCCCATTGACAACATGCATGAGTTTTTCTGAACTGAACTGAATTGGCCAAAGAAATAGATGAATAGATGACACTCAAGAGTTGATAGAACTTTAAAATATATTTTTTGGTAAAAATACTCTGAGGAAATTTAAAATCCAATCTCCACATGCCATGATGGATAGTGAAAGCAATTTATTCTCTAAAAACATCACTAGATAGTGCTCAATTCAAAATTAAAGCAAGGATAAGGCAGATGTTCGCTTATTCATCGTGACATCCTACATCAAGCCACGGCTCCAACGTATTTTGGTTATAAAAGCACCTTACCAAGATTTGTGATTTTTGAAATTAATAAAGGCTTACAAAAAAAGTTGAAGGGAGCATCTCAAAAGCAGATTTACAGAAGATAATCCAGCATTTATTGTATTGGACTGATGAAATTTTTGTCTTATCACTATTTGACAATGATGTAGATCAAGAAACTGAACTAAAAATGATTGGAAATTTAACCAACGAGAATTTATTAACTCATGCTAAATGTTAAAGTGCATTGAAGGAAGAATTGTATGGTATGTTACATGTTTGACATTGAGTTGTCAAGTGTTATCATAATTAAATTGCAATAATATAATATGTGAGTTATTAAGGTCAAACAGAAAAAAATCGAGGGTATGTGTACTTCATTTCGCAAAAAGAAAATCTCTGGCATATTTGGGGACACCCTAGTGTACATGTCTACATGCATTATTTATTTTTTTCCTCACAGGTGATCACAGTGTGGAGGTCAAGTTGGGTGGAGTGCATGTAGAAGGAAGCCCATTCCTTGTGAAGGCATATGATGCTGCGAAAGTGAAAGTGACTGATATCAATTCCGGTGTTGTAGGAAAACCTGTGTTTTTTAGCAGTAAGTAAGGATACATTACTGAATGAAGCATGCTTATGTCCCATAATTTTTAAAATTATATGTAGAATTATCTTTATGAATCCAAATACTTTTGAGAATTAATAGTGTTTTTTAATCTGCTTACAGTTAATGCAAGCCAGGCAGGAGCTGGTAATTTAGAAATAATTGTTTCTGTGAATGGACGAAATGTACCTAATTATGTGCAGTCAGAAGGAAATGCCAAGTTTAGAGTGAACTTCAAACCACAGGAAGCTGCTTCCCATAGCTTGAGCGTCAGGTTTAATGGAGAACCAGTTCCAGGTATTAAGAAAATGACTACATGCTAGTCTAAACATGTAAAAAGTTCCTAGATGCACTCATATATAAAATCGTAAAATCGTAGAATACCATATGAAATCTATAATTGTTTGCAATGTGCACTGGTAACTTATTTTTATATTTTGTGTTTTTTATTTTGTCAGTAGCGTTATTTGTTGTGTCTAAGAATATTTCAAACCATACTGTCCTGTCAAGAATTCAGTTTTCGCAATTTACTGGGATTAATTTTTCCAATTTCTTTTGTAGGTGCTATTCAATTTTACTTCCTTACTATTTTCTACCTCCCTGCTCCTAATCTGAGGTCTAATGTCATAAACGCAAAAAAAAAAAAAAAAAAAAAAAAAAAAAAAAAAAAAAAAAAAAAAAAAAGCACAAAGTTTCCTATCTTTCATTTTTCTCACAAAATCTTGGATTAAGTTACTACATTAATTTTATGTTATTTCTGTCAATTTGGAGGTATGTTCAAGGACAGACATGCTCTCTCTCTCTCTCTTTTTTCAAAAGCATGTCTGTCCTTCAACGTACCTCCAAATGGTCTTACAATCAAACTGCCCCACAAACTCACTCTGCCCTACATGCCTTTCGCTACCAACAGTCTTTGGCCCTTACTCACCTTCTTCTGCAACAATATACCATTGTGGCTAACCAACATTCTGTGAACCTCATATCCCTTCACAAAATACTCATGTTATCATTTCCACAAGTAATTACAGTTTTGCAGCATATTTTACAGCAAGCAGTTAACCCAGCAGTATGCATGCCCAGAAACATTACAGAAGTTGTCCAAATTGCTGAAGTCCCATCTTGCAGTAGAGCTGTTTCTTCCACACCAACCAATGGTCTACCAATCAAAATCAAAGCCTCCTCTGATTTCCTCAAAACCATCCATAGCCCAGCTCCTCAACATACTTCAACCTCCCCCTTTAAAACCTGCACCTCGCTCTCTGCACCAAAACCCTACTCCCAAGCCTAAACTGTCAGTTAGAAACCTATCCTCATCATCATTATCTGAATCCCAGCTCTCGGTACTCTCAAAAGGACTCACTTTCTCACCCACCCCCACATTTTACCATGCCAAACTAGTCCATTACTCTCTATCGTTCTGCCGTACACTCCGCTGGCGGTATCACTTTGCCACGCATAGCAGTGAACTGGGATATCAGGAAAACCTAGAACCAATTCTAGAGAAATTCAAACCAGCATCCACACTTGACCCTCCACTTCTTCCCCAGAACCATCCCCTCCAAATTTTTGAAGATTTCCTTTCCACCAGTTTGGCCTCTCCCACTTTCCTTAAATCTTTAGCAAACACCAATAATCTTAACCCAGCCGAAACCCGTGCCAGAAAACAACTCTCCAGAAATTCAGATCTCATTATCCTTCCAGCTGACAAGGGCCCAACCACTGTAGTCATGAACAGGAATGACTATGTGGCTGAAGCTATTCGTCAGCTATCAGACACCAAAACTTACTGCCTCCTATTGGAAGATCCAACTCCTGCTGTCAACAAAAAAAATACAAGAATATGTACAGTTTAGTGGACCTCTCCAAGGTCTCACCCCACAATCCATTTTGCTTCTGACTCTCCAAAATCCACGTACACCCACCCTTTATCTCTTGCCCAAAATCCATAAACCTGGCAATCCAGGACGCCCTATCGTTGCAGCCTACGGATCGCCAACTGAGCGCATCTCTGCCTTGGTTGACCAGTACCTACAGCCCATTGTTAATCAGCTCCCTTCTCATATAATGGACACCCAGCACTTTCTCTTCCAGCTTTCTACCTTACCCACCCCTCTTCCTTCCGACTCAATACTGGTTACCATTGACATCACGTCCTTGTACACAAACATTCCACACTGGCATGGCCTCAGGGCCATGGAACACTTTCTGGACCAACAGCCTTCCTATGACATCCTTACTCATCAAATTAGCCCGCCTTATCCTTAATAACAACTACTTCTCCTTTGAAGGTAACATCTAACACCAAACTTGCGGAACTGCCATGGGCACCCGCATGGCGCCCTCTTATGCTAATCTGTTCATGGGCCGGCTGGAACAGACATTTCTGGAGGAAGTCCTTCTCAAACCCCTCATTTGGCTTCGTTTTATTGATGACACATTTATGAGTTAGATGCATGGAGAAAATGAACTGCTAAATTTTCTGAACCATCTCAATAACTTTAGCATGCTGAAATTCACTTGGTCCTACTCCCACACCCAGGCCACATTCTTGGAAGTGGATTTGTCCCTATCCAATGGCTATCTCAACTCTTCAGTCCACATCAAACCAACCAATCTTCAACAGTATCTCCATTTCGACAGTTGCCACCCATACAGCCTATCAATCATCCGAAACCCGCAAAAACCAACCACAATCCAGTCTTGGTCACACAGTACTACCCAGGTCTCGAATCCATCAACAGAATCCTCCGGCAGGGCTATGATTTCTTACAAACATGCCCTGAAATGAGATCCATTCTTCCTAAAATCCTCCCTGCCCCTCCTAGAACTTGTTTGATCAGACCTCCTAACCTCAGCAAACTTCTAGTCCACAAACACATTCTTTCTCTTCCTAACAGTCAGCCCCAAGGCTCTTTCCCATGTAATAGACCCAGCTGCAAGATGTGCGACATACACAATGCTTCCACCACTTTCATCAACCCGGTCACAGGGGAAAGCTTTCCTATCATAGGACACGCCACCTGTGAAACCACCCATGTAATAGACCAGTTAACATGCAACCACTGCTTGGCTTCATATATAGGTTTGACCACAAATGCACTCTCAATAAGAATGAATGGCCACTGTCAGGCAGTGTTCACACAGAACGCAAAGCATGCAGTTGCTGCCCATGCCATAACCCACAACTTGAATAAATTCAACTCTTGTTACACAGTCCGTGCTATCAGAGTTCTCCCTAATAGTAACAGTTTCTCTGAACTCAGAAGGTGGGAACTTGCCTACCAGTACAAACTTGGCACAAGGCAACCACCTGGTCTCAACTTGAGATAATACCCGGTCATTGTTATTAGTATTACATATGTTTAACCTTTTTTATTCCTTTCCATTACCTATATTGAACCGCCACTAACCTAAGGTGATGTTTACTTCATAATAAAATATTTTTTTTTTGCAGTTGTATAATATTTTATATATATTTTTTAAAATATATACTTAGTTCTTTTTATATTTTGATCTTCCCACCGACCAGAGATTAGTTTGGATATTTATCTAGGCTCGGGTATTAGCTCTGATTCACTGCCCCTCTACTTTTCCGATGTTTGAATTTACCCCCACCATTTTCTCGACCGGCAGTCTTTCTGTGAGGCAGTCTCCGGCTGCACCCACCTCTCATAATGTTGTCTTGTTGACGAAGGGTTTTTTCCCCGAAAATTGCTTTATTGTTTGTGTTTGTTTCTTTTCTGTGTGTTCGCGCCCCACATCCATCATCTAAAGGTAAGTGGTGGCTCATTTCCCTATCCTAATTTGATTCCTATATATATATATATACAATATTTGTATCATTTATGTGTTCTAATGCCATCCTGCCGTTAATTGTTCAGTGGTTTATTCTCCTTTTATAGTTTTTGTTGTATGTATTACAAAGAAATATGAAAAGTAAGATAGCAAAATAAAAATAAGAATAGGGAAATAAACTGCCACTAGTTAACATGATCCACTGCTGAACAACTGTGATTTTGTTTTAGTGATATTAACTACTGTTCCTTTTTTGATTTGGTAACAATGGAAAGATAGAACAGCCATGAGGCAATATTTTTATATGGAAAGGACAGATAAAATACACCAAACACTCACCAAAGTTGAAGGGAGGAGGGCAGCAGAAACACAAAACAACACACAAACACAAAAAAAACTAACAATATTTCGGGTTAAACCCTTTGTAAGATTAGCATGTTAAATGTAAATGTACGATAATATAGGTCAGTCTTGGGCCTTCATGCTTCACACACAATATTATCATTCTGAGATCACCAGGTTGCAATTGGAACTAGGCTGTAAATCTGAGATTTAATATACACAAGACTGTTGTAGTGACCAATTGGAACCAGGCTGCAAATCAGAGATTTAGTATGTGCAAGATTGTTGTAGTGACCAATTGGTTCATTTGATCTAAGAAGTTCTGGTGACATTGCATGTTACAAGCCAAAACAGTGAAAAATAACAAGTTATTTGAAATGTACGTTAATGGTGTAAACAATGTGAATAGTGCTTGACAACTCTAATACTGAAAGATGTTTTACAAAGAAGAAGTGATAATTCTATGCAGCAGCAACAGGTGGATGTTTAATTTGCTTCATCACATGCAACATCATATGGTGAATCTAAGAATAAACAACACTAACACAATCAGTGTAAATTAAAAAGTTACCATGATTGATTGCAACAGCTCACAGAATTAAATACAAAATGAAGAAAGAAGCCAATAGATATGTCTCCAATAAATAAACTTATGATATTTCAGCCAGACACAAATAGCAATATGAGCCACTAATCATACACTTCAACTTAGACTGCACCTCCAGCATGCTAACAGAAATGACTTTGGCATGTACTTGTTTGACTCTCACATTCATCAGGCAGCACACCACTGTGACCTTACATTTCATATTGTGCTTCTATTGCAATCACCAAATATTCAGTCATTTTTATACCACCACCGCACTTCCATTACATGCTAATAACAGATAACAAAGGATAGGAAAAATGACCCATCACTCACCATAGCTGAATGCTGTGATGGGTGAACAACACATGAGAAAAATTAAAACATACATTATTTTGGTTTAAAACCTTTTTCGTGTAGTAGGAAAGAGAAAATTCCATTTAGTTTGGGAGGTGTGCACATGCCAAAGCTGCATGGCTGGCTCAGTGGTGAAAGAAAGAGGGGGAGAGGAGGTGGTGCGGGTGACCTGTTAAGAAGTGAACTATCGATATGTCGGAAAAGACTAAGTTGCTATACATATACACAGGCAGTGGTAAAATGAATATACATAACAAAAGTTAATGTTGATAAAGAAATAAAAATATAATAAAAAATAATGAGATGCAATAAAAATATTGAGTGATGGATTAAATGGTAGTATTTTTTCGGTGGTTGAGACCAGGAGAGTGTCTGCTATCCAGGATATTCTGATATGCAAGTTCCCATCTCCGAACTTTTGATGTAGTGGTAGTTTCAGGGAAAACTCTGATTGCTCGCACAGTAAATCAGCAGTTGAGGTTGTTAGAATCGTGTTTATTGGCATGTTCTAGTTCTGAAAGGTACAAGTTTCATGTATGGACTGTTTGCCTCTGGCTATACATTCTAACTGAAAGTTGCTGTGCAATGAAGCGTATGTAGGAACTAGTGTAGTGATGGCAGGTTAGTTGGTATATGATGTACATTGTTTGACATGTAGCATGTCCAATGATGGGGAAGGTTTTCCCTGTGGTTGGGTTGGTATATGTTGTAGTAGGTGGATACATGCTGCAGGTTTTGCAGTGAAGTCTATTGCATAGAAGAAATCTGTGTGGTGATTTTGGTGAGTCTGATGGAAGGTATTTGTAGACCAAGATGTTATTGAGATTATGTGGTCTACCAAAATGTGTGGGGGACAGTGGGTGTAATTTTGGTTAGAAGGGTGTTCATTTCTGGAAAGGAGCTAATGAAGTCATGCCCCTGATTGATGAACTTGAGACCAGGAGAGAACTGGATGACAAAGGCAGGAATATGTTTGGTTTTCGGAAGTGCCGAGCAAGAGTAGTTACATGGAGTGTGCGTGATCACACAGGATATTTGTTTATGTACGAGATCTGTGGCAAAACAGTGGGAAATAAAGGCTCGTGATAGGTTCTGGGAGTACTGGAAGAGGGATTAAGCATCAGAACAGATACGTCAGCCATGAATGGCAACGCTGTATCGGAGGGAAATTTTGGTATAGAATGGATGGCAACTGTCAAAGTGTAGATATTGCTGGAAATTAGTGGGTTTAATGTGGATAGAGCTATGAAGGGCACCCTGCCTGAGTGTAATGTATTGATTTAGGCAAAACTGAACCATTCCCCCCCCCCCCTAACCATCCATAGATGACACATAAAAATACCTATGCCAGTGTAGTTGACACTGCCCACCTATTATTTTTTTTTTTCTTTTCATTTTATTCAGTATATAAGGTTTATCGTGCTTCAAATATCAAGAATCTTATCTCTGCCATCTGAATTCATCTTGTAAGAGATGTATTTGGTGTCCAACACACAATACAACAGCAATAGCATCAGCTGTTCTTTGTAGAAATTCAGACAGGTTTCTTTCCTTACTTTCTTAATTATTTTCCTTGTACAACAAATCTGCTGGAAGAGATTAAATTTATTAATCATATTCATTGTCCTAAAATCCACTATGCATACTCCTACTCAATTGAAGTTCATTATTTTAATTATTCTTATTCTCATTAATTATTTGCCTTAGAAGGCTGTGATTTTAGTTTTGCTTTCTGACACCTTAATCAGTGATTCCATATAAAGGCTTTGTATAGCTCTCATAATGTGGTTTGGAAAACCTCTATTATAATGCACCATAATGTATTTCTATTGACTTTATCAAATGTTTTTATATAGTCAGTTAAAGCTATACAGATTGGAAATTTAATTCTTCTCTTTTTATCAAGTAACTGTGTGGCAGTATAAATACAACCAGGACAATATCTTCCTTTCCAAAACACATGTTATGCTTCATCCGTAAAGGTATCCACTATGGTTCTAATCCAGATAGGTAATATTTTTGTATATATTCTGTAGCATATTTTGAGCAGGCTTACTCATCTGTAATTTTCTGGAGTCTTTTTTAAAGATGGTGGTAGGTTCTTGGGTGGTTTAATTAATATAGTAGTTAATTAAGTAGTCCACCATAAAGTTCAGTTTAAGATTTTTGTTTATTTTCAAAACAACGCCAGGGATATTGTTTACATGCAAAGATACAATCCAGAAATACTACTGACGCAATCTATGGCAGTTCCAAAGTGAATCTGTATAAAACTACTGTAAACTAACTGTCCTTCTGCTGATTTCTTTATATAGGCTCTATTGAATTTTCCCGAACATTTCAAAAGCTTCCGCGTGATATTTATCGAACATTAACAATTACTCAAACAATTAAACATATTAATAACAATCAGAAATAGTACTTAATCATTTAACATCATTACAAAATGGTCACAAATGGAAATTAAAGATACTTAAACACAAAATTATTTACAGAAATCATTTTAAACTGTAGAAAATTGTCCTGTAGACATCGTAACTTGCATTAATACTTGGAATTACACACATTCAAGCAATTCTCTTGTACAGTTCTGTTCTTAAACATATTAAATGGCCTTTAAATAATTTCTTCTCATAAAATAAAGTCTATATACACTGATTTACAAGAAATTGCAAAACATACATACCAGATCATATTCAAGCAAACTTTAGCTCACTACAAATACTTCATTAAATACAATTCTATTTAAAGTTCAAGTATGAGGGCTGTTACAGTGGGTATGATAATTGCTACTCTCCAGTTTCCAGGTATAATATCCATTTGCTAGGATTGATGTTGCAAAGATGGTGTTCTTACGTTAATAATTCTACGTTTATTTGGTCCATTCCAGGAGAATTTTTATTTTTATTAAATCAATATTTACATAATTTTCAGCTAACTGTATTTTCCCTTCACTATGCTCTTTTTTAAAAATCATACTACTGACCCACTAGTTTATATATACTGTATATTTATTGGGTATATTATACAAATGTTTGATTATTGATTCCTTTATTTTATTACACGTGTTTAATTTGTGTCTGGCAATGTCCACCATTTCAGTTGCACATTCATTGAGCCCCTATATTCATATATTTCCCCAGAGCAACTTTGTGAAGTATTTTTTTTCTTTTTTCTTTTCAGGTTCTCCTTTCACCTGTAAAGTTTTAGATTCAAGTCAGGTTTTAGTTTCTGGCTCTGCACTGAAAATGTCACCTCTTGGAAGACCTGCAGTTGTAATAGTGGACCCTCAGATGGCAGCAGTTGATCTGGGGACATGTGAAGTTACAGTTACATCACCATCAAGTCAGACTAGCTCGGCAAGGGTAACAAAGACAGACAAATTTATTGCTGAGTTCACGCCAATGGAAGTTGGTATGTCCATCTAAGATCATAAAAACTGTATATTTGTTATTAACGTGCATTATCTTTTGGATACTGTAATGTTCTGATTTTCTTTTTTGTAGGGCGCCACAGTGTGTCTGTGATCTTGGATGGGGAACCTGTCAAAGGCAGCCCTTTCGCTTGCAATATTTATGATGTTAGCAAAGTAAAGATAACAGGACTAGGACCATCTAAGGTACAAATTCTTTCTGTACAGATTAGTTACTTCATGTTACAAGAACAAATCCAATTGTGGGTCTTAGCTTATTTCTATTATTTCATTCTTTTTATTTTTTTTATTTCTCATCTCCAATTGATTTGTAACTTATACACTCTTTCTACTGTAACACCTTTAGGTCCTATACTTTTCTTTAATTTTTAGAAGTAAGTGTGTGTGTGGTTTTTTTATATTTAAAAAAGTCCAATTAGTATAAGTTCAGTCTTGCACAATATCTGACATATGGTAGGTCAGATGACAGTCTTAGAACAAAAATCAATGCCTGATGCATTTTCAGTTTGGTAGTGGACTCTGCTCCATGGCTCTTCAATATAACTCCTTGTTGTCACTTTTATTATTAATGCTGTCGTGCAGTTCCAACGAAATTTATTACGGCTACATTAGGATGCAATGAATCATAAATGAAGTACTCTTTCAACAAAATGAAATTAGAAACACATAATATGTGCAAATTTGAAGTATGAAACTTGTTTTGATTACAAGCTAGAGGCCTGTTACAGATGGACATTTAATTGAGTGAGAGCAGTGGGGTTCCATTTCTCTTTGGCTACATGATCCTAATAAAGAAAGCCTTGCATTTATATTCAGTACGAGTCCCCAATCCCCCTCCCATTTTTTTTCATTGAACTTTCTCCGTTTGTTGGTTTTTGCTACAGTTTATATCAAAACCAATAATGATCATCAGTTAGCAAATATGACACAGTTGCTAAAAGCTTGTGAATGCCATTCTTTAGTGAAGAAATTTGTATGGGGTCACAAAAAAAATGTATACGCTTGACTGCACTCCAGAAATGACTAGAGAAGAACAGCAATAGCAAAACTGTGAAGGAACAGCTTTAAAAAAATATGGAAGAAACATTTCAGAAAGTATAGAACAGAAAGAAATAACATGAGGTGATGATAATAATATTGAAAGATAAAGTAAACCTATCACTTGCCAAAGTTATAGCGAATCAGACTGTAGCAATAAAAAAACTACACAACAAAGAATATTTTGAGCTCTGCCCTTACTTAGCCCTTTCGTGACCAGTGGGAACTATAGTTCCCACTTCTTTGTTTTCGACGTAATTTCAGTGGTAATCATTGTACCCACGTCGAAATTGTGCTGGCATCTCTGTTATAGTGTGGTAACTACGTGTAGTTTATCAACTGACTTGCAGAAGCTGTTGTATGTCTGCAATCTTAGTCAATCAATGCAGTGGCGCGATTTATGAGTGTAAGGGAGCCAATAATTCGACCACAACAGCTATATTTGTATTCAGCGCTTTTATGTTATGTGTGAAGTGACTTGTTTTATGTCTGTCTACTTTCATATTTACTAAGGAGACAGTATATGTCTGTATTTAGCAAATTTCACTGATAACCACAGAAATATTGCATGGTAAGTTAGTGGGAACTATTTATCCCACTGAACTGTGTGGGATGTGCAAACTGTATAGTTGTAAAATCGGCATCGTGTTTATTGTACGTTTCCCATTGTTTAGAATGCCTGGGTCATGCCAGGATAGATTCCAAAAATTTTGCACTCCTTACCAGAAGATGCAGTAGATTCAGATTTCGATGCTGACTCAGATTCTGATAAAGATTCAGCGAATACTTCACAAATTTTGAACGATGTTAGTGGTAACATTATTGTGCAAATTGATAATAATGGTTTTGATTTGACAATAGAATCTCGTGAAATTGGATACATGTCTCCTTGTTATGCTAGTGTTTCTGTCTCAATCCCAGAAAGAGATTCTTTCACATTTTTTCCACGTGCTAACATATATAGTGAAAATACTTCTTATTTTGAAAATCTGCCAGTGGCATTAGAAGAAGTGAACTCTAATGACAACACAACTTAATACATGTATAAATGTAATATTTCTGATGTTTTTTGCACTTACAAATAAATAAATATTTTTTTTTCAAAATCCCGATTTGAGTTATTCCAGAGTTCAGTGGGAACAATAGTTCCCACTAATTTTTTTTACCTATAGACTAATTATTCACATTCAAGATTGAAACTATGATTTTAAGTGTGGTTCCTAAGCCCAATAAAAAGGTCATAAGAATTCCACAACTTCTGTAAATAATTTGGTCACGAAAGGGTTAAAAGAAGATGAAGCATATGGCACTGTCACATAAATCATAACCAAGTTGACTGCAAGCACTTGTGCTAACTAACAGTTATGTTGTGTTGACTGTGGACACTTGTGCAATCCTAGCCAAATGCTTTATTTGTATATCTGTACACTGTTTCATTCTCTTATAGAGACAGTAATTTTCAATTCTCATTTTATGCTTTCTCCATCTGACTGATATGTTTCAAATAATACATTTTTATTTGCAAAATAAGTAATGTTACCTTTGGACATTTCTTATGATGATAATTAATTTTTTTCCTTCCTCAGTTTTTATGCTCACTTACTGCCATTTTTTATTTTCATTTTTCCTCAAATTTCTGTTTCTGTATCTTTTTAGTTTCAAAGGACGCACTTGTATTTAACACCCTCAATACTTGAAATATTGTTTGTGTATTGTTTAGTGTTCCTTGTTTTGTTATTGATGTATCTGTCTTTACCATTTTTTAGGTGCTTAGACATACGATAAATAAATAAATTTACAATTTTTATTTACCTTCCTTTACATTTCCTTGAAATACCTTTCCTGTCTTCCACCTTCTCTAATTTTTCTGTCTTTCTTAACATAGTCAAAACTGCCACTCCAAACAATCCATTTTCTGTTTTCTTTCTTCCTTCTTTTCATAGATATCTCTTCACTTTTCTTTTTTGTGATTTAAAGTGGAAGGCATCATTTTTATCCATTCCTATCTCAGAATATAAAAGGAATGTCTTACAATGTGGTTTAATGAAGTAGTTAATACTTTTAAATCTTTAATTTTTGCAGTAAGGTTTAACATTATCACCTGAGAAGCTCATTTATTTGTGTGAATATAGGTTGGCAAGCCAGCAACTTTCACTGTCGATGCCTCAGAAGCAGGAGAGGGAACACTGGAACTAGTTGTCAGTACAGATAAAACTACAGTTAAGGCTGAAGTTGTAGCTTGCTCTAGAGGGCTTTATGATGTTACATTTGTTCCACATGAACCAGTACCACATTTTGTTAATATCTCATTTAACGAAGAAGATGTGCCAGGTTGGTTTTTGTGTCTGTTTATAATTAATCATTTTGTTTTTAAAAAATGTTTTTTATTTATTTGTTTACTTATTATATGGACTTTGGCATCCATTTGTGCAAATTGTTATCATAACAATGTTGTGTCTACATTGCTTATACACCTTATTATATGACTTAATAAGGATAAATCGCTTTAATATTTACTATTCCTAGAATTACAAACATTTATAATTTAATAATACAAATATACTAAGTTACAAATTATTGATTAAAATTTTGACACCAATTCATTCATATCTTAGGATACAAGAACTTGGTTAAATGGTTTTATTCCGAGGTTAACATTGTGACAGTTAGCAAGCTTACACATTGTCATTAAGAACTTATTTTCAATGTACATGTTTGTGTATTTCCCTATGCCAAATTTTGTTTGGTGCGTTATTCTTTTGGGTACTTTAAATCTATAACTACTTAATAAAGCAGAACAATCCCAAACATTTCACAAATATAATAAAAATTTAAAATAATTAAGTTCACAAAATGATTTTAGCAAGGGAATTTTTAAGCACGATACAATGTGGTTGTATTAGGTGTGTTGCGGATGTCATCATTGTGGAAGTGGATGCGGATTTTCAGTGCTTGACATCCACAGATGCGGATGTTTTGTGGAAGCGGATACGTATGAGGAAAAATAAATTTATAATTGTTTAGATTTAAATATTTTATCGAAAATAAATTTAAAATCTTTTTTTTTCATAAGTAAATACTATTTCCATATAATACTGCCATATTGATTTATTTTTTCCTCATCTTTCAACAACAAAACAATGTGGGATGATTTCACAAGTGAATTAAAAATTATTTACATAACTACTCACATGTCTAAAAACCAGTCTTTGTCATATGAACTTTGCGGAGTTCATGCCTAGACTAATTCAAGAGTCAAGCACCAGGCCACGCCACCGCGCATTTTCGCGCTCGCTTTTTTTTTTGTCTTACAACTATATGCCTCATCGACGTCGAGCTCATTAGAGGCTAGGAACAGGAAGGAATTCAGCCATGGTCTTTTAAAGGGAGCATTTGCCTGGAGTGATTTGGGGAAGCCATGGGAAACCCAAATCTGGATTCCCGGATGGGGATTCGACCTGGCGTCCTCCCGAATGCGAGGCCAGGTCATTGCCGCCTACCCATCATGCTCAGTTTCCATGCTCGCCATCCACCTTCTTACTGCTCTAGTGGCAAATTCATAGTAAAACTTGTAAGACCTACGAGATCCAATTTTTGATAAAAGAACTCTTGATGGTCCATGAAAGTGGTTACAAGAATACATGTAGGAGGTGTTGGATGTTGTTGGACACCCAGACAACCAAAAATGGTCCTTGCTGTGCAACAAGCTATAGATATTGGAGGAAGCAATTGGAGGAAACAAGCTATAGATATTGGAGGAAGCTATTGGAGGAAACATCCTACGAGTGTGGGATAAGGACACATGGTGTGCCACGAGAAAGTTCAAGTGGAATGGATTGCTTTGAACATCTAGAGTAGCGTGAATGGGTGAGCACATCCTATGGTAGTTCTACCCAGATGTCCTATAAGTTGGACCACGAATAGGCTGCTTTAAGGTCGGGCCACACTAGACCACACCGAGCCCACACCGTCACCGAACCGACATGCGGACGAATGACGGCTCGCCCAACTCGCATCCACACTGGTCGCTAGCTCGGCTTTGTAACGGATGGGTTCCTACTCTGTCTTCAGTCTCCTTTAATGTATACACTTCGTTGTTACACGGAATTAATGTTAAAAAATTACCTTAAAAGTGATTTGGGGATCACAGCTAGGTTAACCACCTGTACTTTATTATAGAGTACTGTACTTTAGTTTTCTTAGGCGTATTTTATATTCTATGAAAGTAATAAAGTTGGTTAAAATACTTTTTTGCCTGACTCCTGCTATCACCTCACTGTTTGATCTCTTTTGCACAAAAATAGTATCCCAATGCACTTTTGACAAATGATCATCACTGTACTGGTTTGAAAGATTCTTGCATATATCAACATAGTCACAATGAAATGTCAAGCGTGTCATTCACTTCACATTTAATGTGTTTGTTTTGATTTAGGTTCCTTTTGATTCACTCAATATTTTTTAACAAAAAATAATAAGATTATTACACATTTTAATTTTAATACAGACTGCAAAGATTCTGTAAAATAATAATAATTTCATGTGATCTGTAAATTCCAGTCACAGGGTTCCTTATCAGCCGCGCAGTGCACCTCTACCGTTGTCACTATTTTTAAAATGAGACTTACAGATTAATGCGAAATTCGAACCATGGGGCATACCATCATCTTAGCATTAATAAATCAAAGCTTTGCCAGAGGTGACTGTCAATTTTAAGACCTATGAAAATTACAGCTGAGACAGGGATTTGAAGAAGGGACTTTCAGTACCCCAATCGTATGCTGTATCCATCTGAGTCAAGAGACAAATAAATATTCAAACATATGAGAGATAAGTCTTTCCCGGCGAATCTTTGATATAAATTCTTCGCGGGTTTGCTGCCGGATTACATTTTCTGCTGACGAGCTTTCGGCGACTTGCACTGCCGCCATCATCAGGTCCGTTGTATCTAAAGGAACAACAAAAACTGAATGAATAGCGGAATAGAAGTGAGCCAGGATCGTTGTCGACGTCCGATTGGCTGACTCCAATGACGTAACCATTCCGTGACTGTGATTGGTCGGTTGCGAAACCAGGTGTAGATATACACCAGCATTGTACTGACAGTTGGATCCACAGCGAAAACCAAAGCCAAGGTTGTTATAAATGGAAGGAAGATGGAATACACATGTCAATGTTCGCATAATGTCACTGTTCAAATTGCATCACCGTTCACATTATTCTACCACTATTAATCATGATGTTTAATCTCGAGAATCCGTAGATAGCCAAGCGGTATTCTGATTGGCTGACTCCAATGACGTAACCATTCCGTGACTGTGATTGGTCGGTTGTGGAACCAGGTGTTTCCTGACAAACACGTGTCAATCGGCAGCGAGACACAGTCACATATTTAGGCATTAAAATGCAAGCACATCCAAAACTTATGCAATGCCGCCACAGCTAGACTCACCAAACTTTACCCCCTCCTCAAAGGAAACAACGGCCTCCAAAGAAAAACAAAAATGCAAATTTATAAATTTGTAATCCGACCAGCGCTACTATATGGGTCGGAAGTGTATAGCATGGCAACAGACTGGCAACTTAAAAAAATTCAAACCATCCAAAACAGATATCTAAGAGTCATAACAGATGCCTCCCGGAACATTACAAACACACAAATACATCATGACTTAGGCATACAAAAAATGACAGACTATATTAAAGACAAGTCCGCAAAATTTTATAACAAGTCTCAAGCTTCGTCCCACCAATTAATAAAAAACCTAGGACAAGAAAGCCAAGGTTGGTAAAATGGAAGGAAGATGGATTACATACGTCAATGTTCGCATAACGTCGCTGTTCAAATTGCATCACTGTTCACATTATTCTACCACTATTAATCATGATGTTAAATCTCGAGAATCCATAGGGAGCCAAGCGGTATTCTGATTGGCTGACTACAATAACTGTTCTCATAGCGTCATCGTTCACATTATTCTCACACAGAAATATCCCAAACAACTTCTTTAATGAAAGACCCCACATTATATATTCTTCCAACATTTACTGTCATTAATTATGATGTTAAACTCAAGAAATCCATAGGGAGCCATGCGGTCTTCCGATTGGCTGACTATGACCCCGGTTCTATAATACTTGTCAGTGATTGGTCGGCTACACTTTCCACTCTCCTATCATCCGTCAGCGAGACACTTGGTTGTTTGAGAATGGCAAAAACAGGTTTCCATGCGTCACTGAGCCATACACCCAAGTCCCTGTTCATATTATTATTATTCAGATGTATCTCAATAGCTTCTTTAATCACAGATTCCCAGAAGAAGGAACACTTGGCTAGAACTCTCACATTATCGAAATCCATACTGTGACCATTTTCGATCACGTGTTGTGCCACAGCAGATTTTTCTAGTTGAAACAACCGGATGTTGCGCTGATGTTCAGTCACATGGGCCTGGATAGTGCGGATGGTTTTACCAATATAACTCTTACCACATTGGCACGGTATGCTGTACACTCCCAGTGTTTTTAAACCCAAATCATCCTTCACAGGACGCAGCAAATCCCGTATTTTAGCAGGAGGGCGGATAATGCACTTGATTCCGTGTCGTTTTAAAATCCTGCCAATTTTCCCAGAGATGCTACCTGCATACGGGATGAAGGCAAGATCTTTAGGCTGTTCTTCTTCCTCAATATTACGTACATCTGCCTTTTTCTTTCGAAGTGTCCGTTCTATCAATGGGATCGGGTATCCATTCCGCATGAAGGTATGGCGGAGATGTTCGAGTTCGGCCTGCAGATTGTCAGCGTCTGAAATTACCTTTGCTCTGTGTACAAGCGTGTATAACACCGTGTTCTTCTGTGCCGGATGGTAGAAGCTATCGGCATGCAAATAGCGGTAGGTGTGTGTTATTTTCCTGTATACACTATGTGACAGGGTTCCATCAGGTCTCCGCTAGATGATGGCGGCAGTGCAAGTTGCCCAAAGCTCGTCAGCAGAAAATGTAATCCGGCACCAAACCCGCGAAGAATTTATATCAATATTCAAATATAGTAAATTCAACGTACTTTTTTCTATATAATTTATTTTTGCTGTCTCAAAACACAAATGTACTTTTATATGACCGAATACAGATTTTTCAGTTCTTCTAAATTCAGATGCTTGCAGCTTGTGTTTCGGATATGGAAGGTTCCTGGTTCATAATACGGGTCTCGGATGCAATTTTTACAGGCCTTAAAATGGACCTTCACGTGTGGCAAAGCTTTGATTTGTTAATGCTAACTTTTTTTGTTAGCTAAGCGACTATGGGCAGAATCTCAAATAAAGAGTAAAGAATAATATATGCTGCAATGTAAACAAAACACCCGCATTAAAAATTTCAGATGCGAAAGTGGATGTAGGATTTAACGTGAAAGTTCCGCACTTGCGGATGCGGATATCTGTTACATCCCTAGGTTGTATATGTGATCATGATATGGGTTTAGAAAACCCATTTTAAGTGCCATCTGTCTAAAACACTTATACTGATTAGTTTCTGTTCTTTTAGTTTGTGTTAATGTGTAGGGTGACCATATGTTTGATGAATATAGTAATGTTGACCTTATAGTGGGTAGATAAATTATTCTGAGTGCTGCAATGGAAGGTATTTCATGACAAGTCCTTGTGACAAAATATATTTGCTATAAATATTTAATTATGTTTCTATCTATTATAATTTCTATACATTTACAGTTGAAAGTTTATGCATTTTAATAATCTTGACGCCTTTTTTAGCTATAAAATGATTTTTAAGAAATCAAAAAATGGTGAGGGGAGAAACATAATACTAATTATGTATAACTAATGAACAGCGTAAAATAAAATCTTGAGTCAGAGATGTAGACCAGTAGCAAATAATTGTATGGTCTTTCCCTTCGGTAATAAAATTTAATATTTTTTTTTCGTACATAGTTAAAGGTATGAGGCCGTAACTAATCTGAGTTGTCATTGTCTTTTTCTATTAATGCTGCAGATTTGTAAGATCAAGTCTAAACAAGTCTAAATATGAGAAATGCACTGTATCAAATGGAAACTCAAGATTAATTTCAGTTTAGTTAAATAGCTTTCTGTTCCAGTCATTCTTATTATTGAGATGTGTTGTCTGAATAAAAATTGAAAGTGTGCATGGTTTTGTCCACAGGTAGTCCATTCCGATGTGATGTATTAGAGCTAGGAGCCAAAGAAGTACGTCAGATGAAGCATAAGGAATCAAGGATGGTGACTTTGCGTGGAGAAGGACTAAAAGATGTTGTTGCTGGTTCCACAGCATATTTTGACGTTGACCCTAAAGGTCTTGATGGGCGTATTGACATTGAAATAATAGGTAGGAAGAAATGTAAATGAATACCTATTTTTATTTTTTTTCCTCTTTGTTCTTATATTGCAATTTTAAGAGTGAAGAGATTAGATCTCTAATATTGCAATTTTATAAGTGACGAGATTAGATCATTCATTCAAAACCTCCTTCAGCTATAGAAGAATACAATATGGGAGGTAATGAAAGTGGATGGAATCCAATTCATAACATTTATGTATGCATACAGCTATCATACCATGGTTTAATAGCAGGTTAATACGAGCTGTACAATAAAACAATGAACTATGCGATAATTGGCAGGAGTTGTATAGTGGCAGAGGGTCAGAGATATTTGTCCTTGATGCATAACTGAACAGTGCTTGGTCACTGTTCCGTCTGGAAGACAGTTCCTGGTACCCAGATACGTGCCTTAACAATAAAAGAGATGAGCAATCACTGTCCTTTTGAAAATACTAAATCTGCTGTGGACAAATGTGACAAGACTGGGGGACCGGGGACAGAGAGCTCAACCTTTTGGTGATTCTATTTGAAAAATATGCTTTGTTTAACACATCATTTTTACATAGCCTTGTGGCAGACACCAAGTCTCAGTAATATGAAGGTCAGTGACTTTCACTAGATAGGGATGCACTTTCGCAAACAGCAATGAATATTGAGTCCACATTATCTTGTCCTAACGTTTCAGCCATAATTCTGAGGCTTTCACAGAGAACTCCGATGAAGCCACAGAATGACGCGGTTCTCCCTGGACAACAAAGATAACACAGCAATGAATATTGCTGGAATAAAGCAAAGAAGCATTGTCGTTCATGATAAAGGGGCCCTGAAAATTTAGAGAATCTGAGGGAGAGAAAATTTATTTAATTTAATTGATTGCAATGGAGTGCATGCTTTGGTGCCAATTTCCCTACACACCCATATCCCCCCTTTCCTGCACGCACCAACATTTGCTCTCAACAAATTTCAACTTTAAATTATTTCAACCTTTTTTCAAACAAGGAATTTGTTAAGGATTTTTTATTTTTTTGTTTGTAAATTGTGTACTTATACGGAGCATATCCAGTTGGTGGGAAGAGCATTTTGGATGAGATTGGAGGAAGCAAGAGAAAACAGGACGGACAAAATTTGACATCAGAGCCGTGGACACCAAAAAATGGGTTCTTGTGTCTCGAGTAGTCAAGATGACTGGTAAAAAAATCAAGCTCCGAGTGACCTGACTTTGAATTATAAGTGTTACATTAGTCTTGGATATTGTTTGACTTTAGACTTCAAACTTATTGGTTCTCACATGGTGCTGAATGGGCAAGAATGACTGATGGGGAAATGACTTCATGAAAGCTGTACAGCATTTTTATGGCAAAAGACTTTATCGAACCAGAATGACAAATGTTTGCACATGTGTATTTCCCTCAAAGCAACTACCCACCAATGCCTTGAGAGGAGAGTTTTAGTAAAAAAAAATAAACTGAGAAAGTTGTCATGTGCATATATTATGCTTTAGATTAAAGTACATTGGTTGTACTTCAAATTGAATTGAAGATTACAAGTTAATGGTGATCATTAGGCCTATTAAATATTGAATATCCCTTTATAGATATATTTTTGTTATGTGGTAATTTTTTCAAGTTAATATTTTCCATGTGGTTATAGCATATTCAGTTTCTTACTCTAACGGCCTTTTATAAGGTAATGCTTATTATTTGAAAAATTTTAAATGATATTTTAAAAAATAAATGCACCTTGTTAGGCGCGAGCTGTATGCTGGGGGCTGGCAACTCTTTTCCTAAACTGTGAACATAAACGAACCCTAAACATGAAGGGTATGATAAATAAGTTCTCTTGACACAGTTTTTGAATCAGACAATACTTACATTCTTGAAAAGTTTACTCATATATTGTTGGTACCAGAATCGCAGATAAGACATCGAACAACAGTTCCATTGAGATCAACAGGCTAAGCACATTTATACGAGATGACAAACTCACTAAGTCCTCCTGACATCAGTGAGAAACAGTTACGGCATGTTACGACGTTCCACAACCTCTACTGCATGTACAGTTTGCTCCGCGAACTGATGCGAAGTTAACTGTTTAATTTCTTGAGAAAGACTGGTAAATTCAAGATGGCTGCAGGGACTTTTAAAAGCTTTTAAACTCCTGTGAAGTCAGCAAATTATTTCAGACATTAATATCTCCCAATATACCAAATGGTTTAACTTGCAATTAATACAAGGACTTCCTGTGATCATATTCTATCTGTTTTAATTTAATTCAACATTCAAAAGGGTTTCTATATGATTAACGTTGAAGTCCCTTAAGTCACCAGCTTGGCCTTATTTGTCTCACTCCAACATCAATTAACGACAGTCCATCTTCAAAATCTTAATTATTTTGCTAATGCTTAAACTTTTTACTGAAACAACTATATATTCGTAATCCTCTCAATTTAGGCTATCTACTGATATAAATTTCTCTATTCTATTCCTTTTAGTTAAAAACTTTATTTTTTTCTCTTAATTAAAACCACTAATTAAACTTTGCCAAATTAGTTAATTTTACTTTCAGAATATGCTAGATAGTGCTGACTATAGCTGGTGATAAAAGATCAGCTCTGAATTTACTCACTTTAAAGTTATTCCAAATCTTTAATATTTACTTTTGTCACAGCATGGTTTAAAACATAAACAAACGTTCTTATTTCTTAAACTGAATTCTTCCGGACATAATGAATACACTTAAAAATGATTTTTATGACAAGTTTTCACTGTGGAAATGATTGCAGAAAAATCCATTCAAGTTGAAAATTACCTTACGCAAAATTTCTAAGTTCTGCATAAGCGACTTCAAAATCGAACAATAAAATATATTCCTGCTGGGGATAGCTAGTGGGAATGCTTTTGGTGAACTGAAGGATACCTTACAAACTTCCATCTGTTTGGTCGTGATGATGTTACAGTAAAATGATCAGGTTATGACACCTTTAACTGTATATATGTTTATAAATTCGTTTCATACCTTTTTCATTCATAATCAATGTAATACAATTGACAAAATTATTAAATGTGCATAATTATGTACAAAAATTAAGCAGGTTACATTCAGAAATGTTACAGAATTACTTCCATCTTAAAAAAAAAAAAATAGAGATGTTTCTAGCAGGGTTTTCTCAATATGTTTTTCTGGAAATTTTCTGAATCTTTTTGATGCAAATGAAATAATATATTGTATTGTGATAAATGGGTGGTTTTTGAAATACCTGATTTCAGTTGAAAATGTGCAAATAAGAACTTTGCAAGTTTGTAATGGAATCAATTTGAAAAAAACTATTTTTTTTTCAATTTATGGTGATGTCTCAGTCTGATTTCAATAACTAATGGCTTGATAGATTTGTATGGCTCTTCTGTCAATAGAATGTATATTCAGATTAAATATTTTTATTGGAATGGGAATGCATGTTGTTATCAGCATATTAAAAAATGGCATTTCCACATGACTTACTGCTGGGATAAGTAGCTTGTTTTGAATTTCCATCCTATTTTGAAACTACTATGTACGACAGAGTTTTTAGAACTAAAAATTTCTAGGTCAATCAAAATTGTTTCCTAAAGAGCCATTCAGCAGAACAAGCTATATTTGCATGCACTGGCCATATTTTAGAAGGAATAACTGATAAATTGCTGTGATTTCTCTAAGGTATTTGACTTTGTTTATCATGAAATTCTTAAACAAAAAATTAAAGTCTAATCGCATATATTGATAAATGGTAAACACAGTGTATTATTGAAACATTCTGATGCTGGTTTACACCATGTTGAGGTTGGGAAAAAGGGGGAGGGGGTTCATCAGATGTGGAATACCTAAGGCTTTGATATTGGGGTCAAGTATCTATCTTGTGTTGCAGCTGAAAACTCAGAATTTGTTCTTTTTGCAGATGCCTTAAACATATGAATTCAGATTATTCAAGATTTCTTTATTGAACATACTGTATGTGTCTTATCAGCTGCTAGTATAGCTGCATGCATTAAGGTCCACTACACTGGATCAGGGAGGTAGAATGGACCTAATTTCAAATCCTGTATCTGGCATACTGGCCATCCTGATTGCTGTTTTTAGGTGGTTTTCTGCAATCACCTAGGCAAATGCTGATATGGCCCCTCATAATGTATGCATTTCACAAAATGAAAATACAGTTATCATGTAGAACACAACTTACATGTTTCAAAGAGAGATACCAACACATTCACTATCCCATCATTACTAAAACAGGCCTAGAAAGCTAGTAGTAGGCAGAACCTTACTTTAAAAATAATCACAGCCTTGGGAAGATGACGTGCTGGACAACCCATGGAAGTGGAAACGTTCAAATAATAATGATGTCTTTGACCATATTAGTAATTGTTTCAGAGCTAATGACATGCCCTCAATCTTTGATAAAACTCAGTACTTACAGAACAGTAAATAGCACAGATTAACATCAGACATCTGTACATTTAAAATTTGGAAGACAACCTATTCGAAAGGTAGATATTGTGAAATTTATTGTTTTGCCGATTGATTATAATTTTCAATTGTAGGGTGCAAGTATCTGTGATTGGATATAGACACATTAGCAGTTTATATAATTTTTGCAATGTGACAATGTAAACAACTAGTTTATTTTACTTATTTTCATTCCTTAATATCATATTCAATAATCTGCTAGTGAAGTTCAACATTTAGAGATAAAATATACAAATTCCAGAAATGAGTAATAAGAAACATGTGCAGAGTTAGCAGCAAAACTCTCTGCAAAGAGCTGTTTGAGAAGTTAGGAATTTTAACATTTGTGACCATATATAAATACACATTAATATACTTTGTGGTCATTAGTCATACTCTATTTCAGACAGCTAATCATCATCAATATCTTCCTTTCCAACACTAGCCTTAGTGGTCTGTTCCTGTCTTCCTCCACATTTTCATCAGTTTTTCAAGCATGAAACAGTAAACAAAATATGTAATTATGTCCCTAGAAGTAAAAAATGACCTTCACAAGGGTAACAAGTTTTCTTTGTAATTTATTCAAAAAAAGTAGTCAGATGTTCATTCTTTAACAAGCTTCCAACACATTTTAAGGTTCTGGCTGGGGATAAAATTAATTTCAAGATAAAAATAAAATAATTTTCAATTAACAACTGTTTGATTATGTAAAATAATTTCCTTCAAAAAAATCTACAAAATAATTGTCAGTGTCATGTATAAATGCAGTTGTTGAAATTAATGTATTTATTATACTTTGCCAGTGCATCTTTTAATTTATATATCTGTATTATTGTATAATGGTTTTTCTGTAAGTTGATTCCTTTCCATATGCTACAGTGAACGTCTTATACTGAGATTGATGGATCTATGGAAAATTGTATAAACAAGAAAGTTAAAAATAGATTGCTTCTTTATCTAAGAATGGTAAACCATAGTTGCCATTGTGTTATGAGGTAAGAAGTTATTTTTAATGGTGTTGAAATATTAATTACAGGCCCAGCTGGCTCAATAGTTCCATGTTATGTGAAGAGACTAGCGAGTGGTCAGTGGCGAGCAGAGTATCGGCCACATCAGGTTGGTTTGCATAGTGTGTCAGTGCGACATCAAGGTCAACCCACTGGACAGACTTTGTCAGTAGAGGTATTTGATCCAAGACAAGCACATGTCACTGATATGGAAGAAGCTTTTTGTCATCGAGCTGCTACTTTCAAAGGTAAGAAGCCTCGTAACTTTTTTTTTTTTTTTTTTTTTCAAATTAAAAAAAAAGATGTGGAATTCACTTATAAAACATATATTTTTAATTGATAAAATATTGATTATGTTTATATAAAATTAATAGTAAATTTTGGTTGTTTTAGTGATAATATTTTACTAATAGGTTAGGTGCAAAGGAATATAAGAGTGCAGAAGCTTAAAATTTAGGGCTGGAAATCACTACTTAAAATATTTTTAATTGCAGTTGATACATCAGATGCAGGTAGAGGTGTGATTTCTGTGAGTGTCAGAGCAGCAGGCCAAGAAGTGAAGCATTCTGTCAGACAGATTGATGATGGTCGATATGAAGTGGTATTTCATCCGAAACTTGCAGTTCCTCACCGTGTTGATGTAAAGTACAACGGGCTGCATATCTCTGGTAATTCCTTAGTCAATATTAATAAAGGGTTAAACTTGGTCACTGTGTCAATGTCCAAAACACTGACAACACATTGCCTGTCTTAATTAGCAGGCTAATTGTGGGCAGAGTTGTTACAGCAGAATTGAGGTTATGGGTGTTATTTAGTAACACAACTGTAAAGAAATAAACTTCCAGAACACTGAAAGAAAAGGGAATTGCATTTCAATTAGTATATTAATTATAGGTTGCTTATAATTTAACTAAACATGGCGGGTTAGCAGTAACACTCTGGCCTCACATTCGGGAGGACTTCCATCCAGCATTTTGGTTTTCCATGCTGCCAAGATGGTTCCTTCAAAAAGGGCATGACTGAAAAAAAAATCTTTATTTGTAGTTGATATAGATGTTTTCTTATGTCCTCTTTCCAGAGTTATTGCTGCACAGTAAACTAAGAAATATGTATCATATTATATGATTATGTATATGGTTTTGAGCATTATTAAGAACAATTTTATGGTCAACAATTGTGAAGAAATGAATTGCCAGAACACTACGTTCAACCTGTTATTTTTTATGGGCTTCGAAGTTATTTATATTTGATTATCTGCCACTGATATAATAAACTCAAAGAAATTTATTGCTAGGATTCTGCATTCAAGACATTATTCATCAAAATGGTAGAATTAATGTGCCTGCTAAGAAATATGCTGTCCTTAGTCATGTGTTGTGAATGTGTGCATAATTACAATACAACAGATTCATTTCCATAGATCCCAATATAAGAGACTGGCTGTGTGGGAAGTGTAAAGTTGTCAATTTACAGATAAACAATTGCATAATAAAATAGATACATACAGCAGAAGATGTACAGTCACAGCATACATAATTAAAAACTTAGAAAAATTGTGTTTTTGCTATTTTTGTGAAAAAGCTCATAATGTTTGAGAGTTTTTAGAATACTTTGGTATTAGATTCCTTGGATTTCTTTTTCTGTATGTTATTACATTTTTTTAAAGTGTTAACTTTAAGAAATTCACATCATAAATCACTTTATTTGTAAGTTTCAAAATGAGTGGAATTAAAGTTTTTTTTTTTTTTAATTGTATATTGCAGCTATGCAAGGTATACAGTTTGGGTTTTCTGCACCTCTTTGTTTTGAGACATTTTCAAGATTTTGACTGTTTCTGCTGTGATGTATGAGTGTGTGTCTGTTAGGAATAGTACCTGGGTGACCAATCTTCGCTTGGCATCTTTCAATTTCTGATCAGTATGCAAGATTTCATCAAAATCCTTAGAGAAGTTTATGAGAAATTAATTTTACCTATTTACAAGATTTGCTCAAATAATAGAATTAGATTGGACAGATTAAATATATAGAAAGTATAAAACATAACCTGAAGGTTGGTTGCATCCTCCAGAAGGAGGCATACTAAGCCATTGTATCAGAGTTAGTACAGCCAATTCCTTTCCTCTGCGATCTTCAATTTAACATAGATTCTGAACCACAGAACACCCCAGCGTAGTTCATAAGATCAAATACAAATCTTAAAAATTCTTGCCCCCATCGGGATTTGAACACGGGATCGTAGCCAGAATATATTGAGAGCTAGTGCAGAAACCAGTTTTTTCCCCATTAATTACATTTGAGCTGTCAGACTGCTCCATATTTGCTATACATTCAGTATATTTCTTTCCTACTTACATAAAATATTTTACAATTAAACTGGTAGTAATTAATGATAAACGGTTACTGTGCAAAGTACGGCTAGTAGAAAAAGCTGTTAAATCAGGTTGAAAATACGGCAAACTGCTTCCTTGGCACTCTAAGGAAAAGTGTACCCGAAAGCCATAAAATATGTAACAAAGTTGTAATTAGTGCCAAAACATACCATTACGCATATTACTGCTTATTGTGACGTTTTTATAGTCGGAATTTGGTGTGGCAGCTGTTTTCTTTATTCAGAATCCACTAAGCATCATAGAATGTTAGTACTCATTCTGGTTCAGGTTGCCATTCAACCTAAACACAACAAGATTAGGCACACTGCTGACTTATCGGCAATAGACATGGCGAACCGCCTGAGACATTATTATAGTTAGAATGCGGTACTCCAGCTACCTTCTTCACTCAAAAACCATGACACACCATGGCACATTAGTCTTCATGCAGGTCCTGGCTGCGTTTGAACCTAACCACAACCTCTGCTAACACAGCTCCTTGAAAATCAACGCATTCACGGTAAATATGGCTGCTATGTATTGGCTAATAGCACACATAACCCAACGATTTGCATTGTATTACTCGTCTTACCTGTTTTGTCAACTTTACATACACTTTTTCTTGAATACTAATGACTATGGAATGCGTTAATCACATTTTCATCCCGAAATAACAATTTTTTAACCGGCTATACTTTGCACAGCACCTTGATAACCACTTTTTACCATTCAATAATATTGATGTTTGTGTTAAATACACATTCGGTCAAAAAGTAAATGGTGAAAACATTATTACTACTAATATTATTTTCAAAGAAGTTTTGTAAAGAATCACTTTTGACAAAACCAATTTTTGACAAAGCCAATTTTTGAATATCTGCTTTTTAAATGTTTTACACGGGTCAGCTAGTATACAGGGCTACTTATGCATTTCGAAGCTAACAGTTGTTTACAACAACCAAAGATAAAAAAGTAGACACAACATGGTACAAAAAATTGTTTAAATTTAAAAAAAAAAAAGCATTTGACAAAGCCAGTACCGGTATCTATTTTTTAAATACCTACTTTTTAATTGTTTTAGAATTAAACTGGTAGTATTTAATGATAACAACTTTTTACAATTCAGTAATATTGATGTTTGATATATGGTCAATATTATTTTCAAACATGTTTTGTAAAGTGAAGTATTATTACTTCTGACAAAGCCAATTTTTAAAAATCTCCTTTTTAAATATTTTACAATTAAAAATGTAGTGCTAGTATTCCTCCAAAGAAATGTATGCGAGAAATATTCGTTTAAATATATGAAACCAAAGAGAAAATATTAGTAGGCTGCCTGGTACATGAATCGTCTATGAGATGGCGTTAGAACTGTTTTCGAGATACCAAGGGCAAAAATTGTTCTTATTTTGTAAAATTGGGTTTTTGCGGAGAAGACAACTATTTATATAAACTTAAAAAGCAAAATATTATCTAAATATGATATTTCATCCACATTGTATGAGCCTTTTACGAGATCCAATATATATATATATATATTTATGTACAAGAATTGCTGTTTAAAAATATAAGATACTATTCGACTATAATGGAAATATGTTACAAATTATATTCAAATCTTTAGTGACTGAAATAAATAATTTCTTTGTTTTATGGGTTGTGGCTGTCCCAGTATGAAATTCCAATTCTTTGGTCTTCTTGTAGGGAAGAATTGCAGAACAATGTATAAAACACAAAAACAAACTTTTCATCTGTGACTTTTTAACATTCTGGAATCTTCTTCCATTCTGGCTCATCTGGAGATTGTAGCTCTCATTTGGCTCACACTTGCATGGCTTGGTGGTGGATGTGGTGTGAGTTGTTCTCTTTGTAGCAAGGAATGTCATCCATTGTGAGGTTCTAGGCTGTTGTCCTCATTGATGTTATTAGTGCATATAGCAATATGTAGTGTCTCTTTTATCTTCCTTGGTCACGACTGCTCTTTTTTCAAAAGAAGTCTAGTGTTTTGAAACTCGATGTCAGTCATAGATTAATTCATCACAGTGATAACTTTGACAGAATTGTTTCAATTCTGGTTGTGAACCTGTCATCTACTGTGTGATAAAATCGCTGTGCAGTTCTACCCCAGAGGAAAGTCAAAATATGTCAGCCGAAATGTTAGCATTTCATACTTGTATGCTGCACCACTTGGACAGAATAGAAACATTATTCAAAATTGTTGTCATCTCCATATATTATTGGTTGAGGAACCTATTTTTATAAGATTGAAAAGAAATATGATTTTTAAGTGAAAATTTATCATATATTTTTTAATACTTTTTCCATATCATATAAAATGCTTTATGAACGATGCTCACATCAACAAATTCAAATTGTGACTCTGAATGTTCTGTTCAGTATTTTCCAGGTTGTTAGTTATTTTTATTGCTAATTGCTGGCTGTTTCCTGTGACTTATATACAGTATATAGCTTGTTAGGAAACAAAGGCACTGAAAGCAGATATATTGAATATTTGGATGGGAGAAAACCACCGCTTACCATAGAAGAGGATCCTTGCGGCATCGACACACGAAAAAAAAAAAAACCACATACACACATATAGCAGAATTTTCTAGCTTATAGACCTTCTGTAGTAGTAGAGTGAGATGGCTGCCTGATGGAGGCTAGCAGCCAACTGAGTTAGCCAACAAGGCCAGGAGCTCATAGTGGGGCAAAAAACAGCATGGCGGGAAGTGAAGGTGGGGATAGAAAGGTATAAACCAGAAAAAAATAAACCTATACGCAGGAACCTGTGACGGAAATGCAGTAGGTGTCAGCTGATGGTCCTAACTTGCCTTTTACACCATATATATATATACACAAAAACTGATAAATTTGTGAAATAAAAATGTTTGTTACCTTTTTTTTAAATTAGAAAACAAATTTCTAAGTTACAAACTACTAAAAGATAGCCTCTGGTGAGCGATGGTTCTGTGGGAAAAGGTAGGAGGTGAGTGGGATGGGTGTTCCTGGTGGTTGTGTGGTCCCCATTTGATACTGATAAGCCAGTTGCCACCTTCTGAATTCCGAGATGCTGCTTCTGTCAGAGAGGACTCTGATGGCGCAGACCATGAAGCATGTGTTGAAATTGTTGGTGCCATGACTGGTGACATGATAAGGTACAGGGTTGTGGGTGAATAGCGATTGTCTGTGTCTGTTCATTCTGATGGCCAGTGGATTCATGGTCATACCTTTGTAAAAGGTTGGACAATGGTTACAGGTGAATTGATAAATAAAGGTGTGAGGATACACATGTGGCAAGTCCTGTGACCCCAGTTAAGGGGTGTGAAGGTGGTGGAAGGCATAATTTGCAGCAGGAGCTGTTGCAAGGAAAATAATCTTGGGGCTGTCTTGCAGGCTGGGTGGTCCCGTGTTTATGGACCAAGAGTTGGTTGAGGTTTGGAGGTCTAATGAAGCAGGTTCTAGATGACTGAGGGAGGATTTTTGGAAGGAGCGTTCTCATCTCAGGACAGGCTCAAAGGAAGTCATAATTTTGTTGCAAGACTCGGTTGACGGATTCCAAACCTGGGAAGTATCAGGTGACCAAAATGGGGCTGTGGTTGGTTTTAGGGGGTTGTGGGCTGTTGATGGGTTGAGCGGGTTGTAATGTGGCCCATGAAACTTGTTTTTGAACTAAATCTAGTGGGTAATTGTGGGATTTCGGGGCTTTGGAGATGTTAGAATACTGTTGGAAGGTCTGTTCGTTGGAGCATATGTGTCTACCCCAAATGCCCAGGCTATATGGGAGGGAACATTTGTCGTGATGAGGATGGCAGCTATCATAATGAAGGTACTGTTGTAAGTTGGTGGGTTTGATATGGACAGATGAGTTGATGTACACATTCATGAGAGATAGATCAACATCCAAGAAAGTGGATGTGTGTTTGAGAGTAAGTCCACATGAATTTCAGAGTGCTGGCGGTATTGAATTTGTTGAGAAAACTGAGTAAGTTGTCTTCCCCATGGGTCCAGATCATGAAAATGTCATCAGTGAATCTGACTCACAAAAGGGGTTTCAGATGGGCTCCAGCTAAGAAAGACTGTTCCAGGCAGCCTAAGTAGAGGTTAGCAATGATAAAAAGTTATTGTTCAGTATTAACTCAGCCATGCTGATTCTGGTGGGTAGGCTATTGGGGGGATGCTGTTTTAGAAAATGTTTCATGATGCTGAGAACGTGACAGTGGCAAATATTGGTATATTGGGAGGTCACATCAATTGCTACTAGGAAGGAATCAGGGGGAAGTGATGCGGGCAAGAAAGTGTCAGGTGTCTTTGATGTGCGAGGGAAGCTGGCTGGATGTTGGTCCACCAAGCAGAGACCAGCTCAGTTGGAGAACCATATGCAACAACTATGGGGCATCCTGGGTTGCCAGGCTTATGAACTTTAGTAAGTAGTTATAGGGAAGGTTTGCGTGGCTTTTTTGAACTGAGGAGTTAGGCCTTGTAGGGTTCCACTAAACTGTAAGAATCTTTTATTCTTTCATCGATCGCAAGTGTGGGATCATGGTTAGGGGGCAGTATGTGTTAGTGTCAGACAACTGGTGCATGATTCCTGACCACCGTCGTTGGGACCTTATCTGCCATTAGAATGATCAAGTTTGGATTAGAGGAGAGCTCCTGATGGCCCAGGTTTCTGAAGGAGTCAGATTGGTGCTTCCAGGTAGTGATTTCATGAAACTGGGAGAAGCCAAACTGATGTTAACCAGATCTTGGAAACAATTGGAGAGGATGGTTTTGTGTGAAAGGTGGTGGATAAAGAATGGAGGGTGGTTTGAATCTTTGGAGACTGGGCTCCACGTCATTATGAGTGTCTGGATTATAGCTCTTTGAGGCAAAGTAGTATCTCCAGTGGAGTGTGTGGCAGAATGCTAAGTAGTCATGAACTAGGGTGGCATGGTCAAATTTGGGAGTGGGTGAGAAAGTGAGACCCTTGGAGATTACTGAAAGTTGAGGTTCTGAGAGTGGAGAAGAAGACAGATTAATAACATACAGTTTGGGTCTGGCAGCTGTATTTGGACTGGCTGGGCGAGGTGTGGGTTTTAAGGGAGGTAGTAGAGCTATGTTGAAAAGCTGGGTAATAGATGGTCATGAGGAAATGATATATATATGGGTGTCCCTTATAAGAGCAAAGAAATTTTAAATTTTTTGATTTTTCAAACACATACACTCTTAATTCTTTTTAAATCAGTGTCGCTTACTTACATAAGAAATTTTATTCTCCTACGAGCACGTTAACCCGTGCCGAGTAGACAATAAAGTTTACAAAAAATGCTTATTTTGACTATCGCTTGATATGTGATTACATTATTAAAATTTTGTTTAGTTCTGGGTTAACAATGACATGTGAACAACAAAAACTAATACTTCATTTTTATTAAGACAAGTATTAAAATTTTGAGGGGTATTTTCTTTTTAGAATATCTTTTCTTCATTGTGGGTACAAATATCGGTGTTTTTGCATGAAAATGTTTTCCGTTCTTCATCGGCTGTAACTAAACCATGAAACTCCTACATTAATTTCTTTCAGAGAAAAGATCTTTCTTTTACCCTGTCAGAAACCACAGTTTCTTCCAACGAAGAAATGTTTTCCATCGAGAAAACAAATGTTTATTCTTCGTGGTATAAATTCATTGTGGTTTTTCCTAAACAAAATTTAAGTAAGTATTAATCAAGTTGCAAAAGATACAAAATAAAGTACAATTTAAATACAAGACAGCTAATTTTACACACCAAACATAATAGAGCCGTATATTTCTGCCATTAACCTTTCTACAAAGTCAGATGTAATCTCCCTTTATAATTATTATTATTATTACCAAATATCACGCTTCATGCACTGCATGATGATGCCTTATTTTCAGTTCTTTGCCACAATCTCCATCTAAAAATATAACTCAGAACTCAATTAGTTCTCTGTAGTCGTATCTCATGAAGGGTTTTTTTTTTTTTTTTTTTGTTTTGTTTTTTTTTTTTTTTAATTTCAGTCAAATAGAAATGTAACAATTACTCAATTTGTATGCCATTGAAATGTTTTTTTTTGATTGCTTATTTCAATTTGATGCCATCATGAAAAAAGTAACAACTTTCTTTCGAACATTTGCTCTATAAGTGCTCAGACGTAATTGAGATGACCTATGTTAGATGCTGTTGTGCTGCATCTCATTATCAGCACTTTATCACTTACTCAGAGCATTCAGAACAGTTGCTCCTTGGTCTTTATCACAATAAGTTGTTCCCTATTACAAAATGTAATTATGAGAGAGATGGGCAGTCATTCTTCTTTTGAACTTCTTGCGCCCAGACCAGGCAACAACTAGCCATGTCACTGAATGGTCACGACTTGGGATACGTCATTTTAAAATCAGTTAATATAACTTCTGCTCATTCCTTCCTCATTTGTATCCTCATTCATTGATTGGAAGACTTTGTGGCGTGGCAGTATTAAGCTATGTATAATATGTGTAAAGCTTAAAATCGATTCGAAGTATTGTTAAGCGCAGAGACGCACGGATAGAAAGAAATAGTGGAGTCAGTCTGCAACAGGCAGCTGGAGAAATCGGTCGCAAGTTGGCCGCTGCCGTAGTTTGCTTTAAGTTGGCTGCATGCCCTGTACTGTAGTAGAGCAGATGTAAAAGTAACAAAATGTTATCTGCAAATCACTAAATCAAAGTACTTCTTTATGATTGACAAGCGGAGAGGACGGCGGAGTTGTGACACAGTGTATAGACTAAGTAAATGAAAGCGTGGTCAGAACCTGCAATTTGAAGAGATGAAGTGCCGCATAGCCTTTATCTGTGGTCAAAATGAATAAGTAGACTTATTGGTGGTGGTGGATATGTATATACGAGTTTGTGAAATAAATCTGAAGTGAATTTAAAAATGACCTTATGATTTAGTAGAAATCAAACCTGCAATCAAGAAACAATCAAACTTATTATTACTCACCATACCTGTTATCGCCCGCCAACACATGTGATATAGTGTGAGCAAGCACATTAAATCACCACAACTTGTTTAAAGAAAAATTGTCAATACTAAATTAAAATGCCTTTGCAATAACTTGAAGAACGTAAACTGAATCTCTTATACTTAACTGGCATCAATACAAGGCAGCTATTAGTTTAGAAGTAATGATATGTTTTTCTTCTGCGCTTTGCAGCAGTTCCTGATTGAATTATTTTGGGTGGGTTTGTTAAATTATCTTCCTGATGTTCTCCAGAACCAGAAGATGTGTTGTTGAGTTCTTCAGATAGCAGTAACAAATCATAGGATGCTGAAGAGCTTGACTACTTGCTTGACCACATATATTTAAGTTTTTTCTCATCATTTGTCTAACCATTTCTTGTTTTTCAGCTGGCTTTTCATACACACTCATCAAGCAACCTAGTCTCCCTGGCTCTCTTTGTCACTTCAAGAAGATTTCACCCTCCTTTGTTAACATCCTTTCGAGGGCGTAAGTGTGTGCAATACCATAAACATTATCCAATTTACGTTTCAAATCCCCTTCTCTTCGCTTATAAACATCCAGAGATTTGCTTGTATTCTTTTTCAACTGTCTCCATAATACTCTCCAAAAGTATAATGCAATCATGTACAGCGGCATTAGTGCTTTCACTTATAGTAAATTTGCCTTCGTGGATATTAAAAAATAAAACTGATAGAACTCCTTCAATTTGGTAGTTTACCCCTCCTAATAAAAATGTGATCTTTCTAGCACTTTGTAATGCTAAATCATTCAATAAAAAGAATACATCATACCTATTCAGGAACTGTAATGACAGTAACAATTAATATGGGCACATGCCATTACTCTCGCTTAACTTATATAAAGACGAATCTATGCAAGTAGGTACGGGTTATAGTTATCCGAATGGTGTACAAATTTATTTTTGCATGTTTTAGGGTAAGATGAAAAAAAGGACCTATGTATTACAAAATTTCGACTTTGAAAAAAAGGACACCCTAATATATATATATATATATATATATATATATATATATATAATAACAATGAGCAGGAAAAAGCTTTAAGGCAATAAAATTAAGGAAGGATAGGGAAATATGACCCAGCACTTACCACAGATGAAGGCGGCTGGGACGACGAACAAAAAACAAACACAAGAGAAGTGCAATATTTCGGCCTACAGCAGCCTTAAACGTGCAGAAGGTGAAGCCCCAGGCGGCGTCACATGTGTACACATAGACAGCCGACTGGTGAATGGCGTCTCAGGCACGGATGGTAGTTTAGGTGATGGGAGGGGGGGGGGGGAGTAAGCTCAAATATTAGATCGATAATCGATACTGATAACGATATGTTATTATTGAAAGAGATGAAAAATAACTGGGTGGGGATATATATATATATAACTATAATTGAAAAGTAAAATAAATGTAAGTAGCATGGAAAATAGTAAATACAGAACTAAAAAAAAAAAAAAATATATATATATATATATATATATATAAATGGTATAGATAATAAGTGCTGGGTCTAGTGGGCAGAAATTATTGGAGATTGAGGCCAGGAGGATGTCTGTTGTCAAGGATATTCTGGTAGGACAGTTCCCATCTACGAAGTTCAGAGGGGGTCGTATTGTTAGGGAAAACTCTGATTGCTCTAACTGAAAAACAGATGTTCAAATTATTGATTTTGTGGGAACTGGCATGTTTTGCAACTGGATGGGCCTCATTGTTAGTATAGACTGTCTGCCTGTGGCCATTCATTCTGATAGCTAGGGGATTGGTTGTGAGGCCTATATATGAGCTGGAGCAATGGAGGCATGTCAGTTGGTATATGAGGTGTGTTGTCATGCAAGTAGCATGACCAATGATAGGGAATGTCTCACCTGTTGTAGGATTGGAGTAAGTGGTAGTGGCTGGGTGCATGCTGCATGTTTTACAACGGGGTCTATTGCATGGGAATGAACCCTGTGGCAGTCTGGGCGAATTACTTGGTGAGTACTTGTGGACCAAGATATTACTTAAATAATATATAATATATTTCCCTATCCTTCCTTAATTTTATATATATATTTATAGGTAAGAATGGAAGGAAAGAACTGCCGCGAAGCAATATTTATATGGAAAGGTAGATAAAATACACCCAGCATTCACCAAAGTTGAAGGGAGGAGGCAGCAGGAACACAAAACAACACACATACAGAAAATACAATATTTTGGCTTAAACCCTTTGTCAAGTTAGAAGAAGTAAGTAGCTGAGCTCGTGCAAGCCTTGCTGTTGTGCAGCCACTCATAGAATGAAATTGACTGTTGGAGGTTGTGGGGGGTGGAACGATAATATAACCGCAAGTATAAAACACAAGAAAGAATAATAATACTCATTGAAAAAGTAATTATAATGAAAAATAATAAATAAATAGAAAATATTAAAAAATTATGAAATAAGGTCTATTAATATGTATGAATCTATTGTGCTGGCCAGTGATGGGTGTACAGGGTGAGGATGGAAGATATTATTGGAAAGTAAGGCCTGGGGGATGTCTAGTCTGCAGGATGTATTGATATGCCATGCCAATTCCCACCTGCGGAGTTCAGATTGGGAGGTAGTATCTAGAAGTACTCTAACGGCTCTGACTGTGGAGCAGTTATTAAGGTTGCGGGTATTGTGAGTACTGGCATGGTGAGCAACAGGGAGGTCTAAGTTTTGGGAGTAAACCGTTTGTGACCATCTTTCTGATGGATAATTAGTTTGAGGTAAGGCCAATGTAGTAAATTTGACAGTGAAGGCAAGTGAGCTGGTATATGAGATGGGTTGTTATGCAAGTGGTATGACCTCTTATGGGGTAGGTTTCGCCAGTAGTAGGGTTGCTATAGGTGGATGCATATTGCATGTTTTGTAATGGGGTCTCTTACGAGGGAAGGATCCAAATGGTGGTTTAGGAGCATCAGGGGGGTGATATTTATGTATGAGTGTATTTTTAGATTAGGCGTTCTGCTGAAGGTGACACAGGATGTGGTGGGAAGGATAGTGGGAAGGATGTGGCGCATTTCAGGAAAGCATCTGAGGAAGTCATAGTCCCAACAAAGAATATGGTTTAGCAATTCCAGGCCAGGGAAAAACTGGGCGAGAAAACCATGGTTCTGGTTGGTTTTGGGTTGTTTGTGTTGGATCCAAGAACTGTCCATCACGTGTGTGCATGTGTTAACAAAGATTTATTTGAAAGGAGCTGGGAAGAAACACTCAAGGGCATTTCAGGTACTTTCAAAAGAACTGCATTCGTAGGTGTGGATGTCATAGCTCCTAGGCAAATACAAATACTCTGATACTGAATGTGGACCAGTTTACTGTCACTGAAGTAGAATACACTTCCATAGTTCAGTTTTGATCTGAGTATTGTGCGATAAAGTATCAACAATGTAGACGGATGATTGCCCACCAAACTTGAGTCAACATGCATAGAATATTAAGACCTTGTTCCAATTTTGAGATGAGTTGTTGTATGTGATCTGACCAGGTGAGATGAGAGTCATATACCAGTTCAAGGAATTTAACATGAGATTTCACCAGCATGTTGATGGGACCCAAAATGAAGTTATAGAAAGGGGGGGGGGGGGATTTATTTGCTGAGAAGTCCAGGCCATGTTGGAAGGGCCACTGGCTTATATGAAGTGAATCTTGTAAGGGGAGACACTTAGTTGCCAGTATTGATGTCGCTGAGATGAATAATGCTCATGGCAGGGGGCAAAATGTCTCCAGGTCGCAGACGTAAATTGTGTACTGTGCCTTGAGGAAGACCTTGATGGGTGCATCGAAGTCCAAGTAGGATGTTTTTGTGCTGAAAATATAACAGTCTTTTTTGCAGAAATGGATAGATATGAGACACAAAGTGTTGAGGAAGACCTAGTGCAAAAAGTTTGTCCATCTGAATTGGTATCCATACATTATCACAAGCCTCAGATATGTCCAAAAACAATGCACTGAGATTCTAATTAGGATGCTTGAATCGCCGTGACTGATATGATGTGGTTGTTGTAGGTACCTCGGCTCATACGAAATCTGTTTTGTGAGTTGGATAACAAAGATCATGATTCTAGCCACCCTTCCAGTCTGTGTTTAATCATTCTTTTCCATCTTCTTGCGAATGTATGTGGAAAGGGCGATAAAGTTAGTTGTTTTAAGTTATGTTTGAAGAGAATAATGTACGTTATAACATAGGTAAAAGGTAGTTATAGGAATAAGTCTAAAAACTGGATGTTGTAGATAATTTCGATCAATTGCAGGTACTAAACTGTAAGTATATAATAATGATGTTGGTCAGTGCAATTGAATTTTTGATCAATTATTTACCAAACTCTTTTCAATTCATTCTGAGAAGCATTTTCTGTGTGTGTTTTATATATGTATATATATATATATATGTATGTATATATATATAACAATGAGCAGGAAAAAGCTTTAAGGCAGTGATCGGCAACCTTTTAGCACGCAAGGGCCACAAGGTGCCAAGCAAAGTAAAGGCGGGGCCGCACATACACAATAAAAATGCGGAAACTCAGTTTTCAAATTTTATTAATACAAATGAAGAAAAGTTACAAAAATGATCTTACATACTAAATTCAGTGTGACGTTTGAAGTTGCATTTTACTGGCTATTTTTTGTATGTCAGTTTTCATGATCGGAGTTGAAATACGTAATATAACTCTCAAATGCTCATCTGTGAGACGAGAAGCGTATTTAGTTTTTCGACAACTGACGACTGAAAAAGTTTTCTCGCATAAATAAGTGCTTCCAAAAATTGAAATAAACTGCTGAGCAAACTTTATCAATTCGAAAAAATCAGACGGCAAGCTACCATAAAATTTGACCAAATCATTCATCTCGTAAAAAGGCGTTTTTTAGACTCTCATTGAAGTTTAATCACATTCATTTGTAAATTACTGGGTATATCCCAACATCGCATGAAAAAGGGTTAACAAAAATCTTCAATTTGTTTGAAACCTTCTCGAAATCATCAAATCTGACACTGAATTGACCTTGTAACTCCATTTTCTCACTATCCCAATTAAAATCAATGCCAGCTTCCTCGACAGCCTTTAAACAATTCGGGAAGTTTTTTTTCATCAATATGTTTTATGAAGAGCCGGTTTTTAGTTTGGAACGCCTTTACGTCTGTATGTATATCAGATATTAGTTTGTTTTACCCTTGAAGCTTGACATTCAGCGTATTTAATTCATGTGTTACATCTGTCAAAAATCCAAGATCTATTAATCACTGAGGGTCTGTTAGCTCTTGAACAGATTTACCTTTCTGATTCATAAAAGTGTTGATTTCTTTTCTGAGATCGAAAACTCTTTTCAGTACTGCACCTCTACTTAACCATCTTACTTCTGAATATTAAAGGACATCTTGATGATCTGCTTCCATTTCGGATAGAAACTCTTGGAATTGGTGATGTGTCAACCCATTACTTCTGATATAGTTTACAGTGGATATTACGATGTCCATTACTTATCTCCTTGAAACAACTTTGGAACATTACGCTTCTTGGTGGATAATGCAACGAAAAAATAACGGGATTTCACATTCTATCTTTGCCAATTTTGTTTTAATTCTACCCACCAGGCCCTTGTTTTGCCACACTTGTTTCTAACTCCGTCAGTTGTTAGGCTTAACAATTTTTCCCACGCTAATTGCATTGACGTCATTATCTGTTCTAAGTGACAAAACAAATCATCCCGCGTATTCGTTCCCTTCAAACAACATAAGTCTAAAAGTTTCACACACACGTTGCAGTACTTATCAATTCCACGATAAATATTAGAAGCTTGGCAGTATCTGACACATCTTTACTTTCATCGGTAGCTAAGGAGAACCAGTCAAATTGTTGTGCTTTTTCTCGAAGTTTTTCGCATAAATTAGGGCCCAAATCTTCAGTATGCTGGGTACAAGTTTTGGCAGATAAGCTTATATTTTCAACTTTCGTTTTTTTTTTTTTTTTTTTTTTTATCTGAACACACCTCTTCAGCCATAGCTAAGGCACTTTGTTTTATTAATTCGCTGCCGGTAAACGGCCGCCACTCTTAAACTCGCACGTATATTTGACTCGTTACTTTGAATTTGCACCTTAAAAACATTTTGTTGGTTCTTGAATGAAGATTTGAGTGAGTTGATTTTGTTTTTCCGGGAATCACCAACTAGGCACGCAAATTTTGTTTTATGCTCGGTATCATAGTGACGTTTGACGTTATATTCTTTTTTTATGGCAAGGGTTTTTTGGCATATTAAGCATAGCGGCTTTCCATTGCACTTAATAAGAAAGTATAAATCCGTCCATGCATCGTTAAACACTCCATTTTCTTCAATTAACTTCCTCTTTTTTGTAGCCATCAGTAAAACATATAACCAACAATGCAAAAAACATGCTGTAAGAATAAAAGCGGTGTTGAAAACATGTCACTTAATTTCTCTATGTAATTGTATGAACTATCAATATCTTACACTTACCGAACTGTAAACAAAATATTAGGTACTCGTAGGTCACAGAACAATAACTAAATCGTAGGTACAGGGCCGCGGCGGCGGCGTGCACACATGGAATAACTTGTTTCACTTAAAGACACAGTCAGCGCGGACGGATGGCGGGCGAGCGAGAGAAGATTATTGTCAGCGTTGACCTATTGTTTCAATCATAGGAGAGAGTGGGGGAATCGTTCCCGCTCGCACTTGTCCTGCTCTATTCGCGTAGTTCATTCGCTGCGCTGTTAGATCGCGTTCACTCTATTAGGCATTTATGTTTTATTATATTATAATATGGGCTTTCGATATGATTTTTATAAGACGGACGCGGGCCGCAAATAGAGAGATCGCGGGCCGCGCGTTGCCGACCGCTGCTTTAAGGCAATAAAACTAAGGAAGGATAGGGAAATATGACCCAACACTTACCACAGATGAAGGCGGCTGGGACAATGAACAAAAAACAAAACACAAGAGAAGCGCAATATTTCGGCCTACAGCAGCCTTAAACATGCAGAAGGTGAAGCACCAGGTGGCATCACATATGTACACATAGACGGCCAACTGGTGAATGGCGTCTCAGGTGCGGATGGTAGTTTAGGAGGAAAAGGGGGGGGGTAAGCTTAAATATTGGATCGATAAGGTGAATAATAACTGGGTGGGGATATATATATATATAGGAATCAAATTAGGATAGGGAAATGAGCAACCACTTACCTTTAGATGATGGATGTGGGGCGCGAACACACATAAAAGACACAAACACAAACAATAAAGAAATTTTCGGGAAAAAAACCATTCGTCAACAAGAGAACATTATGAGAGGTGGGTGCAGCCGGAGATTGCCTCACAGAAAGACTGCCGGTCGAGAAAATGGTGGGGGTAAATTCAAACATCGGAAAAGTAGAGGGGCAGTGAATCAGAGCTAATACCCGAGCAAAAATAAATATCCAAACTAATTTCTGGTTGGTGGGAAGATCAAAATATAATTAGAACTAAATATATATTGAAAAAAATTATTATATAAAATATTGTAAAAATTAAAAAAAATAATAATAATAATATTTATGAAGTAAACATCACCTCAGGTTAGTGGTGGTTCAATATAGGTAATGGAAATGAGAGGAATAAAAAAAGGTTTAAACATATGTGCGAATAATAATAATGACCGGGTATTATCTTAAGTTGAGACCAGGTGGTTGCCTTGTGCCAAGGTTGTACTGGTAGGCAAGTTCCCACCTTCTGAGTTCAGAGAAACTGCTGCTATAAGGGAGAACTCTGATAGCATGGACTGTGTAACAAGATTTGAAATTATTCAAGTCGTGGGTTATGGCATGGGCGGCAGCTGGGTGCTTTGGGTTCTGTGTGAAAACCGTCTGACGGTGGCCATTCATTCTTATCGAGAGTGCATTAGTGGTCAAACCTATATATGAAGCCAGGCAGTGGTTGCATGTTAACTGGTATATTACATGTGTGGTTTCACAGGTGGGGTGTCCTATGATAGGGAAGCTTTCCCCTGTGACCGGGTTGATGAAAGTGGTGGAAGCATGGTGTATGTCACACATCTTGCAGCATGGTCTGTTACATGGAAAAGAGCCTTGGGGTTGACTGTTAGGAAGAGGAAGACTGTGTTTGTGGACTAGAAGTTCGCTGAGGTTAGGAGGTCTGCTGAAACAAGTTCTAGGAGGGGCAGGGAGGATTTTAGGAAGAATGGATCTCATTTCAGGGCATGTTTGTAAGAAATCATAGCCCTGCCGGAGGATTCTGTTGATGGATTCGAGGCCTGGGTAGTACTGTGTGACCAAGACTGGATTGTGGTTGGTTTTTGCGGGTCTGGGATGATTGATCGCCTGATCTAGTTGTGATGTAGCACGTGAAAGCTGTTTGTTAACCAAAGCTAGAGGGTAGTTGCGAGATATTAATGCTTCTGAAATATTGTTTGAATAATCCATGAGAGACTGTTGGTTAGAGCATATGCTAACCTCGAATGCCAAGACTGTAGGGGAGTGAACGTTTCTTATGGTATGGGTGGCAACTGTCGAAATGGAGATACTGTTGAAGATTTGTTGGTTTGATGTGAACTGAAGAGTTGAGATAGCCATTGGATAGGGACAAATCCACATCCAAGAATGTGGCCTGGGTGTGGGAGTAGGACCAAGTGAATTTCAGCATGCTAAAGTTATTGAGATGGTTCAGGAAATTTAGCAGTTCATTTTCTCCATGCGTCCAAATCATAAATATGTCATCAATGAAACGAAGCCAAATGAGGGGTTTGAGAGGGACTTCCTCCAGAAATGTCTGTTCCAGCCGGCCCATGAACAGATTAGCATAAGAGGGGGCCATGGCAGTTCTGCAGGTTTGGTGATAGATGTTGCCTTCAAAGGAGAAGTAGTTGTTATTAAGGATAAGGTGGGCTAATTTGATGAGGAACAATGTCATAGGAAGGCTGTTGGGAGGGCACTGGTCCAGAAATTGTTCCATGGCCCTGAGGCCATGCCAGTGTGGAATGTTTGTATACAAGGACGTGACATCAATGGTATCCAGTATTGAGTCGGAAGGAAGAGTTGTGGGTAAGGTAGAAAGCCGGAAGAGAAAGTGCTGGGTGTCCTTTATATGAGAAGTGACCAGCGCCCTCCCAACAGCCTTCCTATGACATCCGTCCTCATGAACCCTGTGGCAGTCTGGGGAATTACTTGGTGAGTACTTGTGAACCAAGATATTTCTTAAATATGGTGGTCTGCTAAAACATGTGCGAGGGGCAGTGGGTAGAATTTTATGGAGAATGGTGTGCATCACGGGAAAGGAATATAGGAAATCATGCCCACGGCGAAGGATTAGGTTAATGGACTCGAGACCAGGGAAGAACTGAGTGATGAAGGCGGGGCTGTGGTTAGTTTCAAGGGGTACTGACTTGGAGTGGCTGTGTAAAGGAAGGGCTATGGCACGGGAGATTTGTTTGGGTACTAAGTCAGTAGGGTAGCTACGGGAGATGAGTGCTCCAGACGGGTTTTCTGTGTAATGGGAAAGAGATTGTTCATCAAAGCAGATTCGCCTGCCACGGAGGGCCAGACTGTAAGGAAGGGAACGTTTGATGTGCAAGGGATGACAACTGTTGAAATGAAGATATTGCTGCAGATTAGTAGGTTTGATATGAACAGAGGTATGTAGACGCCCGTTATGCAAGGAAACGTCAACATCAAGAAAGGTAACATGAGTATCGGAGTACGTCCAAGTAAATTTGATGAAGTGATTGTTTAGGGAGTTGAGGAAGTCTATTAGATGATGCTCATCGTGGGTCCAGATCATAATGATGTCATCTATGTATCTGAACCACACAGGAGGTTTAATGGGAAGATTGTTGAGGAATCGTTGTTCCAGATTGCCCAAGAAAAGGTTTGCATAGGATGGTGCCATGCGGGTGCCCATTGCAGTACCACCTCTCTGGTGGAAAATTTGTGAGTTAAAGGAAAAGTAGTTGTTAGACAGGATGAGGTTAGCCAAGCAAATGAGGAAGGATGTCTTTGGGAGGCTGTCATGAGGTCGCATTTCCAGGAAGTGTTCCATGGCACTGAGGCCCTGTCCATGAGGGATGTTGGTGTAAAAGGGAAGAGACATCTATGGAGACAAGGAAGGAGTCAGGTGGTAGAGGAGTGGGGACTGTGGAAAGTCGTTCAAGGAAGTGTGGGGTGTCTTTAATGAATGAAGGGAGGTCCAGTACAAAAGGCTGGAGGTGCTGATTCACAAATTCTGAAATCCGTATATATATATATATATATATATATATATATATTTGTACTTGTCAGTACTTTGATTTGGAATGACATTTTTCACAAAAATGGTATAAATAATCATTATAGTAAAAGATATTTGAGTTAGTAGCAACATTATCTGTGTTTCTATGAGTGAGTGCAGCCACTTTTTTGTATTTTAGCAATTGTTATAACAGGTTTTTGGAAGTTTTTATTGTTGTGTTTGTACACAGGGGCATTTATAAACCATATTTTCCACCATTTGTACAGAGAATCAGAGCAAAAAACAATACAGTCTTGTTATGAATGTTTATTTAGTTGTGTTTGAAGTGACAAACATCAGTAAACTGCATCTTGGCACATAGTAAAATTTTTGCTGTCTTTATTTTGCTTTAAATTTTAACATTAAATTTTACTTCAAACACAATAGCTCTTTATAAAATAAACAGTATGGCAAATAAAGTCTATAAAATTAATCAAACCTGATAGAATTTTTGTGGAAGATACATTGAAACATGTTCATGATGTGGTTAGATTTTTGTGTTTTTGTATCAATATAATGCACTGTTGTCATCAAAACTTTACTTTCAATCAGAAAGAAATCTGCTGTGCCTGAAAAATGTGTTATAAAGTACTTGTAATAGTACAACAGCATCACGACAATATTGGACCCAAAGAGAAAGTAAAAGCATCACTTACAAAAACTGAACGCAGGAGGTTACTGATGAACACGAGAAAGGCGAACACAATTTTGGTGCAAAACTTATTCAAAAACACTGACAAGGCATATTTCATTTGGAAGAAATTCAAACACTTGTGATTTTATGCAATAGAGGTGAAAAGAATAAAAAAAAATTGCAGTTTTTGGCTAAGCTTTAGAAATGACTACATTTTGGCATTTATTATGTTATCTCAGTAATAGCATGTAAAGGGTCTTACCTTATATACTGTAATGGGGGCTTTGGGGTCGTAATTAGAATATTAAGATGATTATGAATTTTGATAATTTGGATAGCAAAAATTTTTGATTGGTGTAGGATTACAGGTAAACAAATATTAAATTTTATTCACCAGCCACCGACTTGACTTTCTCTGTCCACGCAGACATTCAGAATTTTACACTGAGCATAAGCACATTTAATTATTTCACCATTTATTTGCTCCTTTAAATAAGCAACCTAGCTTTACCAAAGTTATTTATAAATCTTTCATCGCCCGGGTTTAGTATGAATAACCCAGGACTTGAATAACAAAAATAATTTGCACTGAATAAATAATCTGAATATAGTAAGTCGAAGACTATATATGTTCATGGAATGTGGCTTGAATGTCACACTACAATAGATATACAGGGAAATATTGGGTAGCTCCGGACACTTAAATAAATTACTCATAAGAATAATGACAAACAAATTTTTCTATTTTATTTTAATCTTAAAATTAAACCTGGAACTTCTGCTATCATTTGAAATAGAAGTTAGTAATCACAACGTTTTTTTCAACAAATGAAATTGAAAATACTGTGGCCTTAATTTTTTGGCAACATTAAACTCAGTAGGCAGCCCTGGACATAGTAATTAATGATGGCCCATTCACTTTTTGGACTAACAAAAATCACAGTAATAATGGATAGCTGAAGAATCTATGTAAACACAATCTTAATAGGCCCAGTGTTTGTATTTGTAGCACTGAATCCAGTCTTCTTCAAAAGTATTTGCTCATATGGTGCTTTTGGTTCCTTTCCCTTGATTTTGTTTGGAAATACTTTGAACATTTTTCTTTGTTTTCAGTTTCTTTTGAGCACCTTTACTTTTTTCTTTTTTGCCTTTTCCCCTTTTTATTTCCTTTAATTTTCTAACTGTTCTCTACACATGCCATAGATGTTAAAATTTGCTTTTTTTGGGGTTTTCTGAGTCTGCATTACTAAACACTAATTTACCAATAGTGAAGGGCATGTGAAACGAGTTTCACTGTTAACTTACTCGTTCGTGCTTCTTACAGAAGCCGAAATAATTAGTACATACTTTTAAATTAAGGAAGGGTCAGTTTACAATAATTCCATTTGATAGAAACGATAGTTGAAACCAATACCCGTCATACAATTTACATAGGTCGTGGCTTGATACTTCATTCTGAAATTGCAGGTTCTTGGTATTGGCAATTTTATCATATAGAGGAGAATCGGGTAATATGGAATACCATTTATGTTTTGTTGTACAAAATAGTACTGAAAATAATTTAACATCTGAAACTAAAACCAATACAACCTTCAAGTTCTTGTGATAACATATATCTAATAAAAAGCTGTCAAAACAGATTTTTTTTATTAGTAACATTTAGTTTAAAAAAAATTGTCATTTGGAGGGTAATATGGAATAGGTGGGTAATATGGAATAGAAGGTTTCAAATAACGTAAACTATCTGGAATTGAGATAATTGGATTTAATGATACTTTTTAGTCAACATCATCATCATCTTTGTCGGATTCAACAGCTATTGCTTCTTTCTTTTTCGGCTGTTCTTAAAACAAAACATAATTAAGGAATTAATTAAGAAATATTTACTTTCTCAATTGTTATTTTATTATTTTCAATCAATATTAACAAAAATCGTATTACTGACATTATGTTTGATTAAAAATGTATTTCAACTCAGTAATTATTTATCGGGTTGTATGAAATATCACAGTTTTATGGAATACCAAGTATCTCATATTATCCGAATCGCCATCTTGGACAAAATAGGCTTGATGATATTATAAAAAAAAGATGGAAGCCAGAAAAAAGACCTGTACAACAAACCATCACTCTTTTAGTACACATTACACTAAGACTAGCGATCAACAAAATAAATATAATATTTTATATATATTTTAGAAAACTAATCTGCAAAAATTCTCGAAAGTGGAAACACAAACTTTGTTGGATAGTTCAGCTCCCAAATGACCGACCTTCACAACAAAGCATCAGAGTAGTTTTGAGCAGCAGTTGATGGTACTTCCACTATACAGTAGCTTTCGTTAGAGGAGAAACCTCGGTATTCCATATTACCAGACTATTCCATATTACCCGATTCTCCTCTATCTTCACGAAGCAACGTCTGTTCTCAATGATGTTTCGAGTTCATCTGTCTTTTAAGAATGACCAGTGAATTTTTAATAGGAATACAAAGCACATTTATTCAATACATCCCATGGGAATTTTAATCTTTAATAAGGTTTATTGAATGAGATAAATAATTATATGAAGTTTTTTTTTCAATTAATCAGTTCCGTTACACCTAGCGATGAATTGCGGGCTGCAGCAAGCTGATTGGTAAATTTTCTTTTGGAGCAACTTCTTGTGCAATGTCTATCATCAATGAAAGTAAAAATAAATAATAAATTAATATTGGCAAAGATTTTATGGTTGAATGGATAAATTCCTGTGTATTTAAACTTGTTTTGTGCTATGTTAATCCTACCTGCTCTTGTATAGGCTTCATCTACAAGTCCAGCAATAGCATATTCAGTGATTCTGGCCACAGGATTTGGTCTGATCTGTCCTGAATTTGTAGTTGCAAACACAGCTTTAAAAGGTTAAAATGTCCTGCCCAATAGCTGTAATCTATGAACTGTAAGCAGTGGTGTGCTCAGCATACAAATGTGATTTGTTTCTCATGGATGAACATGCTGTTTAAAGTTCTTCAACCATTCCAAGAAGACTTCATTGTTCGTCTATCCGTTTTAATGTGGAACAGCAATACTTTCTGATGTCCGGGGTTACCTGCCATTTTCATGTCCAGGGGTACCCAATCACTACCAAGCAACAGTTGTAGACATAATTCTTAAATTGTACGAGAAATGTTACAAATTTTTGTACAAACTGTAAGTATACAGGGTGTTACAAAAAGGTACGGCCAAACTTTCAGGAAACATTCCTCACACACAAACAAAGAAAATATGTTATGTGGACATGTGTCCGGAAACGCTTACTTTCCATGTTAGAGCTCATTTTATTACTTCTCTTCAAATCACATTAAACATGGAATGGAAACACACAGCAACAGAACGTACCAGCGTGACTTCAAACACTTTGTTACAGGAAATGTTCAAAATGTCCTCCGTTAGCGAGGATACATGCATCCACCCTCCGTCGCGTGTAATCCCTGATGCGCTGATGCAGCCCTGGAGAATGGCGTATTGTATCACAGCCGTCCACAATACGAGCACAAAGAGTCTCTACATTTGGTACCGGGGTTGCTTAGACAAGGGCTTTCAAATGCCCCCATAAATGGAAGTAAGAGGGTTGAGGTCAGGAGAGTGTGGGGGCCATGGAATTGGTCCGTACAGTACAGTACATACTAACGAAACTAAAATGAGCTCTAACATGGAAAGTAAGCGTTTCCGGACACATGTCCACATAACATATTTTCTTTGTTTGTGTGTGAGGAATGTTTCCTGAAAGTTTGGCCATACCTTTTTGTAACACCCTGTATAAAATTTCCTATATCTTTCAACAAAAGAAAAATACCCACACTTACTTATTATATTTGTTAATCTCCAAAGAAGTTTGACAGGACCAATGAAAAATTTTTGCTGGGAACAAAATACTCACTAGTGTGTAACTCACTCAGTGTCCATGCTGCAGTTTAGTTGCATTTGATTTTACACTACAGGGTGCACATTTACAATAAAGTTTTACCTACACAGCGTGGTTGTTTTCTTAGAAATTTAAACGTTGGGGTTACTCGCTGTCCGGGGCTACCCGACCTTCCTCTATATTAAACATCAAAGTTGATAATTACTGTGACACTGAATCTTGGAAAAACATACACACAAATAAAACATTGTAATTTTCAGACACATACCCCTTCTTCAACAATAGAGGGAGGTAGATGCCTGATGGAGAATGGCAGCTAACTGTTGTTGCAGAATGTCTGCTGGAGGCTTTTGGTGTGGGCAAAATCAACGTTGCAGGAAGTATGGGTGGTAGTAGAAAGGCATAAACTTGAGAATTGTGAACCATATCATGGGGAGAAGTCATCAGAAAATATTGACCAGTAAAATGTTCTTTCATATAAATATGAAACATGTATATAGAAAAATATACATTTAAAAAAAAAATACACATTGCTCAAAGAATAGCTTCTGGTGAGCAGTGGTTCTGTGTGAATAGATAGATTGTGATATAAGCACAAATTTGTCAATATATTACCAAAATCAGTTAAAATAGCTGCAAGCATATAGCAAAACAAGAGCAGAACACTTTCAAAGCAATTTTCTAGAAGTTTCAAATATTAAAGACATATTTTAAAGTATAGTTAGATCGAAATTTAAAGTAAAACATGTGTTATATAAAATTTCATTATTTATTAATGAATTTTGTTCCCTCCATGTACAGAGGTGCAGAATAAGATAATGATTCAAATAAGTATAATGCTTCAGGTCAACAAAAATGTATTAAAGAAATATCGAGAAACGATAGACACAACAGCCAGGCTGAATGAAAACATAAGTAGTCTTTTTTTTTAAATTTAACAGCTGTACTTCTTAATGCACAGCAAAACTTTATAGCTCTGAAGATGCAGAAAAAATCAAGCTAAATTATATAGAAAAGTATAGTCTGTACATAGAATCAAATATATTTTTTAGGCGAAAAAGGCATTAACCAGTTGTTGTATTTCAAAGTCCATGGAGTTAAACAAGTTTCAGCAGAGTATGTTTAAAGTAAACTACAATTTTTACTGGTCTCACTGTGGGATTTTCAAAAGGATTAAAGTAATATTTTGGCAAAAAATTGGATAGGATACTTGAAATTGAAAACTTAGAGATGGCAAGGTAGTGACACTTGGTTTCAAAACAAAGCATTGACATACCATGAAACTGTAGCACTTACAAAAAATTTTGTAAGGATCAAATTTGACACTGAAATCGTGAACTATGTTATTTAAAAATTTCAAGCAAATTGGAGAAATTATAAGGTAAAGTCTTTGTAATCAACGCCAGTGTGAGAGAGAAAGTAGCCAGGGAAAGACAGAGAGGGTAGCCAGTGAGTGGAAAATTCCGTTGCATAGTGTTACAAAAAATGACTGTCCTATTTAAGACGGTGGCCTGCCTGAGGCGTCCTTCATTGTTTCAACAGATTTTGTAATGAGCAGAATAGGCGGGGGTGCCATGTGCCAGGCTGGAGGGGAGTGATCGGGGCAGTACCGACATGTAGAGTAATCCTCCACAAACAACAGCAACACCAGGTAGAAGTGCTGTCGCGCTTTCAATGATTTTGAACTTTTGATCAATATAGGTTTCAATGGAGGCTGCTTACATTGTGTTTAATGTGTTTTAACCTGCAACCATTTTATTTTCAGAAAGAAGTCTGATGCCTTTCTATTACGCTCATACCAAGTTTGTAAAAGAACTTTTGCATAATACATCATTTTGAATTTATCAGGAAGCATACTGAGTTTTATTTCATGAACATTCCTTTATCTCTTTTGGTATCCTATTTTATCATTTATCAAGTGATTGGCGACCTTGGAAAATAACCACTCAGTACCACAACCATGGGTTAAAGCTCAAAGCACTACTGTATGCCCACCCCAGCGAACAGCATGTCTTTAACAAGATAGTATGGTTAATTTTCTTATCCTAATTTGTAATTCCCTCTCATCATTTTGTGAGGCAGTCTCATACAACTCTCACTCTCCACAGTGTTCTATTGTTGATAAAGGGCTAAGTTACAAAAATGACTAAAGTATATGTGTTTTCGATGGTTATTTGTATTTACGCCCCACAAACAACATCTAAGATAAGTGGTGGGTCATTTCTGTATTCTAATTAGCAAATCCTTTTCATTACTTAGCACCTATTATTTCATTTTTTCCTGTATGTATACACTGGTCTGAGTATTGTATTCAAATAAAGGAGGTTAATTTCCACTAAAGTTTCAATTTTCTATATCACACTGAAAACTGGAGTTGTATATACATAATACAAAATACTAGAAATCACTACAGAAGTTCTCCCCACACTCATGACTTTATGAAGAAAAATGATCACCTCTGAAATTCCATAAGAGCCATTTAATTGACTTAATTGCATTTCTAGAATTAATTGTTTACCAAAGTGAACATTTGCTCCAGGTTGTCCTTTCGAAGTGCCTGTGAAAAATCCTGCAGTTGGACAAGATGTCATAGCTACAGGACTTGGTTTGTACCAATCTCGCGCTGGAAAAGTTACCACATTTGTCATTGAGACTCTTGGACATCCAGCTAAAGAGTTTGATGTAGTGATTACAGGCCCACAGGGGGCAGCTGTACCAGTAAGATGTTATCAACAGAAGGATGGAAATCTCCTTGCTGAGTTTTCAGCTGTTACCTCAGGTGAGTTAAATGTTTTACTGCTCTCCCTGCCTGCATTTATCCTTTTACTGAAATTTCATATAATTATAAACCAGTTACATCAAAAATTTCACATGTTAAATTTAAAATTATTTTTAACAGACAGTTTTCATAAGTTTTGGAAAACTCAACATAATATTTTTGCTAAGTTTTTGAAGTTAACCTTCTTTGGCCACAGTAGGCAGAAATTTGTGAGCGTTATGAGTAAGTGAGTTAGTGCGCATGTGCCACAACATTCTGTAAATTCACAGTTAACGTTCTGCTCATGGTTACTAGATATTCTGTGCATTCTGTCATTTAAGTTGAACTAAAAGAGAAAGTATACACTTCATAATTTTGAATTGGTTTGCAATTCATTCACTCTGCTGTAAAAATGAATTCTAATATTTCTTCATATCTACATCTGGAATAATTGCTTTATCTGGCAATGATACATGCACCAGTAGTTTTAGTGGCTTTTTTTGGTTTATTTGTTTGTTGATTTTTGTTTAATTATATTTGTTTCCAGTGTGAATGGTTTCATTATATGCTCTGAGTGCTGTTACAGTAAGAAATTTAATTTTGGAATCATATTTATATCGTGATACATTGAATATATTAATGAGTGCAGAAATATTAGCATTAGTCTTCACAGCAGAGTGAATGAATAATGAAAGCTTTTAAATGTTATTTATAATATGAGCCAGAAATTTGCATTCAAACCATCATTTTTATGGCGCTTATGAACAAAAATGCTGTAAGAACCGTTATCAGATAATTTTGTCCATGATGTTTGGGAGTAGTTTACATCATGGCTATCATGGTGTTCATGAAAGTAGGTAATTACTTACTAATATTAACTAAATTCCTTGTGATTTATACTATAAAAAGAATATTCTAGTTCAGGTTCCATTTTAACCTAATCACAATCTCTGCTAATATTGCTGCTACAAAATCAAATGATGCAGACACACCTAAACACATGAAACGCACAGCAAACTACACTTCGTGAAATAATCACATCTTCCACGTCAGGATTCCTAGTTCACATAGCATAATTTATCACAGTTAATTTCATTATAGCATGAACTGCAGCTGTACTAAACTGGTGCATTAATACGTTCATTGTATCACAGTGTAAACTTGACCCAGATGTTCTCCGATATAAAAGATCCATATACAAAATATAGAGAAAGGCTACATGCAATACTCATAATCTAGTGAAATGTTAAATTTTTAATAACTTTAATTTGTTCATGAAAGTAACTTGGAATATGGTCCTATTTACTGTACAAATACAATATAGTATTATTGTTTGTCCACTCATGTGCAAAAGAATAACAAAAAACAGTACTCAGAAAAAATACACAAGAAAAATACACAGAAAAATATATACAAGTTTCACTTCTTGCATGTGTACACGCTGATACATGCACCATTTTTTTAAAAATACTTTTTAATTTGCAGGTGGTTAAGTTACATTTTGTTTAAAATGTATTCTCTTTTTATGAGTGCATATCTGACTCTCAACCTTTTCCTTAATGTAAATATTGAGAATTTTATATTGTAGTTAGTGCTTAAAGATATTAATTCTTGATTAATAACAAAGCACCTAGTTGACCAAGCTAAATGCAATATTGATGTTAATAAACTTTTGGGCAATTCAATCTTAATGCAGTGTTATGAGAATGATGTTGATACACCTACAGCAAAAATTCTGTTATTGTATTTGGCTCTAGAAAATTTCAAATACCGCATTTTATTTATTTATATAAAAGAAAAAAAAAGAAACTGATGTTTTAAGATCCACACCAACAAACTCACTTTGTGCAGAACAGTTGTAAACAAAACTTCCATCTGTTGCCCAGTAGTTGAATTTATTCAAAAAACATTCCTGTCTAGCTTATTTTCTTAGAAAAAACATGTTTTTTCATTAGAAAAATAATGCCACAATTAACACCTGAAAATGAATTTTCCCAAAGATTATAGCCTGACATATTATTACCAAGTCTCAAAATGTCCAATAATCAATTATTTTCACCAAAATCATTATAGCGGATTTCGAGAATCCGTCTACATTTATACCTGGATAATTGAGCTTGGCTTGGAACCATTATCAACTATTATTGATATATGATGAACATTGATAAAAAATTGCGAAACTAAGATTCGAGAATGTATACAAGGAATATAAGTACTTATTATTTTGTAATAGAGAAGTACACTCTCAGTAATGCAAAACAAGTTAATGTTAATAAACTCTTAGAAATATACTGGTGAAGAATCAAATTCTCTTTCAACATTCTGCATTGGATAAGCAGGATATCTTTGATGAAATGAGCTCTGGTTGCATGTGTGAATTGCTGTGTACTAAACTGGAAATAACTTTGTTAACAGCTAAGTGTTACCATCTTAATTAGTTTAAAGCTTTCAGTTATAAAATAAATAGTTTTCACTCAGTAATAGAGCTTAAAAAATTGCATATTTTTAGAGGCAAATACTCATTTCTTTATCGCTAGTTTTTTTATTTAGAAATTCACTGAAAGCTGTATAGTTAGAATAAAAACAGCAAATTGTAATCAAACTTTTAGGTATATCTAATTTAACATCTCAAATTTCTTGTATAACTAAAACAAAATAAGTTTTATATATTTGGATTGTTGTAGATTTTTGCTCAAACATTTTTAGAATTTGTTCTGTGTGAAATACAACAATTTGTTATTTTCATTAGTATTAAATCATAAAAATAACAATAATCTGCTAGCAATGCAACAAATAAATACATAAATAAATAATATCTGACTTCTATTTCAATAGTATCGATACTAAGAAAAATTGATTGTAGATGTAACTTCGTAATTGTAAGATATATTTATTAATTATTTCAGTCTTAAATATAATAGTTTTTTAATTACTTATTTGTATTAAATATAATGGTGTCATATTTACTTATTTCCAAAAATATGAAAATAGCCACTTCTTAGTAAAAATAATTAAAGTATTTGATTAAAATATTTTTATCCGCTTATTAATTATAGTAACTTGATTGAGGAGTAAAGCTCTTATTCAATTTAATAAAAATGTTAACAGCATAGTATAAACTTTATTAGACTACTTTATCAAATAAATTTATGGTTTGTTTAGAAGGTGATAGAAGTATTTGGGGAAAAATCATGATTGGAAAGTGTGGCACCTGTCACAGGTATGTGGCAAAGTGGGTGGGTTGTAGTTGATGTAGGAAGTGGTTTCATTGGGAATGTAGGAAAGAGAAAACATTAGATATAAATTAGGCTCTTCCATGGTTTTGTCCGCTTTGTCTTAGGTATAAAAGGATGAGGGAGGTGGGTGAAAAGATCAGGGTGTGAAAGGATCAGTGTTCTTGAGGCTCATCTTGTGAGGGTTCAGCATGTGGCATGGACTATGGTGGCTCCACCTGTGTAGGCTCAGCCTGTGGGGGCACAGCCTGTAGGGGCTCACAGCATTTGGAGGCTTAGCCTGTGGAGGCCGAGCCTGTAGAGGCTAATGCTATAGAGGCAGAAAGTAGAGATAGTGAGTTGGAGGAAGTTGAGTAGGATGGTTGCTGGTAACAGGTAATAGGAGAAATATGGTTAATAGGATAAAGAAGCCAGACACTTCAGAAATTGTGGGGAAACATTGGTTTGACCTGTTGCCAGACTCAGGAGGAGAAGAGACTCATGTAGATACAGGAGTAGGTAAGATGCATCAAGCCTTTAGGAATAAGGGTGAGCAAGGAAAAAACGATTCCGCTGCTAGATACTAGCCATGGGAGAGGTGTAGGCCCTCTTCTGCAGGATCAGTTAGGCACAGGTTACCAGCTCACAGTATTTTTTTAAACCTAGTGCAACATTAGGTCACGTAATAGAGAATATAGGTTCAGTTTGTAGGAGTTCCACTAAGTGCGATAGAGTAGTGATAGTGGGATATGCAGGGAATAGTGTTGATAGATACGCAACTTATAGTATAGAGAGTGGCCTGAGGAAGGTGGTGAAGGAGGTACAGCTTATCAGGGTTGCGCTCATGCAGGTCTTAAGTTGCCATGACCATCCACAACTAAACTATGTTGTGAGGAGGTAAATCTAGAAATGGAAGTGCTACTTGGGAAAGGCATTAGTTTTGTCGTGGTGGTTGTGCCTGTGAACACTATTGGTAGGTAGGGTTTCACTATGCATGGTCTACACCTAAATAGAAGGAGCAAGAATTTACTTTCTGAGTTGTTAGCTAAACCTAAGGGGGAAGAAATTTTTATTCCAAAACAGGAAATAAAGAGAAGTAGAGAACCTATGTATAATAATAGGGAGGTAAGGAGGTTAAAGTGATTGGTAAGAAAAGAACATAACAGAATTAAGAGACAGCAGGGTAGTAGGGAATATTTAAAACAATTGAGGAAGGACTTAATAATAACTAAGAAGGTCACTAAAGCTGGGTTTATGAAGAGTATTGGCAGTGAAGAGGGACCATTGACTGATACATCAAGAAATTTCTATGGTTATGTTAAAAAACTGAGGGGAAGGGAGTGTGTTGAGATGCTTATAGATAAGGATGGAGAAGAAGTTACTGAGATTTTAAGTAACTGGTTTAGTGAGAGCATTAGCGACAATCAGAAACAGGAGGGTCTAAATCAGATAACGAGCTTAAAACACTATTAGAAATAAGCAGGCCAAAAAATTTGAAATTTATTCTGAGGATATCATGAAGGACCTAAAAAAAAAAAAAAAAAAAAAAAAAAAAAAAAAAAAAAAAAAAAAAAAAAAAAAAAAAAAAAAAAAAACTTTTAGTGGCTGGTGTAGATAATGTTACTACAGATGTCTTAAACATAGCAGGATGTGACATCGTACTTTATTTTTAAATATTATTTAAATTGATTCTGGATACTTGCTGCTTACCAGAGAACTGGAAATATGTGATAGTAGTGCTGGTACATAAAGGAGGGGTGAGAAATAGAGTTGAAAATTATAGGGCAATCAGTTTGTCATCAGTGGCAGGTATATTGATGGAGAGATTGTAATGCAACCACATCAGAAATAAATGCGAGGAGCATAAGTGGTTTTCAAGTAGGCAACATGGCTTTAGGCTAAGATTTTCATGTGAATCTCAGTTAATGGGATATATTCAAGACATTTTGGATACATTGGACAAGGAAGGCCAAATTGATAGTCTAGCACTAGATGTTCCAAAGGCTTTTAACAGAGTGAGCCATAAAATGGTAGTAAATAAGGTAAAAACTAGTGTAGTGGATGAGAAAGTGATGTACTGGTTAGAAGAATTTTGAAAGGTAGATTTTTTTAAAAAAAAGAATATTTATTGCTTTACACCTCGACGACGGCTAAGGAAAAGGTAGAAAACAAAAAGTTAGTGTAGGAAATGCAGTTACAAAAGAAGTGGAAATAAAAATGGGAGTACTACAAGGAAGCATATTGGGATCATTGCTATTCATTATTCTAACGAATAATTGATTTTATGGTTTATTATTGGAAATTAGTTTGTTTGCAGATCAAATAATGCTATATAAAAGGATTAAAATGGTATAGGATGTAAATAGCTCCAGGGTGATCTGGATAGGATATCTAGTTGGGTTAGTAAACATGTGTAAGCACCTTAGAATTTGGGTAAATTCTAGTTTTCTTAGCTACAGAGCATAAGGGAGGGAGTAAGCCTAACGGTAAACATATAATTTTTCAGTTTGCAACTACAGGACATGATAAACCCGATTCATGCAGAAGCCGATACTGCAACCCAACTCAATAAATAAGCCGATTTAGAAACAGTAAAGCCACTCAACACACAATATAAGCTCTAGATAAACATTTTATAATAATAAAGAACCTGAAATAGGGTAATCCATTATTATCCAATTTGTAAACAATCTATTTTTGTTAGGTGATAATATCACTAATTCTTAACACTTTTCGATGCAGTAAAGTAATTTTAAAACAATAATAATCAGAAAGAAGGTTAAATTCACTAAAATTCAGTAGTTTCAGGCCGTGTAAATAGAGTAAATAAATTTTTAAACACTTCATTGTGCACACTTGCACTTTCAACATTTTTAATCACTTGTTTTCGATAATTTCACGAACTAAAAGGTAAATTTCTGGAAAGAACGAAAAATCTAGTACAACATATTAAAGTTTCAGAACATTCTATGCAGTAGAACAAATATCAAATCAATTTTAAAGTTATTTCGTCTTATAAGAAAACGTGGTAATTTCAAAATCTATTTGAGATGAAACTAAGCCACTTCAGTAAACAAAACACGTAACTAAATTCAAAGAAAATTCAGATAACATCACTTTTTCGATATAAACAATGCTTTAATAACTATTAAACAGAAACAGGTTTTTCTTTCACGGCTTCTGGATAATTTCAAATCCGATTTTTGACAAACTAATAACTTTGCTACTACACCACCAATCATAATAAAATTTACACCATTGAAATCAGGAGCAAATGTAGACCACTATGACACTAATTTTATCATGATAATTTGTAATTCAGCAGGGTCGCCAAATTTGCTTAAATTAGTTTACAATTCGGGGATGTACCAATTGTTTTTCGGAAACGTATTACCATTGCACCAGTAATTGGAAGGAATTCGGCCATGCCCTTTTTAAGGAAGCATCTCGGCATTTGCCTGGAGTGATTTGTGAAACCATGGAAAACCCAAATCTGGATGCCCGGACAGGGATTCGAACCGCCGTCCTCCCGAATGCGAGGCCAGAACGCTATCCGTTACACCACCACGCTTGGTAAACTAAATTCATTTACAAGAAAACTTATAAATATTTCAATGGGGATAGGTCGATGAATTCTTCCTCTTCATAATCTGTAATTTTTGGAAATGTTTAGTTCGATTGCCTACTCAACTGTAACTGTTATTTTTCAAAATGCGACTGTTTAATAAACTTCTAATTTTTCATCAAAGTGGATTTCGACATGCTTTAGTAGTGGACAGTAACCTTTCCTAAGCTTTTGCTTCAAATAAGCTTTGTGACGGCCGAAAAATTTACAGTTGAGGTATCCAGGCTAGCACATGTTCATTTAAATTTATTAACTCAAACTCCGAGTGACTTTCTACAGGTCAATGTTCAGTTAAGGTGTCTAAACCTATACTTCACCCCGGTATAGCAATTCACACAGAAGGGACGTGGCACGGACGTCGTGCGGAGACGGGGCGCAGACGCGGCACAGACGTGGCCTGTTGACTCCAAACAGAAGAGACGCAGAAGGGACTTGGGCGCGACATGGTTTCTACCATGACTTCATCTGACGATGAAGATATTTTAACCTTACTACATTAAAATCATATTCAATAGAAGAGTAGTTTCTGGTTTCATCCTATATGGCTGAAGAAGGGGAGGAAGTATGGAATTTTTGACATGATGAAAGAGTTGGAAATGTATCCTGAATGTTTTCAAAATTTTTACAGAATGTCTCAACCATGTTTCTTTTATCTGCTGAACAAAATTAAGGATGGCATACAGAAAAAAATCTACCAACTGGAGATCGCCAGTTTGTCCAGAAGAGATGATGTTAATTACATTAAGGAAAGTAATCAAAACACAAACCTTTATTTGGAAAAAAAATTTACTGAAATGAAAGAAGTCTTTCAATGTATAACTATCTGTTTTCACATCAGTCTCTGCACTCCCTTTGCTTGATGCGTAGTATGTCTCCTCGATTTGATGATAATGTAATATAGAGTGGAGATGTCGATATGCCGAAACCAGCATCAGTTGTTGGCGTTATCAGGATAGTCGTCACTGGTTACAGACGATAAGTCCGAAGCATTCTGTTCAAAATTCCTATTTTGATTTACATTTTTGTTATGCTGTCATAGCTTTCATATCTGCCAAATTTTTTGCAAAAAAAAAAAAAAAAAAAAAAAAAAAAAAAAAAAAAAAAAAAAAAAAAAAACATATCTGGATCAAGTTCTAGAGCTTTTGGTTCATGTTTATTTTTTTAACAATTTATATTTTTGTTGAAAGTATTTCTACGTTTCTATAAACTGTGGAATTTACCCAACTATATTGGCAGTGTTGATGGAAAATACATCAGAATAAAATCTCTGCCATAATCAAGTTCCACCTTTGTCAATTATAAAGGATTCTATTCTACACTATAACATCCGCATCTGTCACTGCTAACAAGCAGTGACAGATGCGGATGGCTTATTTGTTACTATAGACACAGGCGAATACGGCCGAAACAATGATGGTCGAGCGTTTAATCGCAGCAATTTTGGAAGAGCTCTACAACAGGGCCTTAAATTACCCGACCCTGCCCCTCTACCTGGAGAAACAATGAACATCCCTTTCTATTTTATAGCTGATGAAGCATTCCCACTCCAACCAAATATTATGAAACCTTTTTCTCGCAATCAATTATCAAACGATAGCAGAATATTCAACACCAGGTTATGCAGAAGTAGGAAATGTGTGGAATATGCTTTTGGCATATTAACTTCAAAATTCAGGGTCTTGAATACATTAATATGTTGCTCTCCTTCTAAAACTGATTTACTGATTCAAGCCATGTGCGTTTTGCACAACGCAATACGGAAATACGATGGTAAATTTTCAATACCTCACATTGAAAATATTGTAATAGGAAATCCAATGACCGAAAGAAATCCAAGAGACAAATGCAAAATACGTAAGAGAGTATTTGTGCAAGTACTTCGTAAAATGTGCACCCATTCTGTATCAGGATAGATATTGTGTATATTAGTAACAGTTGCTATAATCTGCTTTTTTAGACCACCCTTGTATGTACCTAGTAATAAATTTTAAAACTTTCCTGCTTCATTTAATTCCTAGCGATCTTTTGCCAGCACTGTCCTGTACATTATGATTGCAATAATCTGAATGATTAAAATCGTACAGTTCAGGAAACTTCTCAATGATTTCACAAAATTGTATATTAAACTCAAAATTATCACGCATTTTTATAACTGCGAGAATGCGTCACTTGGAGGTCCGTGCCATGTGCCTGTTCACTGCGCCCCTCAAGACTTCGGAGAGACATGGCGAGGACCTCAAAGGGGCGTGCCCGCACCCCGCCGCCTCTGTGTGAATTGTGCCATTTATTAACATAGGAGCGACCTCAAAATGCGCCGCGTCTCCGCCCGACGTCAGTGGTGCTTCTCTTCTGTGTGAATTGGGCCTTACACATGATATGAAGATAAATTCAAGAAGAGTCAGCTTATTAGAAATGAAAATAAAAAACTTAAGGTTTATTATTGTTGTAAGGTGGGGAAGTAGTGCGTGTTGAAGACTTGAAATGTAAATATTTTGGCATTAAATTTGATAACAAGCTTAACTTGGTAGGACACATTGGACAGGTAATAGGAAAAGGTTTAAAAGTTGTGCACTTGTTTGAGAGAGTGATGAGAGGATGCACGAGAGAAGTAAAGGAATTGGGCTACAAACCTTTGGTCAGACCATTGCCTGGATATGGTGGTATAGTATGGGACCCACATTTTGAGTATCAAATACAGGAGTTTTAGAGGGAACAAAAAAGGGCTGCTAGATTTGTTTCTGGAAATTACCACAGAGTGCAATCAGTAACAAATATGATAAAACAGCTGGAATGGGATTCATTGAAAGACAGGAAGAGGGTCATGAGAATGGACAAGGTGTATATTAGTGATGAGTTCTGGAAACATATTGATGTAAGAATTAAAACTAATGCCTTGAAGGAAAAAGATGATCAGGACCATAATCTGGCACTCGATTTCAGGCAGAAGGATGTAGATTCTCTTTTTTATGTATGGGTGTCAGGGATTGGAATAAGTTACCAGGAGAAATGATGAATAAATTACCAAAAAGGTTGAAAGAATTTAAAGTTTAAATTTGTGGAGGACAAAGGTAGGTGGGTGCAGGAAAGGGGGATGATGGGTGTGTGGGGAAATTGCCACGGAGCATGCGCTTCATTGCAGTTAAATTAAATATTCATTTTATGATAAACTTGGCCATATAGAATAAAACTATATATATCATGGCTTGTTTATTGTTCTGTAATTATCTGTGTTGAGTCATTTCAGTTTCTTATTCTTTTGTGATTATCATCCATCACATGCAGTAAAATTATAAATGGCACAGTTGTTTATTGTTCTGCCATCATTTGCATTGAAGAATATAAGTTTCTTATTCCTTAGTAAATTCTTTTGACTGTGGATGAGGACTCCAAAAGAAACTACTTTTATTTAAACCTGATAAACAGTGATAAAAACAGCAATTATAGCTTCAGATTTTGTGGACTATTGTGTTGAGCAGATCTTAAATTGTTCTAGATGGTGTTACTGCACGTGTTCAGGTACAGTTTTGTATGCATTGGTTTTCTATATACAGAGTGTCCCAGTGTTCCATCAGGTTTTCCGTAGCAGTCTGGGAGCTCAATGGTTAATCCATCTGACTGAGATAGGAAGGTCCCCAGTTCGAATCCCTGTTTTTTTTTAGAGATTTCCAAGACCCTCACCCCAACCTTTACCTCTGTCACAGGTTCCTGTGAAGAGTGCCAGAATGTTTCCACGGTTTGTATTCTCTTTACCTGCTAGGATTACCAGGTTAGGTTAGTTAGCCATGACATAGGCACATGTGCAACAAATCGTAGGTCTGTCAATTGGTGGGCAAACTCTTCAGTGTGATATCTTGGTCAATAATGCCATATTCATTATTGTTATTATCATCAGGTATTTCCTGTATAAGATTGTCTATGAAAGGCATGTGGTTTTCCTTTTCCGCCTCCATTGTGAACTTGATGATTTTGTTGAGGCTGTTCAAGTGATGGAAAAAAACCTTTGTAGGTTGGTCCTGCCATGTTGCCAAATGACAAAGGTATTGTCCAGTAAAAGCCACAGGATTTTTCTTCAAAGTGTTTTATGGAGAAATCTGTGATTGCTAGCAATAAAGGGATGCCCATTGCCATTCCATCAACCTGTTCGTAGTACTCTGCATCTTACAAGAAGTACGATGATTGGAGTGAATTCTGGGACAAGAAAGAAATTGTTCAAATGCATATGTATGAAAATGGAAAGGAAAGATAAAATAAGCCAATCACTCACTGAGTTCATACGGGCAATTCAGCCACATGTTTTGGTGTTGACTATGGATGCCTGTGCGACCTTAATCACATGGTTCTATTTTCACGAGCAAGGGCATAGCCCGGATTATTGTGTTTTGTGTTTACGTAGTGTATTTTGTCACTGCAGTCCCTCTGCCTTCAATTTTGGTCACTGATGTACTTTTAGCAAAAGATGAAAATTTGAATGAAACACGTGGTGTTAACTGGAGACTTGTATTTTGCCTGGTGCTCAGTTTGTATTGGTAGGCCAGTTCCCACCTTCTTAGTTTGGCAGGGACACTGCTAATTTTTGATTTTATGACTCTTGTATTTTTCTGTATCTGTTATCCAAAGTGTGTTTAAAAAAAATAAAAATAAGATGCCATGACTACAGCACTGTAAATAAGGATAATATTGATTCTTGCAACTAAAGTAAAATGCAAAACAAGTATATTTATGTATCTATAAAACAGATTAGTGCACTAACTCCAGTGGTAAGACATCTGTCCTACAATCTACAATTATGTATGTATTCTGCAATTCACAAATTTATGGGGTTACAGAGGGTGCTTTGCACCAAATTAATCTCTAATCCATGCATTCGAAACCGGAACAGCACAAGGAAAGAAAGCAGTCGTACCACTCCAGTTGTTATGGCCTAAATAGATTGGTGGACGAAGTATTTCATCGTTTAAGAGAATCATTAAGATTCTGCCAATGTGAAACCATATATACAAATCAAATTACTCTTTAAAAAAAATAAATAAGAGAGAGAAATAGAAAATTATAGTGTAGTAGCTTGTTATAGCGCTATGCTTACCTTGCTGTATAGTCATAATTGATTTGACTAGATGCTTTATACTTCTGTGTACAATTTGTGTAATCTGTAGATTAAGATTGTATAATGTGGGCAGGAACAATAAATAATACCCTGCACTCACCAAAGTTGAAGGGAGGGCAACAACAGCAACAAAAAATATAATTTATAAACAAATAAAAACTGTATTTTGGCCATGCACTTTTTAAAGAAAATTGTAACATGTAACTGAAGTGCTAGTGTCTGTGGTCAACACAGCCACATGCTGAGTGGAATTGACCATTGGAGGTGGTGGAAGATCAACGATAATGTCATTGGAAATATTAACTTTGGTAAAAAAAAAAAAATGGAGTAAACTTTTCTATTTTCTAAAAAATTATAATGACAGAAAAAATAAATAAAAAATCATAGTAAGGTCTATTTATACACATTAATTATACTGACAAGTGATGGATTGTAACAAGATGAGGAAGCCAGGAATTATTTGAAACTGCAGGTTAGAGAATACCTGGTCTGCAAAATGTGCTGATAGGTCAATAGTGTAGTTGACTAATATTGAGAAAAAATAGTGTATAGTGTCTCAGAGTGTATATACATCAATCAAAACACCAAACAAATTGTTTATTAATGTTCCAAACAAGGAAGATATGTGGAGAAATGTCTGAAACTTGCACGACGGGATCTAGCTTATTTGTCTGCAAAATCTTCAGTGTATTTTTGCAAAGACCACTTGATGTAAGTTTTTATAAAATAATTTCTTCATGTCCTATAAACTATTACCTTAATATCTTTTGTTTTTTTTAATAAACTTAAAAGTGTATTGATAAATTAATTGAGTATTATGTGCTCATATTAACACAATGTCTTTATACACTGTTTCAATTGGTCACACATAATTTTAATGAATACAAGTACATAACTCATCTATCAAATTAGTAATTTTTTCCAAATATGTCCCTAATTTTCATAACATCACTTCTGTTAGGAATAACCTATTGATAATACAAGTACAGTTACATTTTTGATTGATTTAGAAATATTTTTTCATCACAATTAATATATGATCTCATCTGAATATTGGTATATTGTCACAAAGAATGCTTGCTGCTTGTTCATTGCCTGCTTATGCACAAAGCAATTAAGAAAAATTTTCAACTTTTCTATTGCATCTGCTAATACTGGCAATATAAAACAATATTTAGGATACATAAGTTTCTGAAATCTATCCTCTAAAGCCTAACATTCAAATACAGTGCCAAAAATGACTTTCATTCTTATTTTACTTTCCTTAATAATAAGGTAGGTTAAGTAAAATAACTCATCATTTACAGCAAATGAAGGCCAGATGGCAGACAAACAAAAGAAATCACAAAAAAAAAGGTTATACTTCACACTATTTCAGTTCATGATCTTAATCATGTAGAAGATGAAACATGTGGCAGGGAGAAAGATGTGTACATGACAATAAATGCACTTTTTCAGCACAAAACTACTCTTTCAATTTTTGAGTACATAATAGGTATACTTTGAGGATAGTTTTGAGATTCTGGAATTCCACTGTGCAAAAATCAGTCTTTTTACCAGGATTGTCATACCAATTTTAGGCAAATTAGAGCTGTTTACTTTTTTTAAATCTAGCTCGCATTCCAAATATTATGTTTTATGGATTGGTAACCAATGGTAAGTAATGGATTAAATACACAATCCACAAATTGTCAACAGATCCTTAAGACACAAAGCAAAACTGGCACATGCTGAGACGTGACATCATACGCTTTGACAACATGACTTTTTTGCCTTTTTATTTTATTAAAGTAATATATTTTTAACTCTTAGTAAACTAATAAAGTTGATTTTCTGTATGCTTACAACTTGCTCTAGCATTTTCAATTAAAGATTTTTTTTTTTTTTGAAGAACCCTATTCCTACCTGTATACTACTAATTGGAAGTACTATAACTATTGTGAAACAGATTGAAGTGATGAGTTTTGTGAGAGTTGGTATGGTGAGCTGCAGGATGGTCTGTATTTTGTGAGTTAACAGTTCGCCTTTGACCATTCATTCTGATGGATAACTCACTTGAGATGAAGCCAATGTAACTTTGGCAATGGAGGCAGGTGAGCTGATATAGTAGATGGGATATGGTACACATCGCACGCCCTGTGATGAGGTAGGTTTTGCCAGTGGCATGGTCATGATGGGTGGATGTATACCGCTTGTTTTGTAATGAGCCCTTTTACACAAGATGGGGCCACAGAGAGGTTCTAGGAGCATTAGAGGGTTAGTATTTGTGCACAAGTATATATTTTTTAGATTAGGTGGCCTGCTGGAGGTGACACAGTGTTTAGTGGAAATGATAGTTGGGAGAATTTGATATATTTTCTGGAAAGATCTGCGGAATTTGTTACCAATAGGAAAAATCTGACCAGAAGAGAAATGGGTGAGAAAAACAGGATTGCAGTTGGTTTTGGGTTGTTTGTGTCATTGTGATGGACAGTTTTTGACCTGGGATATCTGATTGTGGACCAGTTCTGGAGGGTAATGACGATGTACAACTGCTTGGGTCAGGTTTTTGGAGTAAGGGGTAAATGATTCTTGGTTGGAACATATATGTCTCCTTTGATTGCTAGGCTGCATGGGAAGGAGTGTTTTGAGTGTTGTAGGTGACAGCTATAATAGTGAAGAGATTGTTGTAGGTTCATTGGTTTGATGTGGACAGTGTGTGTAAGTGCAGAGATTTCTGTATCTAGGAAGGTGATGTTGGTATGAAAGTAGGATCAAGTGAAGTCCTACCCTAAAACCAACATCACCTTTCTGGATGTAGACATCTCTGTACATAAAGGGCACTTACACACTCAATCCACATCAAGCCCATGAACTTACAACAATACCTCAACTTAGATATCTGTCTTATATATCAAACAAAAAAAACTCCCTCTTCTACAGCCTAGCAAATGCATCTGATCTGATCTGACCAAGAACCCTTTACTCTAGCAACGAGATCCAAGCACTTATACACTGTAATTATCCTCCAGTATTAGTCCAAAAATAGATATTCACAGTCAAAAATTGTCAACAATATTGATACACACATCCCAATACTACCTGTAACTCTGTTTTTCTTACCTATTTCTCTCCACACTCTTCTTTTTGGCTACAAATTCCTCCGATCTTTTCTGGAAACATATTGATTTCTCCCAGCTATCCTTCAGACCACCTGCAACCTGTCTCACCTTTTGCAGTAAACCTAAGCTAAAAAATATACTGGTGAACAAATTCTAATCTTCTAATGCTAGTAATCAACCCAATGGCTCCTTCTTGTGTAACAAGCCATGTTGCAAAATGTGCAGTATGCATTCACCCACCACAATCTTTCATAACCCTACCACCAGTGAAATATACCTCACCATAGGCCATGTCACCTGAACCACATCCCCTCTCACATCTCAACTCCCCTGCCTCCATTGCTAAAGTTCTTACCTTTCCCTCACCTCAAATGAGTAATACATCAGAATGTATGATCACAGGCAAACTTTACTCCCAAGAAATAGACTGTCCTGTTGCTTGCTATTGCCAGCTCTTACAAAACTCATCACTTCAATAATTGTTTCACAATCAAAGCTATTAGAGTACTTCCTGATACAACTTGCCTTTCCAAACACAGCAGGTTGGAGGAATTGACCTACCTGCACATTCTGGAGATCAGACAACCTGCCTCCCCACATGCCAGATAATACCTGCTTTCCTCACCCTATTATACCTATCATTACCAGTTAATTAATTTAAATGTATAGGTCTTATCTCTTTATATTATTTGATTATTTTTTTGCCATTATAATTTTTGTTTAAAAATGTAAAAATTTTACTCCACTTTTCTTTTATTTAATAATTTCTTTTTTGAAATTAATATTTTCAATTATAATATAATTACTTACCTCCAACACCTCTAATGGTCAATTTCAACCTATATGTCGCTGTGTTAATCATAGGCACTTGTATGAGCTCAGTACATGTTTCTATTTTCATGAGAAGGGGTATTGCGTATAGATTGCGTTTCTTTGTGTTTGTGTATCATATTTTTTGTTGCTGCTGCCCTCCTCCATACAACTTTGTTGAGTGTTGGGCATAATTTATCTTTCCTCTCCAAACTGCCAAACTGAAGCATTTTTTCCCCGATTAATAAGTCAGTCAAACCTTTACCGTGCTAAGGTATCATTTCACTTTTAAATACATGTAATAATCTATGTTTTCATGATATGTACATTAGCTGACCCTGACTGGATCCAATTCTTCCTCTGTGTCCTCTAAAATCTGTGACTCTGTGTGCTGAATCTGGCCGAAGACATGCTCATTTCTCTCCAGTATCATACAAATTTATTATTCTGAATGTTTTCTGTTTCTTGTTTGTATATTGTCCTATTTTGGTATTCTTCACTGCTGAAAAAAATATAAACAATACCTCTTATGAATCAACAGTGTAAGTGTAAAATTATCTGGTTCTTTCTTTTGTTCTCAAACATTCTTTTTTTTTCTGTCTGTTCCTTAGGCACCTACAAAATTGATGTTACTCATGGCGCAAGAGCAGTTAGAGGTTCTCCTTATTTCTGCCAGGTTTATGATGCTTCCAAAGTTAAACTAGCTGGTGTTGGTTCTAAGTCAATATCTGTAAATGAGAAGATCACATTCAAATGTAAGTAATAGATAAGTATATATGATTAGGTGATGCGACATTATCAAATGCAACATTTGATTTTATGTTACAAATTAGAAAATAAAAGATAACCATCACTTGTCTCAAATGATGATGGGATAGGGGAAATACACACAAAAGAATCAGTACAGTAGATTTGTTTTTGTTTGGTTTAAGCCCTTCGTCGTTAGAAGAATGTTATACATACTGCATGAGAATAGTTGGAGAGTCTGACTGTTACCCATTATGTATCATGTTCATCTTCTGATAGAGAATTTAAACTCATACATTTTGTTCTTCAACATTATATATATCAATGGATTTACAAAAGAAGGATAGCGAAATGAACCACCACTTACCTTAGATGATGGTTTTGTGGGATGAACACACACAAAAAAAACACAAGAACAGGAAAAACAATGAATATTTCGGAACTTGGCCCTTCGTCAACAGGAGAACATTGTGGAGGGAGGGTGGTGCAGGATACATCTCACAGAATAAGGGTCACCCTCCGTCTGTGATGTTCTCCTGTTGACGAAGGGCCAAGTCTCGAAATATTCATTGTTTTTCCTGCTCTTGTGTTTTTTTTTATGCGTTCACCCCACGAAACCATCATCTAAGGTAAGTGGTGGTTCATTTTGCTATACTTTTTTTGTAAATCCATTCACTACTTAGCTCCTATTATTTCCTGGTTACTATATATATCAATCGTTATTTATATTCGCTAATAAGTACTTTTTCGTAACCATCAATATGTGTAGAAAGGGCAAGAAAAATAAATATGCTACTTACCAAAGTTGGAAGCAGGAGGCTCTGATAATACAGGAAACAAGGTTAAAAAATATAATGATATTTCAGATTACCTTTAATCATGTAAGATAATGATGAAACAGCTGGTACACTTCCCATAAGGATCCAGCAGTATGAATGAATGAGCTAGTTGGATGGGATAACATGAATTGAAGACAATAAAACATTTGAGACAGAAAGTATTTACTTCAAGGAGGTGATGAGGATATGGTGGAGGAAAACTCAACAGTGACAGTGAAAAAATTATAATAAACAAAAAATCTAGCAATGTCGGACTAAACATTCCATATAGAGATTGTGTATTAAAGTGAATTCACAAAAGATAGTGAAACATTTTTTTTCTTTTTTAAAAAAATACTGTAACAAGCGATAGAGTTCATTATAAGCTTTGTGACATCTTTTTGTAGATATATGTATAAATCATGCAAAAAACATTAATGTGAGTCTTAGTAATTTTTTACAATAGTCATAACAAGTATTTCCGCAATGTATCTATTATCTGGTTCATAAAATTCTCCATCGAATAGTACATGTGCTATTTTGTGAATAATTATAATAATCTGTTGGTATTTTTTAATTTTTTTTAATTATTCATTTGAAAAATCTATACTCTATAAAGGTGGAAATAGTTTCCTGTAAACTTTAAAATGTTACATATCACCGTAAATTTCGAAAGAATTTTCTGACCCATGATTTCAGAAATAAAGGGGACTGAGCGTACTATTTATTTGCTATTTTGCCACAAGTCATGGAAATCCAACTATTTATCATGTTTAATATGAGTCCCATGAAGTTTATATTCAAGGAAATCCTTTCTTCAGTTGACAGCTAAATCCCTTATAATTATTTTAACTCTTCAAGCTTTTTCAAAAAATATTATATTGTAAACATGTAAAAATTAGCAAGAACAAATGTGGTCTGCAGTTAAAAATTTATGACAGCCAAACAGACACACTAGTTGAAGTGGTTTTGTTATAGGCCATTTAATGCCTATAATTATAATTAATATGTAATGATGAATTTAATTTTAATAATATAAATATTTGATGAGTAGGGTGATGTTCAGAGTTGCTAAATATTTATGTATGTTAAGAAAGTAAAAACTGATGACTTATTCAATAATTAACAATTATTAGACCATTGACACGTGTATTTAGCTTTAATCAATATAAACAATCACAAAAGTCCTTGGCAGGCAAACACCACTGGCCTACATTAATCGGTCTACTAATTACAGCACAAAAATTATCTTGCATAGAAATGTCATTAGTAACCACCATATTACTGTAGCAACATAACAAGTTACATAACATTGAAGATGCAATATATAAAAAATAATGTTTTTGAAACAAGACACAACTGGTTAGCTTCAGCTTCATTGTTTTTGAGTTCTTGGGTGCCAGCTAATGCAGATCAAATTACTCATCAAAACCTAAACAAAATGCATCTGACTTAGCTTAGGGTCCAGGCTTTGGCACAACATGTTTCTTATCAGATAAACTGCTTTGCACAGGGAGTTTAAGACAATCTTGAGTGAAGTATATGCAGAATGAGCAGACGAGAAAGAAAAATTGTCTTTACTGTTTACCTGCAGTTGAACCAGGCAGCCAGCACCAGTCATTTGATGACAAGAGGACTCTTGATACTCAGTATCAAAAAATTACTACAGAGACAAAATTACTTTTACATATTATGAAGACTGTGGTCCACAGCACACTATCTGTGGTAGGTCCAGGAATCAGCATCGAATGATTCAACTCCTCAAATTCAGTTGTTTGAAGTGAACTGGGTTACCTAAAAAAGAGAATCTTCCCACAACCTTGTGCCTGAAATCGAGTGCCAGCTTGTGGTCATGGTCATCTTTTCTCTTCCATGGACTACTTTTCATACCTACTCCAATATCTTTCCATGCCTCATCGCCAGTATACACCCTGTACACTCCCATGACCCTCCTCATCCTCCTGTCTTGCAATGAATCCCATTCCAGCTCCTTTATCATATCCGTCACTGATTGCATTCTGCGATAATTTCCAGAAACAAATCTAGCAGCCCTTTTTTGCACCCTCTCCAACTCCTGTATTTGATATGTAAAAAGAGGGTCCCAAACTACACTACCATATTTGAGCAATGGTCTGACCAAAGTTTTGTAACCCAATTCCTTTACTTCTCTTGTACATCCCCTCATCACTCTCTCCAACAAGTGCAGAATTTTGATACCTCTTCCTACCACCTGTCCAATGTGTCCTGCCCAGTTAAGCTTGTTATCAAATGTAATGCCAAGATATATCCCTATGTCAGATTGATAGTGATATATCCATTGCCAACAGTCTCATATTACACTAAGTGCTTGTTGTAGGTGGCACATCTGGTTAACTACACATTTGTCAAAAAACAAAAACATGACCTGCTGCAGAAAGCTTTCAGCTGGGTCTGCCTGCCTCTGTCATCCTGATGCTTGAGTAGGGACACACAGCTAGTCTGCTCATCGTTCCCCTGCCACTGGTACCAGCTCCTAGGCTCTGCCCCTAAAGATAATTGAAGTAAACATGCCTTTTATTTAAAATTAAATATTAACATATCTACGATATTCCTGCAAGAGTTCTGTTTTTCAGTCAGAAGGAACGAAACTTTGGAAATGATTTTACCAATAAAAAAATTAATTTTGAACAAAGGCAATAAATTTGAAATTTATTGAATTACAAATAGTTATAAGTAGATAAAGAAAGAAATTTACAAGAGAAAAAGCTAGATGGAAGTCTGTTGTCAAGGAAACATTGTTAAGCTTTGAAGTTTAGTAGCATTTGTAATTCTGATGCATTCTGATAGTTGTAATTGTGAATCTGTGGTTGAAGGTGTGAAATTTGGCATTGGCATTCACTGTGTTGTCTACATTTTTTGTGTAAACTGTTTTTTTCCTGTGTTCATTTACCTTGAAGGACTACTGGGCATAATGAGACCTAGATATGAACTAGTGCAGGGAAGGCAGATGAGGTGTATTGTCATTTAATTGGCTTGCCCACTAATGGAAATGGCTCAGGATTGAGTTGATAGTGATGGTTGAGGAAGGGTCTATTGTAAAGGTTCCCAAAGTTCTTATTAAAAGAAAATCCCACTCTCTCCCTCTCCCACTGCCCTAATTTTGTTATTAAAAAGGTTAATGGCTGATTTTTACTACTAACAATGTCATCTCAGATGAAACAGTAGGTATGTGATGTTAGAATATATGTTTTTAAATCTAATAAGAAGTGGAAGATACAAATACTTCCCCGTATAGAGCTTGGGAATCATCCACATGGGTAATGAAGCTACCTCCTACCCCATGCCCCATGTGGGAGGAGGAGTGACCCTTATTTTGGGACCCTATAGTTTATAGGGTGGTTTGGAAATCCAGGACGTAAACATTATAGATCATTAATACTTTGCCCTCAAACATGTACATCGTATCTTTACTTTATGGCTGCTGTCTGTACCCACCTAATTGTGGTGCACTTCATTTTTCATTATTTTTTTCACATGGTTAAGGGGTCATTGAATATATTGTGTGTTTGTGTTCAAATTGTGTCTTGTGCCATCAATCATTACATCCCTTCTGCCACCATCTCCAGTAAGTGTTCTCTATACTTTTATAAATTTTGTATAGTGTTATTTTGGTAGTGTTTTCAGTGCATGATGTAGCAGTATCTGATCCAAAAACATATAGGATGGGTTTTCAAATGAATTGAGAATTAGTTTCTTAAAATTTTTGTATCTGGCAGAAATTGGTTCATCTTGAAAATAAAGCCTAGTTTACTGTTGTTTTATCTATTTGTTATTTTTAAACTTGCCTGTAATAATCCTGTTTAGTACATGCAACAAATTTTGATTCATCTGTCTTACAGTTTGAAAAATTGTCTCTTTCGTATTTCTTTTCATGAGATAAAGCTGTAGGGGAACAGGTCCAGTGAGTAGGTTTTATGAGAATCATAGTAATTTGCTGTTTGCAACATTCCATTGTTGTGCCAAAGAAACCAATTTTCTGTCATAAAATACATGCTAGTTTTTCCTTGCTTTCTCACACAATAATTTTACCACTCTGTGTTAGTAATGTTATTTAATTATAGTACCCTGGAAAACAAATTAACCATGAACAATTGATGCTGAAAAAAATGAAGCTTGTCTTCATTTGGAATCTCATCTGCTTTGCTTGGTGATAAAGTAGTTTTTCACTGTCTGTATTGCTGATGGGTTAATGGATTATATATCTCACATGATAAATAATCCACTTTAATCAGTTTTTAAATAAAATCAGTATCAGTTTCTGACTGTTCTTTCAATTCAGGGGAAATGCTTAAACAATTGGCTGTCTTGTTTCTGCGTGGCACATTTGATCTTTAAGTCTTAAGTAAAAAATCACTTAAATGAATTACATGAAATTCGAATCAATTCCTCCAGTTCATCAATTGTTCTTAGATGATTAGGCTGAATTAAATTGCAATTTTTTTATGTTTTCAAAAAGTTGAGAAACTTCCAGGTTAGGGTTCATTTTTGGTTTATATTCTGCCACTTATTAAATGATAAAACCCATTCATAGCTTCCTCCAATGAGCCCTCTGAAACATTTTAACAGCTTCAATAACTTGGGGGAAAAGGAAGGAAAAAATGGAAAAAGGGGGGGGGGGGGGTGAATGTTAAACTGACTGCTCCTGTGTTTCCTCAAAGATGATAAATGGTCAACTGATCCATAATTGTGTTTAGTAGGAATAGGAGATGTTGGAACTAGCACTCCACCATCCATTTTTTTTAAATACCCCATTGTGTATAAGAGTTACTTTTGACTAAAAGTATGCCAGGATTTAATATTGTCTCATTCAAGACCAGGTGACTTAGAGTCAGTAAAATGAATTTTAATTACAAGAGGACATAATTAATAAAATTTATGAAAAAAGGAAATGTAAATTACAACTAAAGGGAAAATGACTCATCACTAACCAAAGTTGAAGGCTGCGACGGGTGAAGAACAAATATGACGATCACAAGAGTACGCAATATTTCAATTTACACCTTATTCATGCTTTAGGAAATGAATCGTGTGATATGTCGGGAGATACTGAGATGTTATATATAAATATGTGTATGGGAGATGGTGATAGAATTAGTAATATACCAAAAGGGTACAGGATGTTGAAACAAACAAAAAATATGACTATTAAATTTTGAAAAAAAATTGTAACTAGGTAAATGATAATAATGACAATACTAATACTAATAATAATGAGTGATGCGCAAAGAAAGGAATTTTATCAGTGGTTGTGGCAAGGTGGATATCTGGTAGCTAGGATATGTATGCAAGTTCCCATCTCCGAAGTTCTGAAGCAGCAGTAGTTTCGGGGAAAACTCTGTTTACACTCAAGGTGAAACAATAATTGAAGTTGTTAGAATTGTGATAGCATGTTCTGGTATTGGAAGATAAAAATTGCGGGTGTTGACTGTTTGTCTGTGGCCATTAATTCTGGTTGAGAGTTGTTGTGTAGGCCTTTATAGGAACTAGTGCAATGGAGGCAATTAGCTGGTATATGATGTGTGTTGTGGAGCATGTGGCATGTCCAGTGACGGACAACGTTCCTAGACTTGCAGGGCCCGTTACAAGTCTCTTTCACAAGTCCATCTCCCTCCTAACTCCCCAGAATCCCCGTACACCTGTACCTCTTTCCCAAGATTCACAAGGTTGGCAATCACCCACTGAACAGATTTCAGCCTTGGTGGATCAGTATCTCCAACCCTTTGAACAGAGTCTTTCCTCCTATGTCAAAGATACCCCACACTTCATTGAAAGTCTATCCACAGTCCACACACCTCTACCTCAAGACTCCTTCCTAGTCTACATCGATGTAACTTCCCTCTATACCAACATTCCACACTCTCTGGAACTCAGTGCCCTCCGACCCCCACACAGTCATCCTCGTACACACTTCCTTTCATCCTTGGCTCACCCGATTCTCTCCAAAAACTTCTTCACCTTTAATTCCAGAGTATGTCACTAGATCCATGGCACTACTATGGGCACCCGCATGGCCCCTTCCATTGCCAACTTGTTCCTTGGTTGTCTGGAGGAATGTTTCCTGAACCACACCTCCTCTAAGCCCATTTTGTGGTTCAGATACATAGATGATATATTTATGATCTGAACCCACAGTGAAAATTAACTCATAGAATTCCTCCATTCCCTTAACAATAACCATTCCATTAATTTCACCTGGACCTACTCCCGCACACACATCGCGTTCCTCGATGTGGACATCACGCTCAGGCAGGGTGCCCTTCACACCTTTGTCCACATCAAACCAACTAATCTACAGCAATATCAACATTTTGACAGTTGCCACCCACTCCATACAAAACATTCCCTCCCCTACAGCCTTGCAATCTGTTGCAGACGTATCTGTTCTGATCAGTGCTGCAAGCCTCTTGGCTTTGAATATCCTTTGATGGTGGATAAAATTTCTGTAGATTGGGTACAAAAATCTAGAGTCTCTCTAACTGAAAGACTGAAACTATAATTATTGAAAAAATTCTCAAAATTAAGAATACTTTTTATTTCTATGTTTTTAAAATTCGAAATACAAAATAATATTTTACATTGAAAGTAAGAAATATCTCTGAACATGTTCCATACAACGTCACTTTCATCACTGCTGCTACTGTGCCTACTCTATTTTAGGGACCATATATTTTATTTGTTGACATTAAATTTAGCATATTTTCTGTTACAGGAAATGTTAAAAACTGTCACCCCTTTGATTCTCGGTTATTGGGTAAGCCTTCTTGGAAGGCACTGCTTTGTAAGCTGTGCCAACGAGAGTGTCACCGTGCATAAAGAGTGCGCCGATAGTTCTCTATTACGGTCTTTTAAGATCTATAAAATCTTTAATCAAACAAAATATGAACTTTATTTCAATCTTTGGTTCACACAAGCAGTTGCAAGGAAACGATTCACAATTATTGACAATTCTGTAATGTATTAACACTATACACTTAAAGTTTAACAAAACACCAATATAAGGAGAAAAAAAATGGTAAAAATTAGCAAAAATCCATAGATATTTAACATAATCCGAAAATCATAACTTTGTATTTAATTCTATAAATCTACGGATAAATCCATAGAATTGGCAGCACTGGTTCTGATGCTCCCAGTATTCCCAGAACCTATCCCAAGCCCTTATTTCCCGCTCTTACCCAGCACATCTTGTACGTAAACAAATCACCCGTGAAATCATCCACCCTCCATGTAACCACTCCCGCCTGGCACCTCTAAAATCCAACCACAGTCCTGCCTTTGTCACCCAGTTCCCACCTGGCCTCGTCCATCAATTGAATCCTACAACAAAGGCATTACTTCCTTCGCTCCTTTCCAGAAATGTGCATTCTCTTGCCAAATATTCTAGCAACTGTCCTCCGTACATATTTCAGCAGACCACCTAACCTCAAAATCATCTTGGTTCACAAATACCCTCCATCACATTCTCCAAAAATAACATATGGATCTTTTCCTTGTAATAGACCTCACTGCAGATCCTGAAAAATGCATCCATCAACCACTACATATTACAACCCGGTTACAGGGGAAACTCTTCCCATCCCTGGACATGCCACATGCTCCACAAAACACATCATATACCAGCTAACTTGCCGCCATTGCACTAGTTCATGTATAGGCCATACTACACAACAACTCTCGACCACAACCTCAATGACTGTTTCACCATGAGAGCAATCAGAGTTTTCCCCGAAACTTCTGCCGCTTTAGAACTTCGGAGATGGGAACTTGCATACATATCCTAGATACCAGACATCCACCTTGCCTCAACCACTGATAAAATTCCTTTCTTTGACGCATCACTCATTGGTATTAGTATTATCATTATTATCATTTAACTAGTTACTTTTTTTTAAAAATAATTATTTGTCTATTTTTCTTTTATTTCAACATTCTGTACCCTTTAGGTATATTACTAATTCTATCACCATCTGCGATATACATATTTATACATAACATCTCAGTCTCTCCTGACATATCGATAATGCACTTAGTCATGTGTTAAACTTCGACATTTGCACACCTCCCGAACCACATGACTGATTTCCTACATCAAGAATAAAGTGTAAAACCTAAATATTGTGTGTTCTTGTGTTTGGCATATATGTTCTTCACCCATCGCAGCTTTCAACTTTTGTGAGTGATCAGTCATTTTTCCTTTTCTTGTAATTTATATTGCCTAGAGCCAGTTCCTTTTTCCTTAGTTTCATAAAAAAGGAAATGAGATAAAAAGGGTATGTCTGATGCAGAGTATTACGGGCCACACAGCTTTGATAACATTTACATTGGATCTTGGAAAAAAGAGAAAAAAGAATGAGTTACTTGTAACTAGACCTTTGGAGAAGAAATATATTCATGCTGCATAATAAAATGATCTGTTGAATTTTCATTCAAATTTAGTAGACATTTAATTAGAAAAATATTCCCTGGAGCAAAGTATGGGCAAACCTGTCTTAGATTTGCTTACTATATCTAATGCTGCATTTTATAACAGATAATTTTGAAAAGTTTTGGTTTAATTCCAAACACAACTGTAATGACCAACTGTGAGAGCAGTTCGCAGACACTAACCGTATAGCTGCTGTTGTCTGCTGTCATAGAAAAGGGAACACAGTGGCATGCAATCACTTCTGAGTTGTCTGATTTTGCTGGGATATGGAACTTCTGTTGAAATAGGAAGATGATGATGACTGATGAATGCATACTGCCAGCAAATGAAGAACATTGGCAGTAATGGCATGTAAAAATAAGAAGGAATTTATTGACTAATTAAAAAACATAAGTCAAATGATGAAACTGTTTGAGAGCTAGTCATTTAAATAAGATACTTTAATTTTGTACTCTGCTTTATTTACAATTTAGCCAAGCCATAAAGTCTAAGAAATGATGTATGTGCCGAAAATAAAAATAATTCTTAAATCTTAGATAAATATTTGTTCTCAGAATTTATTAAGCTTTTTTCTTCAGAGTCAGAAAAACTCATTTTCATCAAATAAATCAGGTTTTATTGGAATGCATTTGGCAGCAATCCTGGCTTTTGAGCCATAGTGTCATATGTGGTCTTGCTGAATGTGGCGACAAGTGACAGTGATGTTAAGTTCTGAATGCATTGCATAGAAAATTGTAAATACTAGAAGTGTCATCTGCGGTCAGCCTTTACAGTCTGCAGTCGCATTCAGAATCATATTTATACCATTATATGACTATTTGTTACATAATGCCGTAGTACCAAAATACACAGAAGATCAATAAATAATGAAATTTTATATTAATAGTGAAGAGATGAATTAAGAACTCTGGCAGATCTTATAAGATTTTGAACTGATAAAGTAATTGGTGTATTTTTTGCTTGAAAAATTGTTTTGTGACAGGTTTATTAAGCAGTGCAATTAGTAAATGAAACATGACATTCTATTCTGGCATTTTTTTCAATTGAAACTGAAGAATTACATCCAAATGATGCTTTCAAAACAATAAAATTTCAGTTAACTTTTATCTCTGTAATAGATGCTAATCCAGCACTCTAATCATTACATTTTTAGTCAATAGAGTAAACATGTTTGGAGATTGTAAAAGCTAGATGACTGTTACATCTAGAGAAATGGTTACAGATACCTGTCTAATTAAAGGTAATTCATATTTAATAATTTTTCTTATTAATTTGCATATCATTAATTATTACCATTCTTTTGGATGAAAGAGGTGTTCAAATTTGAGTTAAAAAAAATCAAGTAAATATAAAAAGATGTCATAACATGGCCATTTATTCTACATTAATAAACACTTGACTAACAGATGGGAGGTACATTTTCTTTTAATATACATAAAAAACCTAAATATTGACAAACAAGATGTCCATATTACATTAACGGTTATTATAATATATTTATCAATAATGTAAAGTGAAATGAAAACATGTGACAATCTGATTGAATGGAATTACTAAGACTCAACAAAAATTACAAAACTATGAACATCAAAAACAAAAACAAACAAAGTCACATAAAGAAATATTGTACAATTAAAGTTCCATGTGGTTTGTGATTTTTAGCTCAGTTTGAAGTTCGCAATAAGTACTCACAACAGTACTTATTACTTGTCTGGTATAGAGATTCTTAATCGTGTGGATGACTCCACTCAGTACATTAACTGGGTACACGAGAGAACAGTACATGCGAAAACATTTTAAAATTGGATGCAGTCTTTGCTGAAGTAGGTTGCCAAACTTTTATGATAACGATGAAATATTGTTACTGCATTGTAATATGTCTGTGGTATTGTTCAATGTCTTCAGACCATTGAGAAATGAACACAAGATTGTTAAATAGCTATTGTTCTACACTCCATCTGCAGATACCAACTTTTGACTACGATCAGTTTTAGTTCGTGAGGTACCGGGCAACTAAGTTGATAGTTTTGTAAACAGGTTCTGAAAATCATTTAACTGACATGGCCACCACCCTTACTCCAGGAAAAATAAACGGTACATGCACTCAAGTAACTTGTCCTTAAAGGTATTTATGATTCAGAAATAACTAACAGTCACTCCTAGAAAAGTTTGGATTATAGTTTATTTGAAATTCTTAAGTTCTCAGGCAAGTACCAGACACATATCACACTTTCAAGAACAATAAACTCAGATCCAAACTTTGATTGCAGGTTAGTAACCAGGAATAGCACATCACTTGATCATGTTTATCACAACATACATTCTCGTTCACAGTCATTTTTTTGTGAAGACTCCCTAATCCTGATTCATCATTCTTGCATAAGTTATCTATGGATAGAAATTAGGCTTGATGGCTACTTGGCAACTACTCTGACCGATCTCATGGCTGCTAAACACTTCCAACCCAGGTGACTTCTGACAGAATACTTCCAAGTCAGACATTGCCTCTTCTCAGTCTGGTTCACCTCAGCCAATCATAAGCTTCCTTTACCCTCATGTGTTCTTTTCTAGCCTATCACAGATTTCCACTACAGTTATTATGGCAAAGATTCCCCTTACTCCAGTCTCTCCACTCCCTTTCTAATTTCTTATACCATACCGATTTGCATTCTCTGTCTTCTAGTTCGACAACCTCTCTGCCCAGTTACTATCTGGACCAAAACAATTTATCATTCCTCACTTACTCAGCTTGAGTTTCAACACTCACATTTCATCTTGTACTGTATCATTGCCATCGTCACCAGCATGTAACAGTAAGATGTGTTTTCAGGCACAGCTTCACCTGAGAAATGTTCAAGTCCAGCCAACGTTGGCTGAAAAAACTTAAGTCCTTTGCTACTTCCAAACTTAAATACTGGATGCTTATTACAAGTGGCCAGCATGAGTTAGAACTGTCCCTTCAATGGATTCATACACAAAGATGTGTTCCATTAGTTATTATGATGCTTATCTACCTTTGTCCCCTTAGGCTCGTCTTGCATCCTCAAGCATTCACCAGTGTGTTCAGACTTCATTTGCCAGATCACAGGATATGCTCCAACATAAAAAAGGTAAATAGATTGATGGCTCCTACGTACAAATTTCAAAGTGTTTGTCCATTTTGATCAGCTGGGCATATCATATGGCTTGGGTAAAATTTGTTAGAGTTTGAGAATTCCCTTAATATCTGTTGAACTTAAGCCTTGGATACACTAGGGGACAAATGGAGCATCACGCTGTGTGATGTGGCATGTCATGTCAACTCCCAGGAACACTATCATGGAACATTTTGCAGACACACTAGTCAGTTGTTGGAGAAATGTTGCCCGAGGAGGTTGTTTTAAACTTAAAAGAAAGAGAGGAAGGTATATGCAGAATTATGTACTATGATACAACAAGAAAGAAGAGTTAATATAAAGAGTGACCATTCGTCGGACGGATCATTTGGAAATTTTACTCGAGTATCAGCATCTGAATTTGAAACTTTGTTACAAATGATTGAACTGCCAATTCCAAATAAGATACAATATTATGGAACGCTGTTGGTCCTTATATCACACTTGGAATTACATTGAAATATCTATCTACTGGAGACTCCTCTGCTTCCTTATCATACCTTTTTAGAGTGTCAAGTCAACTGATCATTATAATAGTACCAGAAGTATGTAAGAAACTGATAAATGAATTGAAAACTTTTGTAATGGTGAGTGAATAAAAATATATTTAATTTTTGTAAATAAATGTTTTTATTTATTTAATATCAGTAAGAATCAAGAACTTAAGAATGCAATATATGAGTAGTGGTCAAAATTTAAAATTATTGGGTGTTCGAGGAGTCCATGTCTGAAACTATTTGTTCAAAGTGCTCATTGAAATGCTCTGGGCTGATATTACTAGATACAGTACTATATCCCTGATTGATATTGCACTCATATGCAAACCATGCATTAGAATTCACATAATCTCGTCCGCTACCAGTGATTTTCGCAGATGCTAACTTTTTCTTTTCACAAATAAATTGTGAGTTGAGGGTATACTCTTTGGCCTCTATTTCTTTTCTGGGTAATTTTAGATCATTAGTAATATCCTCCCACGCATCATTTTATTTTATTTTTATTATCACGGTTTGAAGTGTCCCTCAACAACACATAATTCTGGTACAGCTGGATTAGTTGAAGCACCATTTCGTTTACCTACAGCACTGATATGGCATGTTGCGCCCACGACTACACTCGTGTACAAATGATGCGGGTCTGACGTGCGATATTTTCGCTCTGGAAACGGCAACACACAACGTGCGCCCGTGGCACGTAGACGTTGCAAAAAATGTTGCAAACAACATTGTGGGACAGTGGAGAATGTTACAGCATCACGCAGACTCAGTGTAGTACATCACATTTGTCCCCTAGTGTATCTGGCCCTTTATTCATTGTCTTTCGCTTCGATAGTAGGTAGCCACACCATAACTCTCTATAATTGACAGTTTGATACGGATGTTTGAATCTGATATAGTGACCTCTAACGATTTAGCGGTTACTGCTCACATCATAAACACCTGTCCATTCAGCTCTATGTTGTATCTGTTCAAGCAACGCTCTTCACCCCCATCTCCTCTGCAGTCCTGGGACAGCTAGCGGGCTCCAGGATTCCCTACACTGCCAGAGAACAGTGAACTTGTCAAGATACTTTCTTTGTCGAGTGGGAAATATTTTGCACATTCTGACTGCAAACATATATACTGTTACTTACAGCATATTGCACATTTTAATGGTTTGAATGCCATTACATTAAAATGAATGTATGGTTACAGTACCAATACATTAGTTTCTGGTTGAATCTGGATTAATACGTACGGTGGAATTTCTACTGGGGCATATGCTCCACTGAAATTAAATTAAAATTATTTCAACAAAAATTTATTTTATTCATTAGAAGCAAGTATATCTCATCCCTTAGTAGTGATAAGTTATTCAGATTTTAAAACTTAAAAGATTTTAAATATTTGGAGGAAAAATGAATTTTCATGGTTTAAATTGTTTGAATTCACTTTGTAGTTATTAGTTCCCACCAGTCATATAAATATTATTAAAGTTCTTTTTAAACATATGTGATCTTTTGTATTTCAAATTTCCTTCTTAGTGTTGAGAAGAGAGGCTGGGTTTGCAGAGCTTGTTGTTACTGTTACAAGTCCTCTAGGACAAGATCTCCCATTGGAAGTAAAGAGTTGCCCAGAAGAAAAAGATACAGACCTTATTGAGTTTTGTCCATCAGTTCCTGGAAACTACAAGTTTAATATTAAATACGGAGGTGAAGAAGTTCCAGGTAAAACCATTTTTAACCATTTGTTGTTTGTATTCAGCAGATGCTCCGTTGTGTTCACAACTTCATCTGTATTAAAAGATTAAAGCTGTTGCAAAGGCGTAAACAAAAAACTTAGCTTACTGGTAGCTTGTTTTTATTGTTTGCTTCATCACAAACACAAAAGTATTAGTATAGGAGATGAGACAATATATACAAAGAAGGGTATGGGAAATAAACCCATCGCACACCCCAGATGAAGAGAGAAGGTCTGCAGTGATCAGATGTGTGCATACTGAGACTCAACTGTGTGTACTCATCTGATTCCTTTGCTATGTCTCTCAATTCTTGCTTGTTGCCTGATTGTTTCAACCAAAATATTGAAAAATGTTTTCATATTTATGTGTTTGTCATTGACCTGCTGCCTCCATCTGTGGCGATTGATGATTTTTCTTTCCTTATCCTTCCTCAGTTTCACTGCCACAGTTATCATTGTATATATCGGGACAAGGAAATGAACCACCACGTACATTAGATTACCTTAGATGATAGATGTGGGGCATGAACATTTAAAATAGACAAAAACACATCAATTTTTGGGTCATAGCCCTTTATCAACAACAGAATATTATGTAGGGTTTTGTAGATTACTATCTCTGTGTGGTGTTACAAAGCAGATGTATTACATTTGGATTGGAGAATAACCACCACTAACCAAAGTAAAACATTGTTGTGATGAGGACACACAAAAAAAACATGAAGATTCATACAGATATGAAATTTTTGGTCTCTGTCCTTTCTTCAAAAATAAGATGAGACATCTGCCTTATGGAAACTAGCAGGTAACTGAAAGGAGCATAATATAGTCCAAAAGCTCGTTGTTGGGAGAATCAACATGGCAGGAGGTGTAGATGTGATCCGAAAGGCGTATATCTATACATTATGAACCGAACCATAGCAACCAGTCGTGGAAACACGGCAGAGGTCAGCGGAAAATATTTTCTTTCTTTTCTATGAATATAAAACATATACATGTAAAAACATACAAAAAAATTTTAAACCAAAAATGTTATACGTTACTAAAAGATTAGGTTTTATGAGTGGTGGTTCTGTGGGTAAAGATTGAGAGTATGAGCAATGGGTGAAAAATAAGAAAGAACATTGATGCTATCTTAAATTCAGACATGGAAGTAGTCTGGTGGCCAATTTATCCTGATAAGCCAGTTCCCACATTTAGATTTCAGATTTTTCTGAGAGGATCTAATGGTGCAGACAATGAAACAAGCATGGAAATTGTTGTTATAATGTATGATGGTATGATGAAATACTGGATGGTGAGGATTTTGGGTAAATACTGTTTGTCTGTGTCCGTTCATTCTGATGGCCAGTGAATTGGTGGTATAACCTATGAATGAAACCGGGCAATGGTTGCAGGTGGTTTGATATATTAAGTGGGAGGATAAGGAAGTGGCAAGTCCTGCGATGAGGAAGCTTTCCCTGGTTACTGGATTGGTGTAGGTGTTGCACAGTTGGTTGGGGGATCTGTTAAAATTAAAGGAACCTTAGGGCTGTCTTGTAAGACAGGGAAGTCCAAGTGTATGGACTAGAAGTTGGCCAAGTTTTGGTAGTCTACTGAAGCAGGTTCTAGGTGGGCGAGGGAGTTTTTTTTGGAGAGGGTTCTCATTTCAGGATGGGCTCAAAGGAAATCATAATCTTGTTAAAGAACTCAGATATTGATTCCAGACAGCAAAATACTGGGGTTGTGGTTGGTTTTAGAGGGTTTTGGATTCTTGATAGGTTGAGCAGGTTGTGATGTGGCACTTGAAACTTGTTTAGGAACTAAATTTTGTGGATCATTACAGGGCATCACAGTGTGGGAGATGATATTTGTATACAGTGTGTGGGACTGCTGGTTGGAACATATGAGTCCCACTAATTCCAAGGCAATAGGAAAGAGAGTGTTTTATATGAAAGGATGGCAGCTGTCATAATGAAGGTACTGTTGTGGGTGATTGGTTTGATGGGGACAGATGAACTGAGGTGGCCATTTGAGAGGAATAAACCCATATCCAGAAAAGTGTCATTTGTGTGGTTATAAGTCCAAGTGAAATTTAGGGTGTCAAAGGTATTAAGACTGTTAAGGAAATTGAGAAGATTTTTTTCCTCATTGGACCAGATCATGATGATGTCTATAAATCTGAGCAACAACAAGGGTTTCTGGTGGGTTGTATTGGGAATCAACTGTGTCAGCTGTTCTACGAAGAGGTTCGTGTTAGATGACAAAAAATTGTTGTTCAGTATCAGATGAGCCATGGTGGTGAAGAAGGATCTAGTTGGGAGGCTGTTGGGTAGGTGGAGGGGGGGGGGGGCACAGTTCTAGAAAATATTATATGGTGCTGAGACCTTGCCAGTGGGGAATGTTGGTGTAAAGGAAATTCACATCAATCGTTACTAAGAAGGAGTTGGGGGAAGAGGTGTGTGCAATGAGATAGATGGAAGAGAAAGTGCTGGGTGTCTTTGATGTGAGAGGAAAGCTGGCTGATAATGGGCTGTATGTGCTGGCCCACCAGAGCAGAGATATGTTCAGTTGGTGTGCCTTAAGTGGCGTCTGGGATTGCTAGGTTTATAGACTTTATGGGAAGCAGTTATGGAGTAGGAGTGCATGGCTTTATGGGAGTGAGGATGATGAGAGAGGCCTTGGAGGGTCTGTTGAGCTGTAGATACTTCTTTATTTTGTGTTAGCCACTGGTGTGCGGTCATAGCTGAGAGGGTGAAAGGTGTTCTAGTTGAACAGCTGACAGAATGTCTCATTCACGAAGTCACGATTCATCACCACTGTCATTGAGCCCCCACCTGGTGGGAGGATGGTGAAATTTTGGTTTGAGGATAGGTCCCTGAGAGATCCTTGGTTTCTGATGTATTCAAATTGGTAGCAAAACTTATGGAAACAAGATCTTAAAACTTTTGAAGAGGGTGGTTTGTGGAAGGAGTTGGAGATCAAGAGTGTATGGTGGTTGGTTATCTCTAAATACTGGGTTTCAGGTCATCACGAGTATCAGGTTTATTACTCTTAGAGGTGAAGTGGTACCTCCAGTGGAATGTGCAGCAGAAAGATAGGGAATCATGTATTAGGGTGGTCTGATCAAACTTAGGAGTAGGGGAGAAAGTGAGATCCATGTAAAGTACTGAAAGTTGATGTTTTGTAAGTGGAGAAGTGTAGAGATTAATAATGGAATCTTGATTCAGGTTGAACAGGTGAACTGTGAATTTTAAGGGAGGTGGTAGAGGTATGTTGAACTGGACATCAAATGGTTGTGAGGACATGAGGGGAGGTAGCAAATTGGTTTGGTGACTTGGTAATTTAAAGGGAAGGTACTGTCCTGCTCTGAGATGGGACTGGTACAGTGTGAACAGTTTTTGTGGACGGTTTTGAGCATACATATTTACGGACTGCTGCAAAATCTGCTGAAGGTGTGAAATGACATGTGAGGTTGAAAGCAGCAGTATTTTGTGTAGAGATACGAGGTGTCTGGGGTGTTGACGTGCCAGATCGGTGTATTGATGGAGAACAAGGGCTGTTCAGGCTAAGAACTGTTTGTACCACAGAAAATCAGTGAACAGGAAAATGCTTTTAGCAATAAAACTAAGGAAGGATAGGGAAATCAGACCCAACACTTATCACAGATGCCGGCTGCTGGGAATGATGAACACTAAAAGACAAACACAAGAGACATCTATGACCATTGGTGTATGCATTTCTGGCTCCGCCTGGTGTCTCACTTCTGGCAAGAATAAGGCAAGCCGCTGACATATTGCTTCTCTTGGGTTTGTCTTTTTGTGTTCATCATTCCCAGCTGCCTTCATCGGTGGTAAGTGTTGGGTCTTAATTCCCCTTATATACAAAATAAGGATTATATATGTTTGTATGCTCACAAGGGAGTGTGCATAAACCACGTAGCTCCATTTTGGCCTCCTGTGAACCCTCCCTCCCTCCCACGTAGCCCGACGTGGCTTTTGCCTTCCCCCCCCCCCCTCCCTCCACGTAACACGTAGCCTTTTTCCCTTTTTTACCCGTGCATTATTTTTATATATCCAATTTGAATCCTGTGTACCAAGTTTCATTAATTTGGCAACAGCCATTTCCAGAAGTAAAATACACATTGATGTAACCAAACAATTTGCAGATGGGTGATATGATAAGGATTGTGAGTTTATATTTTGGGCCAGACTTCAATTCAATCTAATTATAAAATCTGTTGCTGCTCAATATTCGAAACACATATCATCAGAGCATTAATACATACCACATTAATACATAAATCTATATCTTAAATATATTTGTTTGTTCCGGCATCACTCAGAAAATACAGATTTTTAACGGGTGTTCACAACTTGAAAGCTCGGGATCCAAGTTAAAATCTGATGTACATGTTAAGAAGTTAGTAGACATTAATTTATAAATATACTACCATTACTTGAAAACAGCTGAATGATGTTGACTGGATTTAAAACTGTGGCTTTTTATGAAGAACTTCGGAAATTAAAAGAGGTGGGGTAAAGGGGAAGATGGGTTGGGCTTTTTCAAACCAAATGTAGACAGTATTTTTCTATTTCACTTAAAGTGTATGTGTGCAAAGATCCATCGATACTGGATTAAAACAGTGTGTATATATCAAGAACATTGGCAAAAATCAAGGGGTCTGAATGGGGTAAGGAGTTGGGTTTTGTAAACGGAATGAAGGGAAAATATGTTTCTCTTTGTTTTAAAAAATACGTGTATAGTGTGCCATTGAAATCTAACAAGAACTATAGGTTTCTATGAAGATAATTTGAAATTAAGAGGGGTGTGGTAATGGGAAAGAGGGGTTAGAATTTTGCAAACCAAATGTTTGTTTTAAAGTATATATGTGCAAAGTTCCTTCAAAATTGAATAGAATCTGCAACTTTGTATAAAGAACATAGACAATAGTTAAGTATTTGGGTTTTTGTAAAATTAATGTGGACAGTATTTTTCGCTTTGTTTTAAATTATACATCTGCAAAGTTCCATCGAAATTGGATAAAAACTGTGGGTTTATATAAAAATGAAGGGATGTAAAGGGGGAGAGAGCAGTGGGTTTTGGATCTTTTTGGTCAGAAATCTTCTCCATGAAAAATACATATTTGTGCCAACTTTCATGGTGATCACTGATCAGACAAACATTGTCAACTGTAACATTAACAAAAATTAAGGTGGTGGAAAGTGGGAGAGGGGTGGGTTTGTACAAACCAAATATTGGCACTATTTTTCTCTTTGTGTTAAAGTGGGCAATGTTCCATTGAAATCGGATAAAAACTGTGAGAGATTAAAGTGGATTTTTTGGCCAGGATCCTGCTCCAAGAGAAATTTCATGTTTCTGATGAGTCAAACGGTGTAAAAAGCTTCTAAACTTGGATATATATGCATATATACCTACATCCATTTTTATATATAAGATACTGTCATTGGTGTCAGGATTAGGTTCAATTTTTTAATTTAAGTAATTGTGCCATGTTTTACTAGTATTTATTTTTTGTGGAAGGATCAGAGCCAAAATTATATGTATTAGATCTGGGTTATTCAAAAATTTGGAGCAAGTTTTGCATTTTTATTTCCCAAAAATTATAAAGATACAAATACATGCGACACATCACTGTATCACATAACCTATAATTTTGTTATTTCATAACCAAATTTGTTTAGAGAGCATCGAGCTCAACTCAGTAACATTGCGGATTACGTTTCAAGTCATTTGCTTAAGTATTTCAAGTCAGATATCAGAGTAAACAGTCATATAAAGTCGTAACATATTGTAAACATTACTGGTATATAGGGTTCAGACTATTTTGGAAAGAAAAACATCACATTCATTTTTAGAGCTACCTTAGGCCCTGTAGTGAAATGAAATAGGTAACTTCACAAGTGGAAATTTTTCCTAAAGACATATCAGCATTTTAGAATTGAGTTTGTTTGAGATCAGAATGATGCAGTAAACAAATTTAAAATTCTGGAAGCCGTAGATTTGAAGATATGAAAACAGTTTATAACTTAAAAGAAGCGTGATTTTTGCTTACATATCATATTAAATTTTGAGAAAGATAGCTAAAAGTTAAGAGTTGTTTTTGGAGGTTTTAATGAAAATAATAGTCCACGTGAGGGAGGAGAGGAAAATAAGATTAAAGAATATAAATAAACCCAAAGGAGCGACTGTATTTAAATGAAAGGAGAATTTTTTCTGAGCCTGACACATTAATTGGTTTTTGAGTATATGCAATATTTTGGACAGAATCTGAGAAAGAAAATTAATTGTAAACTCGTGAGTATAGTGGTTTCCGGGAAACAAATCATAAGAAATGACAAATAAAGCACGAAGAAGGAGTTTCCTTAAACCATAAAAAAAGGCTATTAAAACATTGTTATTGTAGTTAAGGGGTACCATAACCACATAGAAAATGCTATGTAGAATTTTTTAAAGTAGGTTTGAGATTTGTATGTTAAATATTTCAGGAGATATAAATTTTTGAAAATTGCCCAGTTTAAATTTTTGTTGTTTTAGTTTAAAAATAGTAACCAGGCACATTTGTACATCAAATGAAAGAGATAGTACTATAGAACAGTTTAGAAATTATTTTGACTTATGAATTATTCGTAATTAAGGATTTTGGACATGAGAGAAAGTTTGAAGAAATATGATGAAAATGAATTTTTTTTATGGCAAAATGAGGACAGATACAAGAATTTTGACTAGGATTCATTTTAACATTAGCTATCTAGTGTAAAAATTTCAAGTCGTTTGGTACAGTTTGAATACCCGGAAATTTTCCTGGTTCCCACGATGCTGCTATAAATGAGTGATGCTGGGGCTCCTCATGACCAGTCAGTAATAATTGGTTGAGCAATCACCCCGTTGCTCTAGCCCATGCTTGGGTGCGAAGGTTTAGGCAGGAGTCAACCGGCGATAGCATGAAATAGTGTTTCTGGCAGCCATCTTGGAATTCTCATTGCGTGCGTCTAATACTTGCAATCTTCATATGACTGTAAGCAGTAAGGGGTCTGAGGGTTGACCTGACTCGAATCATTTATCAGTATTTTAATCATTTAATTTGGTGAAGAATTCCAATGCCTAAAGTATTGTTCTATGAACTTGTAAATTATTTCTGAAGAATACAGTGATGATTTAGCTTTTCAATAGCAGCAATGACTTTAATTTCTATTTACATTTCCTGACTGATGTTATTCGATCTGGTGGCAACCGATTAATAGCAAGAACAATGTTAATATCCTAAGGCTACACGTCACGGTTAAAGTTACGGGCTAAGTATTTGATACTAACCCTTAAACCAAGCGTTTGTTACTGACAACTGAATAGAGGAAGGTTCAAAGTTTTATTGTATACATTTGACATGAGTCCCATTTGAATGACAAACATCAAACTGAAAGTCTATTTCTTACAGTTAAATTGTCCCTACTTATCACATTCAAAGCTGAATGTTCTCACCTGTCGAAATTAACTGCCATAGATGGTACATACACTTTGTCTTTTATATAACCCCAAACACAAAAATTGCAGGGAGTAATATCTGGTGACCAGGGATGCCACAGATGAACAAGATCCTCTTACCCATCTCTCCCAATCCAATATTCTGGAAATGTTTCATACAGGTAGTTTCGTACTTAACACTGAAAGTTAGGAGGATCACTATCTTGTATAAAAATAAAATCATTGCCATTGATGAAGTTTGGAAAACAACCAGTTCTGAAGCATGTCCAAATCAGAAATTCCAGTTACAGCTTTCTCCGTAAAAATAAAGGTCCATAAACTTTACTAACACTAATAGTGTAAAACACATTCAGCTTCATTGGGATCCTTTCATGTTCAATGAAGAATTGTCCGAACTCCGAAGTCTGCCAGTGTGACGATTAACTTTACCAGAGAAATGAAACATTGCTTCATCTGAAAAACATGTGTCATCTTCCATATCCTGCAGAATTGTGGTTAGTATTGAGTTGTAACGAGATTTGAGTGATTTTATAACCTTTGTGTTGTAACAATGATTGTTAAACTTTGCAATCATTTCAGTCTGGCAGTAGTAGTTAAGGTTTTGACTAGGCGAAGGCATTTTAAAACCTTAATCCAATTTTTTTTTTTTTTTTTTGCATTTTTCTTCAGATTTTTTCCACGTTTTTTGTAAATGAATGGTGAATTTTTCCCTAAATTTATCTATTGGGCAATTCTTCAAATTTAAAAGGAAAATTGAGAGGGGTTATAACATAGCTGGCATTACAGACAACTGAAAACAAGGAAAAAACGATCAGTATCAGTTTGTGCATGATACCCAAAGCGGTACTGCACTGAAGAGATAATACTATCAGTAGTAGAATGTAATGTAGCAATCATATTGGGGATAGTTTTAATTTTGTATGGATTTTGTAAAGGAAATTCTACAAAATCTTAGATTCAGAATAACGAAGCCTTGTGATGCAATAAAATGGATATGAAAGAATTGTAGTCAATGATACAGGGAAGACGATTACAAACTGAAATTCAAATAAATTTGACGAGTTTCAATGCTTGCAACTCGTTGTCTTCAAACTTTTTTCGAGGTCTTGCAATGTCTTCATTTCTCACATCAAAATCACCACTTTTGAATTTTTTAAACCACTGAAAACACTGTGATTTACCGAGAGCACGCTCACCATAAGCTTCGACAAGCATTCGATGTAATTCTGCAGTGTTTTTCTTTAAATTGTAACAGGAAACCAAAGATGTTTGCAAATCATAGTTTGTAGGCTCAAAACTCGACATATTCAACATTATTAAAAACTACACTGTCCGTATGAAACTTGTATAGTTGTGAGTTGAAAATCTCTGTCAGCTGTCAACAAAAGAAACTGACAACTATGATGTGATCTGCCGGTAACTGCTTTGATAGATAGAGCCATCTGTTGGCAAAGTACAGTTCCATATTTACACACCTGGAATATGAAACTAATCATAAAAATATGTAGAATTTTCTCACATTAGAACAAATACGCTAGAACAAATAGTTTTGATAGTAAATCTAAATGATAGGTTTTGAGACTTCAAAATTCAATTGCGAGAAAACAAAAACAGATATGATGATGTTTATTAAGACAATAAAGTACTCAAAAATAGATAGTTCTACATTATCATAAAGTTTCAGGAAAATTAGAAAAACTTTGGGAAAATCTGTGGCAACCCAAGGAAGACAGAGGGCAGAAAGATGGTGACATATGCCAGACAACACATGACTGATGGCAGACCCGTGGGAAGGTCAGTCAAGTCAGCATCACTTTACCGTCCCTCCGGGACTACACTATATAAAAAACTTGAGGAGGTAACTTGCCTGCTTTTAGTTTCCGACAGTTGGCAGGGTGAGGACATGTGAAGAGCGGGCGGGGTAGTTAAGGACAGAGGCGTACTGTAGTCTGTGAAGCTGAACTTTTAAGATTTGTGTTGGAGTCACTTTAGTTTTGGGGTGGAACTTAACCAATTTTATTTGTCAGTTAAGTGAACTTTGTCCAATGGAGAATGTCTCAAGTGAAGATAATTTTTATAGAGTGATTTAATGTAGTGTAGTTGATTTTATTGGCATTAATCTGCAGTCTTCAGATAGAAGTCTTGTTGGAATTATTTCTGTTTCCAGGGTAGTGATGCCTGAGAAATTTGAAAATAAAATACTTTCATAGTTTGTGAGAAATAAAAATGCATAATCTGCTCCTTCTTTTTGGAGAATACTGTATGTTGAGTATTGTGCAATATCTTTTGTAATCTATGATTCCTTAGACTTGATTCAAGTGAAAATATTTCTTTTTATTTTATTCTTTATTTATTGATGTTGTTCCAAAGATCTCTGCTAAGGAAGGACCTCTGGGATGTTAAGTTTGAGTAAATATCAATAAAATGTTTTAGTTTTTATGCTTAACACTTCAGCCCTCAGAAAATATATCTCTCTTCTTTTTTTGACATTTTAACTTTCCAGGCATTTACATTTTTTTGAGTTATTACAGTACCATTGTTAGTCTTATTACAATAGATGGTTAGTTGATATGTATATTTCAATTTTTATTGACCATTAATTAATTTTACTTGCTGTTCTTAATTTACAAGTTAACCGTATGAATTTTGGCAGTTTATAGTCTGTATAAGGAATTAACACTGCTTAAATGAAGTTTAGTGTACTACTTTTAAAGCTTTGCAACATATGTTCTTTCTGATTTATTTACTGCATGCATCACTCTTAATTAACTTATTTGGATATAATTTTTTTAGGATCACCTATAACTTTCACTGTTGAAGATTCTGGAGTTGCAAAGGCTTCAGGTGATGGCTTGCTAAGTGGCCAGGTTGATTGTCAATCTAAATTCAAAATCATGGCAGCTGGTATGATAGGAGAACCTGTTGTCAAAATAGATGGACCAGATAGTGTAGCCAAACCAACAATTGTGCAGGAGTCTGATGGAGTATATACAGTGACTTATACTCCAACAGAAGTGGGCGTTTTTTGATATACAAGTTTTGTGGGATGGAATACCAATCCCAGGTAAGGGTAATTTTTGTTTCACATATGAGTAATTTTACCGTACAATGTATATTATTGTTGAAAGAGTAATAGTGTTAAGAGTTGTTAGTTTGGCATACGTTATGAATCAGACCAAAAACAACAGCTAAATGAAATTTATATATTGGAATAAGTAAGAATAAACTTATCGAAGTTTGACAGCAAAAAATGGTGTTTTAATTTAATTTAATTGCAATGGAGCACAGGCTCCGGTGGCAATTTCCCTACACACCCATCTTCCCTCTATCCTGTTTTCTCATATTTAAAATTTGGTTAGAAAAAGGATCCACCCATTACTATATATTATGTTGAAAATAAGATAGGATAGGGAAAAAAACAGTTACCCGTCACTTACCACAGATGAAGGCAGGAGGGCGAAACACGTAAAAACACAAATACAAAAGAATTACACAATATTTCGACTTTAGTCTTACTCATGTAGGAGGCGAGACATATGGCAGAGGGAAAGATGTGGTCACATCCGAGCCCGCCACATGAATGAAGCACAGGCGGAAAAACGCGTGGTAGTGGAAGAATTGCCGGGAGGGGGGGGGAGGGAATAGGCTTGACCAGCGATAAAAGTGAAACAAATAAATATAATGTCTGTGTAGCTTAGTTCAAAAAGTTATAATTGAAAATAAAGGGAGATAGAAGAATTTAAAATATATATATACAAAAAAAAAATAAGAAAAAAATATATAAAATATATATATAAAAAAATATATATAAATAACCGACTGTAAAATGAAATGAGAGATGGCAAGTGACAGGTTTAACGTAGGTTTAGGCCAGGGGTGTGTCTGGTGTCAAGGATATGTTGATAGGCTAGTTCCCATTTGCGGAGTTCTGAAGGGGTGGTGGTATTTGGAAAAACTCTAATAGCTCTGACTGTGAAACAGGTGTTGAGGTTGTTTGAATTATGGAAGTTCGCATGAATTGCCACGGGATGGTCTGGGTTGGAAGTATAAACTGTTTGCCTGTGGCCATTCATTCTGTAGGAAAGTTGTTGAGTGGTGAGACCAATGTAAGAGGCAGTGCAGTGGATGCAGGTGAGTTGGTAAATAAGGTGAGTGGTAGCACATGTGGCATGTCCAATTATTGGGAAAGATTCGCCTGTGACAGGATTAGAGTAAGTAGTGGTGGCAGGGTGCATGCTGCAAGTTTTACAGCGGGGTCTGTTACACGGGAAAGATCCCTGTGGAGGTCTAGGGGAGTCGGCAGGTAAATACTTGTGGACCAAGATGTCTCGCCTCCTACATGAGTAAGACTAAAAAGTCGAAATATTGTGTAATTCTTTGTATTTGTGTTTTTACGTGTTTCGCCCTCCTGCCTTCATCTGTGGTAAGTGACGGGTAATTGTTTTTTTCCCTATCCTATCTTATTTTCAGTGCCTCGCGGCAGTTTCTTTGTTTCCTTTATCCAATATATATTATGTTGGTTCAAGGAAATAAACTTCTGTCTTTTTCTATGGTGGTTGAAATCTGGTGGAGGGTGGAAGGGATTTGAATTGGTTACAAAAAAAGAAACAGGTACAGTTAAACATAGAACACTTATACTCAAATATTTAAATTTTCATGGTCGTACAACCTGTAACAGAGGTTTGAGTTGCTGCACATTCTGCCACTGGCATCTCTCGTGTGGCCTGCTAGTAAAAACTCCTATTTACTGGGGATGCACCTTAAACACGTTTAAATACTATGACGCTGAAATAGCTTAAAGTAGCTTGTTGCAAATAAGAAAAGGGAAAGTAAACCAATTACTTATCAAAGTTCATGACAAGAGATTTCAGAAAGATGAATTTGATTTTCAAGGAAAGGTTGAACTCATACCCATGATGATGGATTTGAGACCAGGAAAGAACTTGTTGATTGATACAGGGCTTCATTTAGTTTTTGATGGTACAGGATTGGACTTGTAGAATGAGGGCCGGATTGTGCAAAAGAAAATTGACACAGGTTTTGTGTGTACTTGAATGGGTTTCTTTATTGGAACAGATGTTTTTGCCCCCAGTAGGAAGTTTTCAGGGATGGAAACATTTGGTGTGGAAGGGATCACTACTGTTACTCAGAGGTGCTGCTGTAAATTTATGAGCTCGATGAAGACTGAGATGAGAAAGCAACCTTTCTGTAGAGAAGGTGGTTTGTGGGAGGAAGTTTGTGACCATTTCCAGTCAGTTGAATACCAGCATGGCATCACCAACAGCGAGCACAGTGCCTCCATGACAGCTTGGATCTGTGGTCTTGTGGGGTCTTACCAACTTGAATCTTTGCTCATCTGACCAAGTAACATTTTTCATCTAGGTCATCTGGGGTACAACCGATATGTTCATAAGCCCAGGAGAGGTGCAACAGCCAATGGTGTTTTGTTAGCAGAACACTCACATCGGTCTTCATCTGCTGTATCCCATAAACACCTAATTTCTCTGCACTGTCTGCACAGAAACTTCCCACATCGAGTGTGCTTTCCTTTGATGAATTGTTACCTGCCTGTCAGCAATGACACCTTGATGCAGCAGTTGCTGGTCTTGGTCATTAAGTAGGTTTGGTCGGCCACTGCATTGATCATGATGGTAGGTAATGCTGGAAATTGCATAGTCACAGCACAATCTTGACTTTGTGGATTGAGGAATGTTTAATTCACGAACAGTTTCCAAAACTATTATTCCATGTTCAGAGTTTGTTAATACATGTTGTGCGGTCATAATCATATCAAGAAACCTTTCACGTGACTCTCAAGAGTACAAATATTAGTCTTGACTGCTAGGCACACTTATATGTTTCTTCTGTAGTGCTACCATCATTTGAAAATTTACATCTTCATATGCCTGGACTTTAAGCACTAACAATTTGATACAAATTTGGCTCAGGATTTTTTCTTACAGCCAGCTCAGGAAAAGATTACTGTAGGAAGGTGTGAGGCGGGTACTCATGGCTTTGCCACGTATTTTGTAGTGTAATTGGCAGTTGGCGTAAAAAAGTTTTTTGAGAGGACTAGTAGACAGCTATATGAGAGAGAATGTGGTAGGGAGGCTGTGTGAGGGATCCATTTTGAGCAATTAATCAAAATGCACCAAGGTGCTGACAGTGTAGTATGCTGGTATAAAGGAAAGTGAGATCAGTTGTGACAAACAGGGATCTAGGATGTAAAGGGGTGGGGATTTTGGACAGATGCTTTAGAAAATGTAAGGTGTCTTTTAGTATGAGAGGAGTTATTGTCCCAAAAGTTGGACATGCTGATCCACAAAGACAAGATTCATTTTGCGGGTGTTGCATATCTGTCCTAGATAGCCAACCATGTAGATCTTTGAATGAAGGTGTAGTGTGGAAGTACATGATTCTTATGAGTGAGGAATGAGATGGAGTGTATGGAAAGCCCTTGTAATGAACCTTGGAGATTAAGCAAAAAATTTGTATCATATTAAGTGAAGATGGTGGAATCTGTTACACTTGGTCAATATTGGTGTCTTTGAGAACTTTTTTTTGGGTTTCTGCAGTCCATGACAGGGCCACATTTAGGCTTTGTGGGTCTCTAGGCTATACATGTGGCGCAGGCCCCCTTGTCGGCAGTGCCCTAAGTGATGGCCCCTGCGGCCGGGGGCTGACCTCCGGCTGTGGATGCTTAAATTTCGAAATTCTGCCCAAAAAATTTATGGGAGACCTTCTGGGGTTGTGGTGTGGGGCTCCTCTTTGCAGTAGCCTATGCTTAAATGCAGCCTTGGTGGTGGAACACTTTTTGACTAAAAGGATAGTGATTTTCTTGTTTTTATTCAGTTTTATAATGGTTCTGACTCTCAAAGTGCTTAGATCAATGGAGAGTGGGAAAGAAAATTGTGTAAAGAAGTTGTGGACTGTGTCAAAAACAATGGAACTCCTGGAATAGAAGGCAAACTGTGTATGCGAATAAACTAGACCATTAGTTTCCATAACTGTAACAACCAAAATAATTGTTGAATGGTGAGAGTAGTCAGAATATTTCTAGATGCTGTATTACTTTAGAATTAGCTTAGCAATGTGCCCCTAGTCCATACATCTGTCTGACTTCAGCCTCTATTAACATCATAGCGCAGGCAAAATTATTTTATTATTTAAGTACAATTATTTTATTACATCCCTTTCCTGTTATTTTGGGTGGCTATAGATATTATTATTTGTCTCCCTTTCCTTCAACAGTCACTGTATATATTCACGAGATGGAAGTTGGTGTATGCACACTCATTAAGTTTCCATCTGTTTCAACACACTTCTTCAGAGTTATTTCTATTGTATTTTTAGAATACTGTAATTTATATGGGGAATTGTTCTGTCAGAAAATTTCCTCACCATATTTTAATTAATATTTGTTGAAATAAGTTTTCTGAAAATTATTAATTTTTATAGGCTCACCATTCCACCCAAAGATTGTGGATCCTCGAAAGGTTCGCATAATTGGTGGATGGGAATCATACATGGATTCAGAAGGACGTCTTGAACTTGCTGTTCATACAACAAAAAAAATAAGCTTGGATGTTGCTGATGCTGGACCTGGTGAGTTGGAACTTATCATTGTTATTCAATTAATTTTTCAGGGTTATTTAAAAACTTGGAACCTTAGAAATAAACATTAATCTGCCAGGATAAATACATTCACTTTCATTACTCATGTTGGTTCTCTGGGCTTCAGTTCATATTTATACATCACAGTAGGCTGAAAAACTTCTGTGATTTCATTGTTTTTAATGACAGTACAGTACAGCCTGGAAGGCTATTTCCTCAACTTAATAAATGGAATAGTAAAAAATAAAATTTTGAGATGCTTTTTTAATATACATGCCTAAGGTAGAGGGCAGAGAAACAAGGCGCAGCTTGAAAGATCATAAAAAAGTAGTAACAGTAATAAATCCAGAAAACTTTTTCCTGATGCTCACAATAGATCTATTTGGATATATTGACAAACAGCTAATTTCATTTATAAATGGAGACAAAAGCTCTAGTGTATTACACTGGCTTCAAAAGTTTATAGAACATAAAAATCTAAAGGCAGAAGGACAACGAAGACAAATGAATTACAGTATTTCAGAATAACCCTTAGCCATGCAGAATTGATGTAAACCCAAAAATAAATGGTTGTGGAGCATCCATACTTCGAGGTTCTCCTACTACGGAAGCATAAAGCTATGTGCCCTGTACCATGGTGCCAAGTGGGGTTGCTTTGGAAGGTTGTGAATGGCATCTGTAAATTTTTTGTAGAAGCCATTTTGCCTGTTCATAGTTTTTGATCATGGCAGACTTACTTCAACAGCATGTGGCCATATTGTTTTACTTCATGTTTGACAAAAAAGCTGCAAAATCTGTTGAGATTTTGAAAACAGTTTACAGTGATACTGTTATGTGTAAAACTCAAATGTAGCAGTGGTTTTCCCATTTCAGAGAAGGGTGAATATTGGTTAGCAAAGATTACTATATATCTCTAGTATTAATAGATCATGACCATGAGTTTCTAGGGGTAAAGTTTTGGGATGATTAAAAAAATAGGATGTTAGCTTTTTACTGTAGTGGAAGAATTATTATTATTTCCATCATATGAAAAATTCAAGTAAAATACATGCTAATCAGATAATTATCTCCAGGGATTCAAGCCATCTTCTGGCAACTGGTCCAGCTGGATGCTGTATTAGAGGGCCTCAAGATAGTCTTCTTGCTAGACAGTCCAACACAGTGTGGTCAGTGTTTTGAATATCACCACATTCACACAGTGTATGTGCATTTGTGTTGCACTCCGTGTCATGTGCAAAATAAATTCAATTAACACCAAAGACACCTTGGCACGTCAAACCCTGGAACACAGACTGTCAGATCTTTTACAAGCCCATAATTGTTTGGACACTTTCCACTCCTTTCCCCCCCTCTTCATGCAAATTTAAGTTGTTATTTATATGCTTAGCTGCTTCCATGTAGGCAGGTTTCCTTGATTTTAATCAAGTGCAAGGCAGGTGGAGAAGGTCACTATGAAGCCTCAACTCCTTCCATTTTTCTAAGCAATATTGATTTTCTCCTAAAGTGTGGATGCTGGGGTAGACCTAATACACTACTCAATGAAGAGGAATCATGTTGTTTTCCTTGACCCCTTTCAATTCTCTAAACAATATTGATTTTCTCCTAAAGTGTGGTGGAGAAATGTTGCAGCGAGGATTCTGGGGTAGACGTAATACACCTCTCACTGTTGTCATAGCAGTGTTAAGTTGGGTGTCAACTTTGGCAGTATGAGTACTATGAAGCCATGTAGAGCGACAGTATTCTATTGCAGAGAATGCCAAACCAAGGATTGCTACTCGAAAAAAATGCACACCTGCATCCCATGACATACTAGCCAGTTTAATTGCAAAGTTCACACAGGCTTCAAACTTTCTCTACAGTATTAGATCAATGCTGACGAAAAGTGGGGGGTCAATCCAAGGTAACTCCCAGATATTTAGAGTGGCCTTTGTGTTCTACTCTTCCAAGGAGTCCAAAGGTTGATCTTATTCTGACATAGGCGAGCTGGTTTAAAAGTGGAAGGAACAAGACTCTGTATTTGATAGGTTAGGTTATAGTCTCGAGTTAGAGAAGAATGTGTAGCATTGGTTAAGACTCTCAGAGAGTCTATTTCACAGATCTGGAAGTTTATACTCTTGAAAGTTATAGCTAGATCATTGGCATACTGGAATTCCCTGCAATTTAGATGAGGTGTGTCCACAATATCTAAATTAAAAAACACAGGTGCCAGCATGGAACCCTCAGACACACAGTTATTGAGAACATGCCAGCATTTCATTTGGGCCCCAAAATGGGCTTGAAATTTGTAATTACTCAGCATGCTTTTCAAGAGTTGAGCTAGTTTTTTTACATAGTACAGCATTTAGGAGTTTGAGGAGGAGCTCCTTATGCCAGACAGTGTCATAGACTGCTGATAGGTCGATGAACACAGCTCCTGTTTTAAGTTTCTTATGGAATCCAGTCTCGATATGTGTCACGAGTGTAAGAACCAACTGCACTTTGACCTGAATCCAGCCTGATCTGGGGAACAACTTTATTAATGGTGCCATGAATCTGGGACACTGTCATCCTCTCAAGCAGTTTATATGCTGTGCTTGTAAGAGAAATTAGTCTAAAGTGTTCTGGTGCAGTTCCTTTCTTACTCTGTTTTAGGATGCCAGACTTGCAATATTTCATTGAAAACAGCAAGCAACCATTCCCTGCAATAGGACCTGTATTAACTAGGAATTCTGGATATGGGCCATGATGTCCAGTAGCTAGTAAATTTTAGTTCAGCAACCTGTTCAGACAAAGTGAAGGGGCTTGAATATTCTGTTTTTGGCTTAATGAGCTTCTTGACTTCATGCAGTTCACTTTTCACATATCAAATAGTTTCTCTATTGCCAGGCATAGCAGGTGACTTGCTATGACATTACAGCATGCTCCTCCTCTCATACCATTCTATTTGTAGTCGACACCCAGCTCCAGATTAGAAACCAAGCCTTTGTGCTTGAATGTGTGATGTCTATATTTTCAGTTGTTTCCTGGCAGAGTTGTTTTCGATGTTGGTTACGAGACTCCAGTAACCTTGTCGTTAAGCTATGGTCTCCACCCCTTTTGAACTCCTTGAGCAAATGGGTTCACTCATGATCACAGGGATATATTCAGACATGTAGCCCCTGGATATGGTGTGCTTTGCTTCTATCCCTACAGCTTTTAGAAATTTCTTATATGACGTTACAGCACCTCTGACATTTTCGAGGAGTCTATCCAATATTCCATTAAATTCTTTCCAATTTGCTTTATTAAAGTTACAACGAGAGGGTAACCCCAGTCGGGGCCATCAGAACTAAAATCCCTCTCATACATCGTCGGTTGCTGCTAATTAGACAGTGAGCAGGCAGACCAAAAGATACTTGGTGGCTTGTAGATGTTAGAGGAAGAATGAATGATAGAGAGTAGGTTCTTGGAGAGAAGTTAAATTATTCACGGTTCAGTATTGGAGGGGATTTAAATTTACCAGGTGTCAGTTGAGTAGGAAATAAGGTTAATAACACTAGGGAGTAGAGAATTTTAAGCACCTTAATAAGGGAAGGAGGTTTTACACAAATGATACAAGGGGACCAAACATATTGGATATCTAATAAAACCTGATGAAAATCTTGTGAAATGTCAAGTAATTGAAGGAATAAGTTATAACAATGCAGTACTGATGGATATTAGGATATTCAGTAAATCAGTGGTAATAATTGAAGGGTGAAATAGGTATAATTATAAAAAAGCACAAATTTCATAATTAAACAGATATTTCAAGGGAAGGTTCAGTAAATTGAAGGATGGCTCAAGTATCGCTGAGCTCAAATAGGAAGAGTTCAAGTTGATAACAGAAAATGGAAAGGAAATATTTATTCCAAAACAGGAACTGAAGAGAAGTAGAGAACCTGCATACTGCAGTAGGGAGGTGGGAAGGTTGAAGAGATAGGTGAGAAGAGAACACAACAAAAATAAGAGTCAGGATGACAGTAGGGAATACTTAAAACAACTAAACAAACAATTAATAATAGCAAGGGAGAAGTTAAGATGGGTTTATGAAGAATATTGTTAGCACAGGGGGACCACTCAGTGATGCATCTAGAAATTTCTATGGCTATGTTAGAAAACTGAGGAGAAATCAAGGTATTTAGACAATTGTAAATAAAATGGAGTTGAAGTCACTGAGGATTTTAAAATGGTTGAGATATTGAGTGACTGATTTATTGAGACCACTAGGGACTATCATCCACTGATGGGAAGGAATAAGTCTGGAGTCTCCGTATAAGTATAAATGAGGAAACTACAAAATTTGAAATAGTTTCTCAGGAAATTATAAAGGAACTCAGAAAGCTAAAGAAATTTAAATGGGCTACAGATATATTAAAGATTGTGGGATATGATATTGTAATTTACCTTGAAAGTTTATTTTATATTAGTCTGAAGTCTTGTTGCTTACCAAAGGACTCTAAAAGAGCAATAGTAGTACCTGCTCATAAAGGAGGGTTGACAAATATGGTTGAAAATTATACGCTGATTAGTTTGACATCAGTTATAGGCAAAATTATGGAGAGATTGATATGCAACTATATCAGAAATGTCTGTGAGGAAAGAAAGTGGTTTGCAGATCAACTACATGGCTTTAGGCAAGGATATTCATGTGAATCTCAGATGGTAGGCTACATGCAAGATATTTCGAATGAATTGGACAAAGGAGGCCAAGTTGATAGTGTAGCTAAGGTGAGTGAGCCATAAAATGGTTTTAAACAAAATGAAAACTATTGAATTTGATGAAAAAATTACTTGCTGGATAGTGGAATTCTTAAAAGCCAGGAAGCAAAAGTGTCAGAGTAGGAAATACACTATCAAAAGAGGTAGAAGTAAATATTTGACCATGACAATAAGCTGGCACTCATGTATAAGGGAGTAAGAGTTAAAAGCATATTGCAGTCCCCATCTGTAAATCAACTAAGGTTCATATTCTTACCATATGCCTTGCTTTTTTATGTCTTCAACCTCTCGATAGTTTTTGTACAGTCCTCCATCTCTCCCTATCTTGAGCGGATCTCTTAATCCCAAACTACAAACTAATGTATCTGTGTCATATATTCTTTATTTTTACATTCCTTTGACTGTGCCCTTCACTGGCAAATTAAGTTATCCATACTAATGTTATAAATGTGAAAGTAACTCTGTTTCTTTGTCAGTTTGTTATGTTTCCAGGGCTAATCCAATCGTGATGAAATTTGACATGGAGATGCTATTTGCCATTAGGAAGGACATAGGATACTTTATCTGTATAAATAATACGTATTGTCTTGGAATTTTCAAAAATTGCTTAATGGCAAACGCATATGAGATGTAAGTCCCTGTAGTACCTGACAGTATGGTAGCTCGGTGATTAAACTACTTGCTTACTAATGTTTCGAACTTTGTATCCGGTTCAAATCCCGGTGGAAGCGAAGATTTTTAAGAATTGTTTTTGATTGTATGAACCATGCCTGGACGGTCAGTTGTTCAGGTTCCATGTTAAACTGTAGAGCCCACAAATTTAGGGGTCCAATGCGTGGCAAATCATAGGTGGTCTAACAATGCTATATGTGTATACTTGTTTATGCTATATTTATCCCAGATGCTTTATTTTTCTCACCGTCAGCTTGTTTGTAATCTGCACTAATGATATAAATGTGAAAGTCTCTCTGTTACGTTTTTGCTGACTAAATGGGTATACGAATGTTGATGGATTTTTACTTCTTTTTTTTTTGGTATGAATAGCAGTTTTAGTCTCAACATTTTGAGAACTTATCGAATGGTGACAGACAGACAGATGTGTGTGTTAGTTTGTAATGTTACGTCGGTTGCTCAAGCTGTGCTTCTCTCACAGTCTGTTAGTTTATGATTTGTTAATAAATTTTGTTTAGAGACTAAACTTATTATTTAGTATAGTTGTTGATTTGCTCTGCATTGTACTATTACTTTGTGTCTGCCTAAAACTTTCTGGCTTCAGTTTATTTTGTCTTCTTTCTTGACGTGCCTCGCAGGCATAAACCTGACCTCAGGTATAGCTCTAGCAGAACATGAGTGGCTAACCCAGGAATCTGATGCTCTTGCTGAAGAAATAAGAAAAGACCAAGCTGAAATAAAGTTGACCTCAGTTAAACCCCCTCACATCCCTCCACCTTCACTTGTTTTTCTGTTTTTAAATATGTTGAAATTGATTCTCTTCACGAGCAGGTTCAGTATTAGAATGATACAGTGATTGCTTTCCCATCAGATAATGCTGACTCATGCTTGGGACAAATCTTACGTTACTTACACCTTTCTGTGTCCAATTCTGGCAATGAAATTCTAATTCCATGCATATGAACTCACAGTTAACTGCTAGTTTTGTATATTTTATACTGTGATGTATTTTCCTATCCCTTTTTTATGTCAGATTCTACCACATATTTCTTTCCTAGTCTATTATTTCCATAACACCCTTTTTTTTCTTTTGCTTTTTTTAATTTATTTATCTATTCATGTAACTAAAAACATCCTTTACAACATATATGGGCAACCCCCGGCCCCCGGGCCGGATCTGATCCACCGCCAGCTTCAATCCGGCCCACGAGAGATTCAGAAATTTTAAGTAACGTGCAAAAATATTTTTTTTGGATTTATTCAAATCATAAAGACTAAAATCGAGAAATAATATTATTAAGCGTATGCAGTGGAATGCCACAGATCAAGTGAGAAATAATCGTTAGAAAGAGACAAATGGTAAACATTCTGGAAGCCTCACAATGACCTTTAAGTGCTCCAGACGCGACGTTATTCGGCATGCGCTGACTCATTGCTAACAATGCTTTTGTTTCACATGGTTGAAACATCTATCACGACCACGACTTCCATCTTCACCGCGAGCTGCTCAGCATGTTTTCACCCTAACAGTCAACTTTGACCGCTCGCATCGCATATTTGTGCACGATCGAGAGTATTCTAGTTGCTTATTGTGGGTAATATGTAAACTGCACAGTGCATGTGACAACAATCTCTCAAAATGTCTGGTTTAAAAAAGCGGAAAGTGGACACAGAATGTCGTCAATTCCAAGACAAATGGACTTATGAATACTTTTTTATCATGCACAGTGGTATACCTATGTGCTTGTTGTGCAGTGAAACAATTTCCATTTTAAAATAATACAATATGTAGTGGCATTACTCCAGCAAGCATTTCGCTCAATATAATTTACTTACAGACCAGTTAAGAAAGGACAAAATTAAAAAATTCATTACCAATTTAGGAAAACAGCAATAAATGTTCCATTCAAATCTTGACAGTGTTGTTAAAGCTAGTTTTATAATTAGTTCTAAAATAGCGAAACATCGAAGTCATTTTCTGATAGAGAGTTTGTTAAGGAGTGCCTAGTAGATGTTGCAGAACTTTTGTACCCAGAAAAGAAGAAGGAGTTTGAGAAAGTGAGCTTATTGCGACATACTGTTCGACGTATAGATATGATGGCTAGTGATATCAAAAAACATTGACTGATAGATTGGCTGGTTTTCAAGCATTTTCGATTGCTCTGGATGCGAGTACAGATTTATCTGACACAGCCCAGTGTGTTTTTATACGAGGTGGTGTTGAAGAATTTGTAGTGACAGAGGAATTACTGGCTTTAAGGGACCACTACTGGAAAAGATATTTTTGCCGTGGTGCAAAGTACATTTGAGCAATATGGTTTGCAGTGGTGTAAATTAGTTGGAGTGTGCACAGATGGTGTGACTTCAATGTTCGGTTCACGAAAAGGTGTTATCGGAATTCTGAAGGAAAGAGCAACCACTATTAATGTGCAAGAATTTGAGTTAATAATTCTGCATTGCATTATTCATCAACAAAATTTGTGCTGTAAGTCCATTCAACTGAAGAACGTTATGGATGTGGTTATAAATACCATCAATTTAATTAGATCCAGCGGTCTTAACCATTGCCACTTTAAAACATTTTTGGATGAACTCTCTTCAGAACATGATGATGTGACATACTATTGCGAAGTAAGGTGGCTAAGCAAAGGTAAAATGCTTAAAAGATTTTATGACCTCAGAAAAGAAATAGCTGATTTTATGGAAATGAAAGAGAAATCATTGCCGCAGATTTGTGATCCAACATGGCTTCGTGACTTGACATTCCTGGTAGACATCACAGGACACTTAAATGACCTGAACTTGAAGCTTTAAAAACAAGGGCAATTGATAAATCAGCTGTATAATCATCTTAAAGCTTTTCAGCAAAAAATTCACTTGTGGTAAACAAAAATGAGAAATAAAAACTGTTTTAATTTTATAACATTATCCAGTAATGTAAACATTGAATACGGTCGCTATGCTGAAGAACTGAAACTACTGTGAGAGCAATTCACTGATTGGTTTTCCAATTTTAAGAATATCGATAGCACTTTCAATATTTTTGGAAATCTGTGTAAGTATAATGTGGAAGATGCTCTGCTTCACCTACAAATGGAGTTGATCGAGCTTCAAGAAGACTCTTATTTGAAGTCTAAATTTGATGATGTTGAACTAAGCGAATTTTACAGAACATACCTTTCCGAAGAAAAATATCCACAGCTGAGAGATTTCCCATGAAAAATAATTTGCACATTCGGAGGCACGTATAAATGTGAGCAGCTTTTTTCAATCATGAAAATTAATTGAAAAAATAAGCACTGTACTCGGCTTACAGATGTTAATTTATAAAACACTTTGCGCCTATGTACTAGTGATATTGACCCCAATATCGATCATCTTGTTTCTCAACTCCAAACTCAAGTCTCTCATTAATTTTCATTCAATTTTTTCTGTCTGTTTTTGTTAATTTACTTTTTGTATGTTTTGCTATTGTAATTCTAATAAATAAAAAAATATTTGAATTTATTCACTATTACTACTATTTCTTACCTGATTAAGTCCCGAAATTCCACCCTCAGCTAAACAAAGGTTGCCCATACCTACTTTACAACATAACTTTTCCCCCCATTCTATCAAGCAATACTTTTGATATTGTGCTCTATACAAACAGCTTTAGTAATTTCTTTCTTAGTCCTAGGTCAATATTTCAAACTAAAAGATTTTAATTTTAAGAAAGGCTCTTTTCACTAATGTGTTCTGCTTTTAACATCATTCCTGCTTCAGCCCTCTGTTATAACTTTTCTTCCTAAATACACAGACGGAAAAAAAAATCCCAACACCAAGAAAAAATTATTGTAGAGTAATGAAATTTGGACAATGCATTTGTCAAGTTAACATGTTTAATTGATTAAATTTTCAAGATCACAGGTTAATTTAAGCTCAAGAAAATGCATGTCAAATGTGAAATACTGTTAAATTAATAGCCGGTGTAACCTCCAGAAGTGTTGAATGCAAGCCTGCAAACGTGAATGCATTGTGTCATACAGGTTTCGAATGTCACTTTGTGGTATGGAGTTCCATGCTTGTTGTACTTGTGCTGTCAATACTGGGACGGTCAGTGCTGGCTGTGGATGATGCTGGAGTTGTCGTCCAATGATATCCCATACGTGTTCAATTGGAGACAGATCTGGTGATCTCGCAGGCCAAGGTAACATGTCGACACTCTGTAGAGCACGTTGCGAGACAACAGCGGTATGAGGGCGAGCGTTATCCTGTTGAAAAACTCCCCCTTGAATGCTGTTCATGAATGGCAGCACTACAGGTTGAATTACCAGACTGACGTACAAATTTGCAGTCAGTGTGTTTGGTATAACCACAAGAGTGCTCCTGCTGTCATAGGAAATTGCTCCCCAGACCATGACTCCAGGTGTAGGTCCAGTGTGTCTAGGCCGCAGACAGTTTGGTTGCAGGCGTTCCCCTGGCCTCCTTCTGACCAACACTCGGCCATCACTGGCACCAAGGCAGAACCTGCTTTCATCAGAAAACACAACAGATCTCCAGTGTTGGTCAGAAGGAGGCCAGGGGAACGCCTGCAACCAAACTTTCTGCGGCCTAGACACACTGGACCTACACCTGGAGTCATGGTCTGGGGAGCAATTTCCTACGACAGCAGGAGCACTCTTGTGGTTATACCAAACACACTGACTGCAAATTTGTACGTCAGTCTGGTAATTCAACCTGTAGTGCTGCCATTCATGAACAGCATTCAAGGGGGAGTTTTTCAACAGGATAACGCTCGCCCTCATACCGCTGTTGTCTCGCAACGTGCTCTACAGAATGTCGACATGTTACCTTGGCCTGCGAGATCACCAGATCTGTCTCCAATTGAACACGTATGGGATATCATTGGACGACAACTCCAGCATCATCCACAGCCAGCACTGACCGTCCCAGTATTGACAGCACAAGTACAACAAGCATGGAACTCCATACCACAAAGTGACATTCGAAACCTGTATGACACAATGCATTCACGTTTGCAGGCTTGCATTCAAAATTCTGGAGGTTACACCGGCTATTAATTTAACAGTATTTCACATTTGAAATGCATTTTCTTGAGCTTAAATTAACCTGTGATCTTGAAAATTTAATCAATTAAACATGTTAACTTGACAAATGCATTGTCCAAATTTCATTACTCTACAATAATTTTTTCTTGGTGTTGGGATTTTTTTTTCCGTCTGTGTAACATCATTCAAATAGTTCTTGTATCATGTTTGACTCTGTTTTTGTATTTAAATTATATTTATTACAATCATTTCTGCTGTATTTAATCACTTTTTCCTTCTTTTGGTTTATATTATCTGAAAATTCTTCTCTAAGTATTTTTTGATGGCATTAATTCATTCCTCAATGTCCTCATAGTGGTCTGCTAATAGAATAATATCATCACCTAATCGCAGTAAACAGACTGTTCTGATTGAACACTTATGCCTCAATCCTAAATGGCTTCCTCTACATACAAGTGGGCATATACTACAACCTTCTCTCATTCCCTCTTTAGAGGATGGTTGCCTTGTGATTGTAGCCACCCGATTCTTGCATAGATTATGAATTATTCTTGAAAGGAAAAATAAGGAAGTGAAAGCAAAGGAAACACAAAAGTTGAAGGAAGAAGTGCTGTGGTGGTATCATTAGAGTAGTCCGTGATATCACAACCCTATCTGTACTACAAATTGTTTTGAAGAAATGTTCCTTCGGGTGAAGGTAACTTTCGTACGTAAGATATGATTATAGAGTTGATGTTGACTTAACAAATTATTGTTTGAAATGTCTCTGATACTTCACTGAAGAAGCACACATTTGGTACTTCTGGTTGCCAAACTATTGATTCAATTCCACTCAGTAGTTAAAGGATTTGCATAGCAAAAGAAAAACCACTGGCAAATTTTTGAGTAATATATTCTTTGAAAGTCTTTGAAGTTATATTGGTATCAGATCACACATTTTATAGACTCTACCAGACCTCAAAAGTCACATGTGAAGACTGCAGATTAATCTTCAAGAAACACAAACACTGCAGGAATCCTTTCATAAACATATCAAATTTATTATGTTCCAAAAGTTGCACTAAGTTCTTCCTAGTTCATTTTAAACTCATCTACATACACAAGATTTGATGTTCCGCCTCCCTTGAAAATATTTGTGAGTTCAAAAGTCACATGTTTTATAAATTTTCTAAGTTCTCCTGTGGTTCCAACAATTTAAAAAAATCAAGTCGCGGAACGTGCCTGATTACATACTTCCATGGTGAGCTAAAATTTGGTGGACTTAAATACCTTTTTGATAAAATTATGGAATCTTATTTTCCTTATTTTCAATCCAATGCTTTTAAAACTTTTCACATTATAGACCATTTTATTTTGAACATTTTATTTCATCATTAAGTTTTCCTAAAATTTCATTATTTGGATGTTATTAAATTTTAAAGCTTCATTTCTCTTATTTCCGTTGATTTTTAAAATACTTTATCCCCCACAAATATTTTTATGTTTACAGTTTTCTCAAAATTTTCTCCTTCATTTAGTATATTTCGCAGCTTTCCAGTTCTTGTAATTTTTTTTAACTGAAATTGCAGTTTATTCATGTCCCATGTGATGTCTTGCTAAAACTTATCACTTTAACTACTTTTAAATTAAATTTACACATATTCCTTCAAAAAAAAAAAAAAAAAAAAAAAAAAAAAAAAAAAAAAAAAAATACAATTTTCTGACAGTTCCTTTAGTTTTCACAAATCCTTCACCCATTTTAATTGCCGCCGTTGACATCACTATGACGTAACTTCTAACAAGTGTAAAGATCTTACTTTTCCAAAGTTTCTAACAAACCATTGTTATATTTTGTTCTGTGAATTTTTATTTACTTTCTGAATTTAATTTTGCCCTATTCTGTTAAAAAAATCACTTTCTTTATCTTAAAAAACATACTTAGAATTTACCTAAAATCTCAAATTTTGGTCAGAAAACGTCTGCCTATGGTAACAGCATACTGTCATAGGTTGATTTGGATTTTCTCTTTAAAATAACTTCCCCCCCCCCCCTGATCTAACGCTTTTTTCCTTCCACACACCATCCAACCACATGGTGAATTACACTTTCGAATTAATCTGCCTTTGTAGAAATTTTAACCTAAACAAACCGTAGATCAAAATGGTCATCTTTAAGAGTTTTGCTTGTGGAAATTAATGCAACAAGAATCCATTAACTTTTAGATTTTTTAAACTCTTTGTTATTATTATAATTATTGTAGTTAGTATTATTTAGTAACTGTACAGCCTGGAAATCCCTCTCAGATAATACATTCCTTTTCACCATCGTATTCTAATAAAACCATCACTTTGACATATGGTTTATTCATTTTTTTAAATTAATTTATCTTGCACAAATTTTAATGATTTTTGTCACCACTATAAATACTGTTTGTTCTCCACACATAGCATTTGCAGCTATATTTTTTTTGTGACACCCCCCCCCCCCCGCCCCCACTACCTTCACTCTATATGAAATGGTGAAAAACAATCTTTCATGTGGTTATCTTGACTGCAGGCACACTTGTAATCTTTTGTGTTTTTCGTCTTCTATTATCGTGACTAATTTTGCACTTTACTTTTGTGTTTTTTGTCATTGCGGCCCACTTCCTTCAAATTTTATAAGTCGTGATCTGATTTTATTGATAGTTTTTCCCTTAAATTTCATTTTTCCCCCTTTGATCCAGCCAACTATGGACTATGTGCAACTGGACCCCTGTTGTACTTAGGTGGCGAGTGAATTAAGACAAGAGAGGGGAGAGGTTCAAATTGGGTTTATGAGACGAGCATACTTGACGTAGAGGAAAAAAGTTTGTGTTGCCACCCATCTGAAAAGTGTGTAACTTTTTGTTTTTTGTATTATTAGAAAATATTCCAGTTTTTGACGTGTAGAAAGTAAACATTTCAGTTATTGACATGGTTAAATTCCTGAAGTATTTGGGCATAACAGTAAAAAACAACCTGAAATGGGACAGGTACATAATTTCAGTCGTAGGTGAAGGTAATTCTAAGCTGCAGTTCATAGTTCAAATTTTGAAGAATTGTAAAGCACATACAAGGGGACTCGTGTACAAAAAACTCTGATGCATCCACTTTTGTACTACCATTTTGCCATTTGGTATCCATATCGCAAGGGGTTGTTTGATAGTATAAAGAAATTACAGCAAAGAGCTGCTTGATTCATGGCAGCTTGCCATAGTTATAATGAAAGTGTTACAGAATTTTTATGTAGATTTTCCTGGGATTGTCTGTTGGACAGAGAATCTAGGTTTTGTTTGAATTTACGAGGCATGTTTTTTAAGTAAGTACCGTTTGAAATTAGAAAAGACGTGCAAATATATATCAATAATTTACATGAAAGCCTGTACCTTACTCTACTTTTCTAGATAATTCCCTTCAATATTGAGGCACTTGTCATAACGTAGTACCAGTTTTTGAAAACCCTCCTCATAGAAGTCTGCCGCCTGACTTATTAACCACTGAATCACAACTGTTTTTGACTTCGTTATCGTCTTCAAGACGCTGACCGCCCAGGTGTTTCTTCAAGTGCAGGAACAGATGGTAGTCACTGGGCACCAGATCATGGCAGTAGGGAGGATGATCTAGCGTTTCCCATCGAAAAGATGTGATGAGATCTTTGGTCTGATTAGCCACATGTGAACGGGCATTGACATGCAGCAAAACGATGCCCTTGCTCAACTTGCCACGTCTTTTGTTCTGGATTGAACGGCGCAGATTGTTTAATGTCTCACAATAAGCTGCTGCATTGATTGTCTCATTACGAGGCAGAAATTCCACAAGCAATACTCCTTTTCTGTCCCAAAAAACTGTGCACATGATTTTCCGGGCAGAAATCGTTTGCTTGAACTTCACTTTTTTGGGTGAATTTGAATGCCGCCATTCCATGGACAGTTGCTTTGATTCAGGTGTGATGTAGGCCACCCATGTCTCATCGCCCGTAACAATTTGGCTTAAGAAATCATCACCATTGTTGTGGTACCGCTCAAGGAAAGTCAATGCACTGCCTAAACGTTTGGTTTTGTGCACATCCATTAACATTTTCGGTACCCAACGTGAGCACAATTTTTGGTAATTCAAGTGCTCGGTCACAATGCCATACAAAACACTACAAGAAACATTAGGAAAGTCATCACAGAAGGAGGAAATCGTAAAGTGTCTGTTTTCTCTCACCTGCACCAAACTTTCATTAACGACCGAAGGACGCCCACTCCGTTGTTCATCGTGCACATTTTTGCGTCCAACTTTAAATGCTCTCACCCACTTTCTCACCATTCCATCACTCATAATGTTTTGTCCGTAAACTGCACAGATACCGATCGTTTTTAGGCCTTTAGCACAAAGAAATCTTATAACAGCCTGTACTTCACAGTCGGCGGGACTCATGATTATCGGAGGCATCTTAAACACTCGGTGACCAACGTAAACAGGGAAGAATTAAACTGTAATGGCGTAAGTGCGAAGGCAAGAGATGCAGGTACCCAGTGCGCATGTGCGGAACGCCGACCGTAGCGCTGCAGCCACGGTGTGACAAAACGGTACTTACTTAAAAAATACACCTCGTATTTGCAAACGTGATAATAACTGCTTTAATTTATGAGTGCGATGAAATACATTGTCTGCCAAACTATTTGGGTCATGTTTTTTTAACTGCTTAACGTCTCTTAACAGCGAGGTCTTTAGAGACGGGAAAGGATGGGGGCAAGGAATGGGATGGAATTCGGCCATGGCCTTTTGAAGGAAGCATCCCGGCATTTGCCTGGAGTGATTTGGGGAACCATGGAAAACCCAAATCTGGATGCCTGGACGGAGATTTGAACCGGCGTCCTCCCGAATGCGAGGCAAGAACGCTAACCATTACACCACCACGCTCGGTGGGGTCATGGTGACAAGGAAGTTAAGATTAGAGTAGTTGTGTTGGAGATTGGGGACCATCCCAGTATTTGCCTAAATGACTGCATGTAATCAACAACAAAATTGCAGTCAACACAGCTGGTACACAGGGACCAAGGCTTGAACCTCCCCAATCCAGTGTGTGGCACCTTAACGCACTACACCACACTAGAAGGTGTCACTAGTACTTTAATTATTACTTATCTTTAATTTCTTTTCCGCTAATAACATTTGAATTATAATGTTTTTGTCATCCCTTCCTACCCACCCCACCACCTTTTGCTCTGTACATAAATGGTTCCACGCTCCTTAGTTGGCTAAACGATATAATAATAATAAAGGCTGGGAACATATATATTGGCCCATCCAATATTAAACTTAAAGCTAGATTGGCTTTTCTTATATCCCAGTTTTACCTAATCTGTATGATTGTCAACAAATACGAGGCGTATTCCAAAAGTAAGGTCCGTTTGATCATAATAAAAACATCGTTCAGGATACAAGGTTTTTATTAACGTCAGTATGTAACTACATATCTAGTTCACTTTTCCTCATAATTGCCGTTCATATCTATACACTTTCTGTAACGCTGTACCAGTTTCTTTAACCCCTCGGCATAAAAGTCTGCCGCCTGGGACGTGAACCAATTGGTAACGCTCGTCTTGAGTTCTTCATCGGTTTGAAATCGTTGTCCACCAAGCCACCGTTTCAAATGCAGGAAGAGAAAATAGTCGCTTGGTGCAAGATCTGGACTGTAAGCAGGGTGGTCTAGGATTTCCCAATGAAACTCTTGAATCTTCTCTTTGGTTTTGGAAGCGGTATGCGGGCGTGCGTTGTCGTGCAGGAGGATGATGCCAGACGACAGTTTCCCGCGGCGTCGATTTTGGATGGCACGTCTCAATTTGGTGAGCGTTGCACAGTACACGTCAGCTGTAATGGTTGTCCCACGGTCTATGAATTCGATCAAAAGGACGCCCTTTTCGTCCCAAAACACGGAAGCCATCATTTTGCGATTCGTGTACGGCGATTGCTTACACTGTTTTGGTTTGGGTGAACCGGAATGGCGCCACTGCATTGATTGTTGTTTTGATTCTGCGTTGATGCACGCTATCCACGTCTCGTCTCCCGTAACAATTTGGGAAAACAAACTGTCTCCATCTTGTCTATAGCGCTCCAAAAATTGTCGTACGCTATGCATTCGTTGCTCTTTGTGCTGAGCGGTGAGCAGTTTTGGCACCCACCGCGCACAAAGCTTCCGATATCCAAGCTCTTCAGTGACAATCCTGTAAATTGAGGTTCTAGCAACATTTGGGAATTCCATAGCCAGACCACTAATCGTCAAACGCCGATCACTTCGCAGTTTTTGGTTAACTTGCTCGACGATGTCGTCGGTCCGAATACTGGGCCTGCCACTCCGCTGTTGATTGTGCACATCTGTGCGACCACTTTGAAATTCTCGACACCAGTGTCGAACTTGTTTCTCACTCATTATGTTTGGTCCATACACTACACACAATTCGCGATGGATGTCCGCAGCTGACGATCCTTTTGCCAACAAAAATCTAATCACACCGCGCACTTCACAACTGGCGGGAGCTACGATTGTCGCGGCCATTTCGAACTGCTCTCAACAATAGATATACGGCTACTGCGGCACGCCAACAATACTGCATATTTACCAGGAGTTGGTAGATCGCGCTGCAGGTGGGAAACGTCATTCAGGCCTATCATCTGTGACATCTTGTACCCCGGACCTTACTTTTGGAATATGCCTCGTATTTCTTCAATTTTTCTTTCTATTCTTCAGCATGTTTTCCTTTTCAGTAATTTTAGAGCACACGATGTTAGACTTATTGTGTGATAATTGTCAACATGTGTTTCTTTAGAAGAAATACTTTTATTAATTGCCATTGTAATCTTCTGTGTTACTAATTTTTCAATATCAGTTTTAATAGCCTATTAATTCTGTTTCTCTCTGGGGGGTTTTTAGCAGTTCTGCAAGAATATACCGAATTCCCACTGCTTGATTTGAGTTGGAATTTCTCAGAGCTGTATAAAATTTTGCCATTAAAACAAGATCCCTTACATCATAAATATCAACATCAATTTCTCTTTTCTACGTCATTTTGTTCCATCCAAAATAGATTTACATGTTTTCCTCAGTTCTCCAAATCCTATTTGATCTCCTATAAACCATTTCTCCACTACTCATTTCTTATTAGCCTGCAGCTTCTATCGTTTTACATTCTTGCATTTCCTGTTTATCAGATTACTAAAATTACTACTGTCTTACTTTATTTTAAGCATTTTTGTACCATATTCTCTGATCAATCCCCTCCAAAATTCCTTCTGTGATCCAAGGTTTTTTGACACTTTCTTCCTAATAAACAATTATTCTTTACCAGCTTTAATTATTTCTTTCTTCAGTGCATTCCAGTGCATTGCATTCTTATGGTGGATCTCTTTCAGATACTACTTTTAGACCCATATCTACAGATCCAGAAATTTTTCTCCAATTTGAGATTCTTTCAGTTTTCACACTATAGAACTGTTACGCCTGTGTTGACTTCTTATTCTCTTAAATTTCACTCTGCACTTCATAACTATCAGACTGTGGTTAGAGTTTGAATCATACCCTTGGATACATTACAATGTAGAATTGGATTCTGAATCTATGTTTACCATGATAAATATATGTATCCTCTGGAAGATTCTGAGTGTAGTCTTCTTGCAGAATTCTTGAATAACATGTTTCCTGTGATCAGATAATTCTTTTCACAAAATTCTATCATCCTGGTTCCTCAGTCATCTTCCTTGTAGACCAAGTTCTAAGAACTAAAAATGGCATCTCACAGGAAACTCACTAAGTACGTCATGATAGAAAAAAGTTTAAGAGGTAGTGAACAAGACTTAGTACTTCTGACACTGTAGAGCTAGGCTTCTCGTATTTCTATTTGTTGTTCTTATTTCCTTAACTCATCCATCATCCAGCTTCGCCAAATAAATAATAATATAACGTGACTTAATTCCCTTTTTTATTATATTGTTATAACATTCTTAATCATTTGAATAAGTACAGGTTCTTTTTTCACAGTAACTTTAAAATCCATAGCGAACACGACACGGCCTTCACCAAGCTTGTCTAGTCTTGATCTTTTCCTTCATCTGTTTATACAAACGTTTCCTTAGTTACCCATTTCACAGAGTAATTATTATGGTAGCCTGTTATATCACAGGCTATCATCCCTGTGGGTGACAATGTTATCTCACATTCTGCCCTCTGCCCCCTGGAGGGAAGGAGGTGCCTCACTGTTTGGGAACCTGTAGCCTAACCTAACCTGGTAATCCTACTAGGTACATGGGACCTAGAATGTAATGTGGAATCCGAACCACCAAGTGTCCTGGTCTATACATTAATAAAGCAAAACTATGCCAGAGGTAAAGGTCAGTTTTAAGGCCCATAAAAATTTCAGCTGAGATTGGGATTTGAAATGGGGACCCTACATGCCACATTTGCACACCTTAATCAACTGAGCCACCCTCATGTTCTTTAATGCAGTGGCTTCCTGTTACTTTGTGCATCTCTATATTGTTGATGATATCTGATTTATCCACTTTCCCCTTCTCGGCATCATGTTATCATACATGTATTTTGTATGATATTGACAGTAAAATTGCTAACAGGCAATGAAAATAAGAAGGATAGGGAAAGTAATCCATCATTTATCACAGATGGAGGCAGGATGAATATATAACAAATTATTGTAATGTGTGTCCATGTTTTTTGATGTCGCGCCTTTATCTGTGGTAAGTGACAGGATATTTTCCTTATCCTTCCATACATACATGTATTTTGGAATTCTCAGACATTTTCAAAGAAAAGTGCCATGACTTACAGATCAGAATTGGTGTGATAGCAATCCTACTAAGAAAATGGGATCTGTAAACTGAACAGTGAAGTATTCAACATAGTTCACGTGAATAAAGCAAATCTTGTCAGAAATGCCCAGTTTCAAACCTGCAAAAATTCTGGACAAGGCAAAGATTAAAATTCAGGACCTCTCAGTACCCCAGCCAGGCATCTTAATCGCTAATCAATTGGACCACCATTAAGAGAGAAAATTTGAATGTCGGTAATGTGTGAGCTTTGTAAACTTTGCACTCAAGTATTTTGTTATTTGGTTTGGGAAATTTAACGGCCAAATAGCTAAAACCAACTATAAGTTTCACATGCTGTAGTATGAACATTTTCTGCTTCGCCACCTCAAGTCCATTATTGTAGCACTTTTTAATGTAACTGTTGTTGATGTGTCATATAGGCAGACAAAACTGTTTGCCGTTGTGTCACCAATGAATCACATATATTCTTGGCATAATTATGGTAGTTACTTTCCAGGACAGTTAGTTGCTGAGTGTCGTGGTCCATCTGGTTCATCTGTTCCTGTTGCTGTAGAACCAGCACAAGGGTCTCGTGTACGTCTACTGCTTACTCCAAGGGTTCCAGGTGAACACTTACTGTATTTACATTTTGGAGGGGCTCCATTGCCACGATCACCTATCATAGCGATGGCTGATGGGCCTGGTGGATTGGTAGCTCCTGTCCGTGTGGTACTTACTGGCAGAGGACTTGCAGGAACACGCTGTGGAGAGGAGGCTGAATTCACTATTGATGGCTCTCAAGCAGGACCTGGTAAGAAAACTTTATAATTCTTCCAAGCTCAGCTTAGGGTATGGTCTGGAATTTTATTTCTAACTCGAATCATGTTCAAAAAAATAAAAGAAGTGTGTAATTTTAGATAGTATAATGAATTAGTTGCTTATTTTCCACATTTTGTGAGACAGGGTGAGTAGAAATAAAAATTTAAATTTAATATAGTTAGAATATTTTATTTTTATCTATTAGGTTCCTTTAAAAGCTGTTAGTAATTTTTGGAAAAATCAAGCATGTAATGTGAGCATCTGTTACAGATTTATGGTGAATCGTATGGGTTGCAGTGACTGTAAAAAGTGGTTTCAAAGAGGGAAAATGGAAACAAAATGAGGCTCTTCCAAGGTATTTGCCACTTGGTTTTAGGGATAGGGGTCTTTCAGTGCAGTATAAGATGCTTTAAGAGCAGAAAAATATCATTGGGGAAGATGAATGAAATAGCCAAGAAGATGGGTGAAATGATTAGAGTCCTTCAGGTGTAGCATATTGGGGCCTAAAGGAAAAATGGTGTTGTTAGTAGGGAGGGTGAAAAGGTTGGTTTGGAACTGGAATCAGTTCAAAAGGAGAAATGGGGTAGGTGGATAGTAGGTGGCAGAGACTTTTGAAACTTTGGGCAGAAATAGGTTTAACCTTTTATCAGAGTCAGATGGAGAAGAACCTCATGTAGATGAGGAGTAGGTAAGGTGCAACAGATCTTTAGAAATAGAGTCGTGGAAGGAAAAAATAGGAATAAGGTTCTGCTGCTAAGTAGTAGTCATGGGAGAGGTGTAGGGCTTTTTTTGCAGGATCAGTTAGCCACAGGCTACAAGGTCACAAGTTGTTCTTTCGAATTTAGTTCAACATTAGGGCTGGTAATAAAGAATATGGGGTTTCCAATAAGGAGGAGAGAGTAGTGATAGTGGGAGGTGCAAGCAATAATATTGATAGACTGAGTTATAGTGCAGAGAGTTACCTGAAGAAGATGGTGAAGGAGGGATGACAAACCTGGGTGGAACTCATGCAATCCTTGAGTCAGTGATTGACCATAGATCGAGCCACGCTTTGAGTCGGTTGAATGTTGACACAGAGGTGCAACTTGGGAAAGCCATTGGTTCTGTCTTAGGGTTTGCACCTGTGAACACCATTGTAAGGTAGGTTTGCAGTGGTCATGGCCTATTCCAAAATAGAAAGGGGAAGTGGGTACTTTCTGTGTTATTAGCTAAAGGTGTAAACAAACCAACTTCCAGCAATGATGGTTCAGGCCTGTGCCTTGTTTAGGTTAGCAGCTGTTGAAGAAGGGATAAAAATAGGTGATTGCCATTACACAGTGAGAAAAATCACATATGCTAAAGCTGTTGAAACAATAATAGATGAAGGCACAACTGGATAGGCTAAAAACATCACAATACCAGTTATAAGAGTATTGCTGGTGAACTGTAGAATTATAATGAACAAAGTAATAATGTATGGTAACTTAGTAGAGATACACAAATCACTAGTAATTACAGGGGAATAGTTTTGGTTAAAAGAGAAATACTAGACAATTAGGTATTCTCCTATGGATACAGAGTGCACTGTAGAGTTAGAGGAGCAATTGGTGGAGGGGCATACACATTGGTTGACAAAAACTACTATGGTACTCTAGTGTTCATAGATAATAGTCATGAGTTACTAGGGATAGACTTCTGAGGTGATAAAAAGAAAAATTCAGGGTGTTAGTTGCTTACTTTAGTGGGAGATGAGGCTGTGGATCTCTGGTACAAAGCTGAGTTGAGGGTCTGAACCAGAGACAGGGTGTTTCTGCGATAATCATGGCTGCAGATTTCTCAATCTTTGCCCTGGGTTTGAGTCATGTAGGGTTCCCTTCGATAGATCAGGTGGGCACTTCACACATGAATCAGCTACATGGGGGCAGGGGAGTGCATTGGGGGATTTTTTTAGTCTGTCAGAGGAAGACTTTAAACTGGGATCACAGTTACGTGCAGCCCAATTAAATTCAACACCATACGTTAGGGGTAGCTTAAATCAATTTCAACTGTCAAAAGTACTCGCTATCAACTGAACTGCAGAAGTATTTGTAACAAGCATCCAGAGCCTGAAAGTGTTATTAGAAGCACAGAAGCAGATATTGTATTAGAAACTGAAAGCTAGTTAAAACCGGATATTAGTTTAGCAGGAATTTTTAACAACAGTATGAACGTTAGTTGTAAGGATAGGTTACAGTCCAATGGAAGTGGTGTATTTATACCTATTAGAAAAAAACTGTTGTGTAATGAAATAGATATTGATACGGTCTGTGAAATCCTATAGATCAGGCTCAACATAGTTACAACAAAACTTGTAATAGGCTTTTTCTATCATCCACCAGATGCAAATGTAACTATTGCTGAACCCAGAAGGAATAATGTAAGTAATATAGCTTGTCAATTTCTGGATCATGCACTAATATTAGGAGGTGACTTCAACTTTCCTTATATCATTTCGACTAATTACGTTCAAGTTACTGGTTGCAGGGGTAAAGCAGCCTGTGAAATTATTCTTGACCTTTTCGCAGATCTTCACTCGTCATTGAACCAATGCAGTGCCACAATGGTAATGAAAACATTTTAGATATTATCATTACAAACAGGCCTGTATTACTCACACACATTTCTACCACCAAGGGAGTAAGTGATCATAAAGCTGTAATTGCTACAGTAAAATTAACAACTGTGCGCAGAATGAAGAAAGAAAGGATCATTTACAAATTCAAAAAGGCCCAAAGGAGTGTTTTAGGACGTATTTGAGCAATAATTACCATACCTCCATAGTAGCAAGAGGCACCGTTGAAGAGATGCGGCATCGATTCATACGTATATAACGAAACGGACAGTCAGGGAAGGTATACACGTGAAGTTGAAAGGTTACTTAAAAATGAAAGGAAGAAACATGCACACTCAAGAAAGACGACGTATTAGAGTGATTTAGAAAAGTTGAATGAGATAAGAGGACATGTTACAAATGTGATGCTTGATGCCTTTAATGACTTTTGTTGCAATTCACCTTCTAAGAACCTCACGGAAAGAAATTTTGGTCATACGTAAAAAAAGTTAGTTGTAGTGACAACAATATGACAATTCTATTACAAGATGGTCGGGGAAGTTGACGACATCCGTGACAAGGATGCCATATTTAACACCAAATTTAAAAATTCTTTCACTGACGAAAAGTTGGAAAACATTTCCACATTACCACAGCATTTAGAATTACAAATGGATCCGATACAAATTGATGGTGTCGGTATTGTAAAGCTATTAAAGCTCTTGAAGTGGGGGAAAGTGGTGGGTCTCGATGGTATACGATACAAAGTATTTTCAGAATATGCAGAGGAAATTGAACCATTTCTGTCAGATATATTCCGTAAATCTTAAGAAGATAAATGTACCTTCTGACTGGAAAATAGCCCAGATGATTACAGTTTTCAAGAAAGGAGATTGGAGAAATCCTAGGAATTATCGAGCCATATCTCTAACATCTGTTTACAGTAGAATTCTGGAGCTTGTCATATGCTCTAACATTATGAAGTTTCTAGATGAAAATGAGTTACTTATACCATACCAACATGGATTTCAGAAGAACGGATCATGTGAAACACAATTGGCCTTATTTTCACATGATGGACTGAAACTTATCGATGCAGGTTCACAAGTTAGTGCAATTTTTATTGGATTTTCAGAAAACTTTTGACTCGGTACCACACAATCGCCTTTTAATGAAAATTCGAACATACCATATGTTGGATCAGATTTGTGAATGGATAAATGATTTTCTAAGCAGTTGGTCACAGTATGTGATTGTTGAAGGGGAAGCCTCTTCTAAGCTAGATGATACTTCAGGCATTTCTCAAGGAAGCATAATAGGACCACTTCTTTTCCTAATTTTAATAAACAATCTCGGTGACAATGTTAATTGTAGGTTGTGATTGTTTGCTGAAGATGCACTTATCTATAGGGCAGTAAGGTGCTCTGACAATTGCTTAGAAATTCAGCTTGATCTGAATGTTGTTTCGGAATAGAATCTCTGTTATTGAGTAGAAAGTAAACAATTCAGTTGTTGACACGGTTGATTTCCTGAAGTATCTAGATGTAATAATACAAAGCAACATGACTTCCGTTGTAGGTAAAGCTAATTATAGATTATGTTTCATAGGTCATATTTTGAGGAATTGGAATTCTCATACAAAGGAAATAGCATAAAAAAACACTAGTGCATCCACAATTGCATTACTGCTGTGGTGTTTGGGATGCATATTGCAAGAGATTGATTGACACATTAGAGAAAGTACAGAGATGAGCTTCTTGATTCATAACTGGTAGCTAAAGTCCTTACGAAAGTGTCACAGAATTGATACATAGATTGGGATTGGCTTGTTTAGCAGACAGACGATGTCATTTTTGTTTGATTTTACTGGACGATAAGTGAAATTCTTTGATTTACTAGTGCAATGAAATACTTCTTACCCCAGCCTAGTGAGGTCACAAAGATGGGAGGGATAAGATTAGAGAAATAAAATGTCATACTGTTGCTTTTATGTATTCTTTCTTTCCTTGTGCTTTTCAAGATTCTACAGAATTAGGATTGGTGCTTAGCATCCTCTGCCACCCAAAATTTTTGTGAATTGCAGAGTATGGCTGTAGATGTATCTTCTCACAAATGGTAGAGCAGAATACAAGGGAACCAAACATGTTGGATTTATTCCTAATAAAGTCTGATGATAACATAGTGGGGTTTCAAGTAACTGAAGGAATAAGAGATCGCGAAGCAGATCTGGTGGAATTAAAGGATTCTGTAAAACTATGGCCAGAATTGAATTGGGGGTGGGGGGGGGGGGCGAATAGGTACACTTATAAAAAAGGCATAAATTTTTGAATTGAGTTATTTCAGGAGAAGGTTCAGCACAGGGAAGAAAGGGTCAAATAGAGTGGAGTCGAAGTAGGAAGAGTCCAAGGAGATAGTAAAAAAAAGGCGACGAAATGATTATTCCAAAACAGAAAATAAAGAGAAGTATGGATGGAGAATAAGTTACTGAGGATTTGAAACTGGCAGAGATATTTAGTGACTCGTTTAAGGAGATCATAAGTGATTGCCATCTGGCTATTGGAGGAAATAAATTATTGGACGAGTTTCTCCTTATAGGTAGAAATGAGCAAACTACAAAATTTGAAATGATCCTGAGGAAATTACGAAGGAGCTTAGAAAATGCAAAAGGGGCAGTGTAGCTAATATTATTGTAGATCTTTTAAAGATAGTGGGATACAATACTGTACCTCACAATAAAATATTGTTTAGATTGAGTGTCGAACTTGCTGCTTACCAAAGCACTGGAACAGGGTGAAACTATGCCAGTCCATAAAGGAGGGGTGATGATTCGGGTTGAAAATTACAGGCCAAAATGATGGAGATGATAATAAACAACAACATCATAAATATCTGTTAAGAAAGAAACTGATTTGCAAATCAAAAACATGTATTTAAGCATGTGAATCTCAGTAATTGGGCTATGTGCAAGATATTTTGGATAAAATGAGCAATGGAATCACTAGATCTTTCAATGTTATTTTACAGAGTAAGCCTTAAAATAGTATAAAATAAGGTGAAAACTATTGGAGTGGGTAAACAAGTGACAAGCTGCATATAGGAATTCTTAAAAGGTATAAGCAAAGTGTTAGAGTATGAATTGCAGTGTCAAAAGATGTGGAAATGAATATGGATGTGTCACAGATAGTGTATTGGGACCATTGCTATTCATTATACTAATGAATGATTGTGCTGATGTTTTACAGTTAGGTTGTTTGCAGACATAATGTATTATATAATAGGATCAAAATGAGAGAATACTGTGTGTAGCTGCAGGGTGACCTATCCTCTTTAATAAAATGCGTTGTCTGAAGACTGCGCGCTCCTCAATAGCTATTGGCTAGAGAACAGTGACGTCACGTGCCAACCGTCACTAGCGAATTAACAGTGAGCATAGTCATTAGCAATTAGAGGTTAGGTGTATTGTTTAGTAGCTAAGCAACTGCTATGAAATTAATTGCCATAATACAGTTATTATTTTTTTTCTTTTTAAGGATTGATAGTTTAAAAAATATGGAAAAACATAGAACTACTTTTCAATTACGCGTCCACTTGAAGAAACTTAAATAGAGAATGCGCAATGTCATTCTGGCCTAGGCTAAATTTCAATTTAATTAAAACTTTCATTAACATGGAAAAGAAATGGAAAATACACCCAACACTCACCAAAGTTGAAGGGAGGAGGGCAGCATCAACACAAAACAACACACAAACAAAGAAAAAGAAAAAAACCATATTTCGGGTGAAAATTCCTTTTTCAAGTTAACAGAGAGGTGGCTGGTCTTGCACAAGACTTGAGCTGGATGCAGCCACTCATAGAGCGCAATAGACTGTCGGAGGTGGTTGGGGGAGCAACAATAATATAACCGCTAGTATAAGAAACTTTAAAATGGTTGAAAAAATAGAAGTTATAAAAATATATAAATAAATCTTATATATATATATAAAAAAATAGACGTGTTTTTTTCCTATATTTCACTTTTCAGCCACCACTACCTAGCACAGATCACTGATGTTTGTGGGTGAAAGTAGCATGGAGTTTCCTGTCGTGCACAACGTTGGCCGAATGCCGATAGCTGTGGGGATGTGGGAGATATAATGATTAAAGTTGGTCAGTGCAGGGCGTTTTCATATTTCGACCAAAAATTCGAATCTCCGTATACTTCTCTTTCCTGCCAAAACTACATAACATAGACCTTTGGTGTTTGTGTGTGGTAGTAGAATCGTCTTTCCTGTCATGCACTATGGTTGTTAGATGTCGTTAGCTATGGGAGTGTGGGAGAAATGGGGGTTGAAAGTGGTCGACCTGTGGCAATTTCATACTTCTGCCAAAGACAAAAGTGTCAAGGTGTATCACTTTTCAGCGAAAACTACAGATCACAGATAACTGGCGTTTGTGTGTAGTAGTAGCACAGAGTCACCTTTCGATCACAACAGCGGCCGAATTTCAGAAACTGTGGTACTGTGGTAGATATGGTGGTTGTAAGTGGCCGACCAAGGATATTTTCGTATTTCGACTGTCTCCGCATATGTCACTTTTCTGCCACAACTACATACCATAGAGCATTGGTGTTTGTGTTTTGTAGTAGAATCGTATCTCATGTAGTGCACTATGGTTGTTAGATGTCGGTAGCTATGGGGGTGTGGGAGAAATGGGGGTTGAAAGTGGTCGACCTGTGGCAATCTCATACTTCTTCCAAAGACAAAAGTGTCATGGTGTATCACTTTTCAGCGAAAACTATAGATCACAGATAACTGGCGTTTGTGTGTAGTAGTAGCACAGAGTCACCTTTCAATCACAACAGCGGCCGAATTGCAGAAACTGTGGTAGATATGGTGGTTGTAAGTGGCCGACCAAGGATATTTTCGTATTTCGACTGTCTCCGCATATGTCACTTTTCTGCCACAACTACATAGCATAGAGCATTGGTGTTTGTGTTTGGTAGTAGAATCGTATCTCATGTAGTGCACTATGGTTGTTAGATGTCGGTAGCTATGGGGGTGTGGGAGAAATGGGGGTTGAAAGTGGTCGACCTGTGGCAATTTCATACTTCTTCCAAAGACAAAAGTGTCATGGTGTATCACTTTTCAGCGAAAACTATAGATCACAGATAACTGGCGTTTGTGTGTAGTAGTAGCACAGAGTCACCTTTCGATCACAACAGCGGCCGAATTTCAGAAACTGTGGTACTGTGGTAGATATGGTGGTTGTAAGTGGCCGACCAAGGATATTTTCGTATTTCGACTGTCTCCACATATGTCACTTTTCTGCCACAACTACATAGCATAGAGCATTGGTGTTTGTGTTTGGTACTAGAATAGTATCTCATGTAGTGCACTATGGTTGTTAGATGTCGGTAGCTATGGGGGTGTGGGAGAAATGGGGGTTGAAAGTGGTCGACCTGTGGCAATTTCATACTTCTTCCAAAGACAAAACTGTCATGGTGTATCACTTTTCAGCGAAAACTATAGATCACAGATAACTGGCGTTTGTGTGTAGTAGTAGCACAGAGTCACCTTTCGATCACAACAGCGGCCGAATTTCAGAAACTGTGGTACTGTGGTAGATATGGTGGTTGTAAGTGGCCGACCAAGGATATTTTCGTATTTCGACTGTCTCCGCATATGTCACTTTTCTGTCACAACTACATAGCATAGAGCATTGGTGTTTGTGTTTGGTACTAGAATAGTATCTCATGTAGTGCACTATGGTTGTTAGATGTCGGTAGTTATGGGGTTGTGGGAGAAATGGGGGTTGAAAGTGGTCGACCTGTGGCAAATTCGTACTTCTTCCAAAGACAAAAGTGTCATGGTGTATCACTTTTCAGCGAAAACTATTGATCACAGATAACTGGCGTTTGTGTGTAGTAGTAGCACAGAGTCACCTTTCGATCACAACAGAGGGCGAATTTCAGAAACTGTGGTACTGTGGTAGATATGGTGGTTGTAAGTGGCCGACCAAGGATATTTTCGTATTTCGACTGTCTCCGCATGTGTCACTTTTCTGCCACAACTACATACCATAGAGCATTGGTGTTTGTGTTTGGTAGTAGAAGTGTATCTCATGTAGTGCACTATGGTTGTTAGATGTCGGTAGCTATGGGGGTGTTGAAGATATGGGGGATGAAAATGGTCGACCTGCTGCAATTTCATATTTCTGCCAAAGACGCATGTGTCACGGTGTATCACTTTTAAGTGAAAACTGTCAATCGCAGATCACTGGCGTTTGTGTGTAGTAGTAACACAGAGTCTCCCATCAATCACAACGTTGACCGAAATTCGGTAACTGTGGGAGTGTGTGAGATATGGTGTTTGAAATTGGTCGATCATGAATATTTGGTATTTCATCCAAAGACTTGTGTGTTTCCGTAAATTTTACTTTGCTGCCCGGACAACATAGCGCAGAAGACTGGTATTTGTGTGTGGTAATAGTATCGAGTCTCCCATCGTGCACTAGGGTGGTTAGATGTCTATAGCTGTCAATATGAATTCTTTACAATCACGAACGTAGTCGTGGGTACCAGCTAGTAAATAAATAAAAATATAATTGAAACATTTTGAAAAATATATGAAACTATTGTACTGGCCAGTGGTGGGTGTATAGGGTGAGGATGGAAGATGTTAATGGAAATTAAGGCCTGGGGGATGTCTAGTCTGCAGGATGTGTTGATATGCCAGTTCCCACCTGCGGAGTTCAGATTGGTGTGGAAGTACTCTAATGGCTCTGACTGTGAAGCAATTATTAAGGTCGTGGGTGTTGTGAGTACTGGCATGGTGAGCAACAAGGAGGTCCAGGTTTTGGGAGTAAACTGTTTGTCTGTGACCATTAATTCTGATGGATAATGAGTTTGTGGTCAGGCCAATGTAGAAACTTGGACAGTGGAGGCAGGTGAGCTGGTAAATGAGATGGATGGTTGTACAAGCGGCATGACCTAATTATGGGGTAGGTTTCACCAGTAGTAGGGTTGCTATAGGTAGTGGTAGGTGGACTTTCATTAATGTTGTTGCTTGGTCAAAGTTCTTTGTTCACGTTCGCTGTACGTGAGTTATTAGGTTATTTAAAGAGGATATCAGGCCAAAAATGTTACCAAATCCAGTATTTCTTTGGATTTGTTCAGCTGCTTTCGAAGCAAACAGGAAATCTTCAAATTTTGCAGCATAAAATTTTAGGGTCAAATAAGAGTGAAGTTTGTATTTCAGCTAGTTTGAGTCTATGTCCTTTGAAACAATTAAATGGTAGCGCTATTGTCCACGTCTGTGTTTATTACGTCTATTAATATTTCTGAGTTCTTCAAGCTCAGAGATTTTATTCACCCTAAGAGGTTTTTTTTTCTTCTTTTTTGTGCAGTAGATAATAAACAATTAAGTTTATTAAAGACTCAGAGAAAGTTTACATGAAACATACATAATCGCAGAATGTATCAGTGAAATAAATAACAGTTATCTGTTTTTAATATTATACTTCCCGTCATTTAAAGCAAAATGAATTTATTTTTTAAAAAATCTTAGACAATATGCTGATAATCTAACCATAGTAAGGTTTTTATATCAGGAAAAATAATATTAAAAATAATCCATATTCGTTGTTTCCTTGCTAGCTTTTCCAGAATAAATTCCCACTACCACCATAGGTGATACCCATCGTTTTTGATGGGCGTTAAAACTAGTGTAGAATATATAACTGGGAAGAGCAACATGGAGTTAAGAGAAATACCAGGAACAGTCAGCTAATTAGATACAAAGATAAAAAACTAAATGTTGTTTATGATTATAGGGTTGGGACATAAATGCTTCTTGAAGACTTGAAGCATAAATATCTTGGTAAAACGTATGATATAAAACTCAACTGGGTAGGATACTTTGGCAGGTGGTAGGAAAAGGTTACAAAATCCTTCATTTACTGGAGAGGGTGCTGAGGTGATTACCAGAGAAGTGAGGGAATTGGATTACAAAATTTTAGGTAGACCATTCCTTTAATATGGTGTAGTAGTATGGATGCACATTTTGGATATTGGATTGCACATTTTGGATATTGGATACCTGAGTTGGAGGTCATGCAAAGGTGGGCAGCTAGATTTGTTTGTGGTAGTTACAACATTATCCAGAAAATAACTGATGTGATAAAAGAACTGGATTGGGAATCATTGGAGGAAAAACTGGGAGTGTACAAGATGTATGTTGGTGATGGGCTAGATTGCTGTATTGGTTGAAGAAATAAGAGGAAGGCAAAAGATGACCATGAGCATGCCTAATGTAGTAGGAAGATTTTCTTTTGTAAGTAGGGAACTATTGATTACAGTTTCATTGTGTCCTAAAGCTCAAGTAAAAGCAACATTTCTTTTTTAGGCAATTGAGTTAGAATTGGAATTCATTACCAAGAGACCTGATGAAAAATTAAACAAAAGTAGTAAAAGAATTAAAATTCATAAAATGGAAGAGTAGATGGGAGGGGGAATTTATACTGAAAGGATATAAAATGATGGTAATAAGAGCTGGGGAAATAGATGACAAGGGAATGTGCCATCGAGCATGCGTTTCACCGCATTGGAATTAAATTAAAGTTATATCATGAAAGTGAAAACAAGTTATATTGCAGTTCATTTTGGAATGCAGTTATTTTCTTGTGAATTAGCATTTGGTTTATTAAAATTTATCTAGTTTTTTTTTCTTTACTAAATTTTAATTTTATTTGTTGTGTAGAGCTTTCAGTCCCTTTCATTAATCCCATTTGGTTTTTGACATTCCTAACTGCTTGATAGTATGTTTACCTCATGTATGATTGAGTTGCAGACATTTCTGCCATTAAAGAGGAAAAGAATTACAATTATACATAAACTCAGGCATTGAATACTATACTAAGAATTCTTATTTAAAATTAGGATCACCAGAGGTAACTCTCACAGGAATGAAAACTGATGTCAAGGTGCAGTTAAATAACCTGGGAAATGGTGTATACAGAGCAACATATACTCCTGCCACTCCTGGTACTTACCTACTTAATGTCATGTGGTCTGATAGGTAAGTTAAATTGGGAAGTGCTTAGTTTATAGTTTCTTATCATTAGTGAAGGCATTAGTGATAATATTTTATTTATTGTATGAGTGAATAGAAAGGTGCATATTTGTCCAGGAAACTAAAACAAAGTATATATATATATATATATATATATATATATAAAGTTATTAGGAAACAAAGGCGCTGGAAGCGATATATTAAGCATTTGGATAGGAGAAAACCACCGCTTATTATAGAGGAGGATTCCTACGTTGCCAAGACATGGAAAAAACATGTAAACATAAACTGTAAATTTTGGATTTTATAGCCCTTATTCAGTAGTAGAGTGAGATGGCAGCATCCTGGAGGCTGGCAGCCAACTGAGTTAGATGGCAAGGCCGGTAGCTCATAGTGGGGGGGAGAGGGGGAGAAACAACATGACTGGAAGTGAGGATGGGGGTAGAAAGGCATAAACCTGAAAATAATAATAAATAGGTAATCAACCTGTCCATAGGAGCCCGTTATGGAAGTGCGGTAGACATCAACTAATGGTCCTAAATAGCCTCTTAAAACTGAGGAATATGTAAAATTAAAATAATAATAATAAAAATATATCAAAATTACAAATAAGTAAAATTCGAAGGTACAAACCACAAAAAGATGGGCTCTGGTGAGTGATGGTTCCGTGTACACATCTGACTCCGCCTGATGGCTCACTTCTGCACAAATAAGACTGTATGCCAAAATACTGCGCTTTTCTTGTGTGTTTCTTTTGTGTGTGTTTTTTTTTGTGTGTTCGTCATTCCTAGCTGCCTCATCTGTGGTAAGTGTTGGATCATATTTCCCTACCCTTCCTTAGTTTTATTGCCTTAAAGCATTTTCCTGCTTATTGTTGTTATATATTAGGAAGGATGTGCAGGGTAAGGAAAATATGGAAACATATCCATGGTTGGTTCTCTAGGATATTTGCTTACAGAAAATATGTGATAACACTGAAGCAGTTCAGGACAGCAAAAATATTTAGATAAGGAGATGTAGATATTGTGGAATGCTGATTAGTAAATTAAAGAGAATCTTACATAGGCCGGGTGGCTGCAGTTTAGTTACCTGTTAGTGTTTTCGAAAGGTGACCAACAAGCCATAAATGTTCAGTTGACCTTTCAGGTTTTTAACAGTATTTACACAAGTGGGACCAAGTGTGGTGGTGGCCGGTAACACTCTGGTCTTACATTCGGGAGGATATGGGTTCAAATCCCCATCCTACCATCCATGTTTGAGTTTCCCATGGTTTCCCAAAATCACTTCAGGTGATTGCCGGGATGGTTCTTTCAGTAGGCCATGGCCAAATTTCTTCCCATTACTTTATCCCTGTTCCTTTCCACCTCTATCAACCTCAACAATGCATAAAGCCAGAAACAAAATGAATAAACAAATAGATAATTGAGTGCAGGAATTTAAAAAAGGGATAGAAGTTGAGTGTGATGTCAGACTTCTGAGATTATTATGTAGATGGTATATTTCATTCTGCCATTTTCAACTTTGTTAGAAATTTGTGCTTTTCTCTGTTTTCATTCTTATCATTTTTCCTGAATGATTAGCTCCTGTGAAATTTTTAAGATATATTTAGAGAATGTTGAATATATTGATTCCTTAATCTTTTGTTCTTGAATAAATATTAATGTGGTACACAGCTTGAGTAGATCATTTGTAGTCTCAGTTTTAGAATTAATGTATTCACATTATTTTGTAAAATTAATGGCTATGAAGAATGTTAAAACTGTTAAAATTCTAAAACAACTAAATGCATGAAGGGTTAGTGCTGATCGCACACATATTTTTATTAATGACTTAAAAAAAAATCCTGTGCCTGAGAGTGAAATTCTTGCAATTTAATCATGTTACCATTTATCATCGAAAAGTTTAGGTTAAGATTGTGTTGGATTTCTAAATGAGGAATAGAACTCTTAATAAGTCTTAAAATACTATTAATGCTGCCTCCATCATTGTTTATAAAAATTAGGAAAAGGTATTGTTCTATTACACCTGTTCTTGAGATTCCCATTGTAATATCAAGATCAGTATTGGCATAACCTTCCATGATGAGTAACTGTGAGCAACCACTTAGTAAATTGTATATCCGTTAACAAATCTGGTGTAATACTTTGTGTACTGGGATCTTAATTAGGGGGCATCCACAAATTACGTGAGGTGTTTTTCCGGATTTCTGGACCCCCCCCCCTCCCCCCTGGTGAGATTTCGTGAGATCTGGCCGAACCCCCCCCCCCCCCCCCTCTGGTGAGATCTGGTCTGTGAGAACCCCTCCCCTATAAACTTTTGTAGACTTAAAATACCCTACTAAAATCGACTTTGCCGCAAATTGTAGACCTTTTTTTTTTGCTCTACTGTCCCCGAATTTTTCGCAAAATCTTACGCGAGATTTCCGTATACCCCACACCCCCCCTTCCCCCTTGGTGAGATCTGGTGAGATTTCACCGGACCCCCCCCCCATTTCACCTCACGTAATTTATGGATGCCCCAAAGAGGAAACTTTGCGGAATCCTCTTACATGAAATGTGTGATCGGGAGACTGTGCACGTCATCTATAGATATTGGCTAGAAAACGGTCATGTGCCAGCCATCACTCACCAATCAACAGCCACCATATTACAATCGTTCCTTCATGTTGCTTTTTGTTTATTTACAACTAGATGCTGAAATTCATGTAAGGAGATAGGTATTCAATATTTACGCTATTTTATCTGTATCAGTTATAAGAACTAGGTTAAACCATAACCTAAGAATTTTTTTTGCAGACGATAAGAAAACATGGTTATTAAAAACTCAGAGAAACGTACGTAATCGCAAAATGTATCAGTATATAAATAACAGTAGCCGATTTTCGAAGTTACAGTACTCCGTCATTTAAAGTAGATTCCATTTATTTATGTAAAATCCTAACCAAATACTCTGATAATCTAACCAGAGTTATGTACTCATATAACAAACGATATTAAAAATGATTCTTATTCGTTTTTCTTTATAAGCTTTTCCAGAATAAATTTCTACTACCATCATAGATGCATACCCTTAGTTTTTGATACATATGTTAGCTATTAAATTAGATTTAAGTTTACCTCTTATTTAGACCTTAAATTATCAAGGATATGACTATGCACTGTATAAATGATGTGACACTCTCAATTCAACAATCATATTATTGCCGCAAAATAGCAGTGAGCAGAGGTATTGGAAATTATTTACACAGTTTAATACATACGCAACTGCTATGAAATTAATTGTCATTAATACAGGCATTAAATTTGCTATCCGTGGCATTTTATTCTTTAAAAAATGTGTAAAATTATTTCGGCTGAAAAAACTGTGGTACTATGACTACTTTTTAGTAACATGTCGCTAATGAAAGCAACATTTAAGAAACTTTAATTTCTCATGGTTCTGTGCTATAACGTAACTGTGTTGCCAGATAAAATGTAATCTTCTGTTGTGGAAGTAACTGCACAAACATGTGAAGAGCAGAGATAAAAAAAATTAATGCGAGGCAATTATATGTCACAAAGTTACAATTGGTATGTTCATTTAAATTTACATATTGCTTTTTATTTATTAACGACAGCTAGATGCAGAAATTCACGTAAGGAGAAGGGTATTCTATGTTTATGTTATATTACCTGTATCAGTTATAAGAACTAGGTTAAAACATAACCTAAGATTTTTTTTGGCAGAAGATAAGAAACAATGAAGTTTATTGAAAACTCGGAGTAGATTATATGAAATGTACAAATCGTGAAAAGTATCACACAAAAGAATGATAGTTATCTGGTTTTTTTCTTAAAGTAAAATGCATTTATTTGAATAAATTGGGATTAGTGGAGATTGCGATTCCACCAGGAATTGGCATCATCATACTGCCGTGGTCAAATGGAAGACTACTCTAGACATACTTTGCGAAGTACATTTAACTGTGTTACGCCGGTCCAGGCTGTATTACAACCTAATTTCTGCTTGAAAATAATGGTACAGGCTATATTACAACGGAATTACTGCTTGAAAATAATGTCTTGCGATTGACTACAGCAGTATTATAACATCATTACTGAATGTTATTTTGGCGGAATCTCGATCTCCAGTAGACCAGATCATTATTTGTTTTTCCTTACAAGCTTTTCTTGAATGAATTCCTACTACCACTACAGGTGATGCCTGTCGTTATTCATATGAGAGTAAGCGAAGTTATGATTTTCGAACGCAGTATTAGTGGAGGTTGTGGTTAAGTTGACCAGAATCACAACTGACACATTTTGTTACACCATAATTCCCTCAGAAATGAGTTTTACAAACCATTTAAACTGCTTTCGTAAGCGCCATGTTACTGAAGGTATTAATTAATGCAGGTGGAAGTAGTTCCATATTTAACATGCTGAATTGTGCCTGGATCAGGAATAAAACTGATATTATATGAGTAGCAAAAGTTTTTGGGATTCGTAATTTGTTTTTAATTTCATTGGTTCTATACTTCCGTCGTCATTAATTCAGTAGACGTTACTATTGTATTGCTATGTGAACTGTAAATGAAATATGTGGAACTATTAGAATATGAAGGCCATTAGCATTATGTAATAACAATTCTGAATAATTAACCAATTGTGAAAAAAAAACTTCCAGGATATTTCGTTCAAATCATCATTTTTGATGGACTCAAAGCTAGTGTATTAATATTGCAGTATTGTTTTTCTGTTGGCATGTTTAGCGTAGGTGGTTAGGTTGAATGCAACCTGGACCCTGATGAAAACTGAAACCTTTTGCTACAGAGTAAGGCACAAGGAATTACATTGAATTTTATTTTATAACAATTCTAATTCGTTAAGTAATAGCTAAGAAATGAACTGTTAGAACACTGAAGGAAAAGTATGTTTTTCGTTTAAATCGGCATCTTAATTATCATTTTTTTTTAAACTGATATCATTAAGCCATTAAAATATCGAGCTTCATCACAGGTAATAAAAAGGAAATGTGTAAGAACCTGTGAAGATTTGGAATCAAGTTTAAATCGCGATGCATGAAGACACTGACGTGCGATACAGGGAATATATTAATTCGCGTGTGACTGAATCTTTGCTTTTCTAGTGGCAATATTAGCAGATTTGGGACTAGACTGAAATGCATCCTGGACCAAGTTAACAACTGAAGCTTTTTGCTGCAGCATAAGGGACGATAAATTACAATCCAGAGAAATAAATTTCCATAACACTCCGTTAAACCTGTCATTTTTGTTGGACTTGGGCGCTAGTAAGGTTAATAAGCTTTCTAGCATTTAAAAACAAATAAATTTCCTTGTGATCTTGAACCACCACATTGTGAGAAATTAGGACAAACTGTGTTTCACACTATTTGTTCCTCCGAAATTAGTGTTGCTTCAGTGTGAGAATTTCATGATGTTCGAGCATGTAATCTTCCCGAACTTTTTCTTACTACACCAACCTCCCTTTTTGTCAATAGGAAAGTTCTAACATCCCTCCCTTTCTCCCTGTCAAAATTTTATTAATAAAAAGATAAATGCCCACTACTTAGTACTAACAATAATATCTCAGAAGAAACTAACTAAGTATGTTTTAGAATAACTGTTTCCAGTTCTAAAAGGAGGTATAGTACTTCCTAAGGTAAAGAGTTAGAATAACGTCAGTACAAGTGGCGAAGCTAAGTCACACACTGCTTCCTCCCTGACATGTATTTGCGCTTCCCTAGGAGGGAATCGTGGCCCCTAGTATGGGAATCTCTAGTGCAGGTGTTACAGAGACTGGTTAGTAATTGTTGAGGTCAGTTCATTCTCCCTTCTTGAAAATGGAGTTACCTTGATGAATTTCCTGTCAGAAGACACTTTATTTTCTTCTAACAATTTCCAGTACATGTCAAATAGGAAATGTTTAATTTCAGACTCATCTGTACTTTCCTCCATCTTCAAAGTTGTTCATAACAAGCCTGTGTCAACCTTCACATGACATTAAAAAATGTCCATAACATTTAAATGAGCCTTGTCACAAACTTTATTAACTTCACAGCTGTGGTATTGTAGAGTTGTCATTGCAACTGGCTTTTCTTATGCTTGATTAAAATTTCTTTTTGGTTTCTGTGAGGCTTTTAAATAACACATTGTCAAATAACTCAATCATCACATTTTTCACTTATCCTTTCAATTCAATTAAGCCTCCATGATGCCTGATGCCTCTGTTCTTCTGGAACTTGTGCAATTTTTTCATTTCAGGTATGTATCGTTGGAGATCTTTACCTTCTTACAAATTTCTTCTTCAATATATGACTGTTGATATTTTCCCTTATCATGCATATGAAATGATGCCACATTACTGCAGTGGCTTCTTCTTCTACCTTAAAGGAATGTTGCTATCCTTCGGCTACATTTCAAAAGATTCTTTTAAAAGTTTTTCAGATCTGTAAATCATGTAATATTTTTTCCCAGTATTAATTTTACAATTGCAGTTTATAATTTTAATAATTTTTCCTTGATATTTTATGATTCTGTGTGGTTCTGTGCTAGCTTCTTTAATAATACCAGGGTTTGTTGTGAGGTAACTAATTGTCTGAAACCTGGTAGCCACTTTATAAGCTAATTTTTACCGGATAAATTTTAAATGTTGAAAGCTATTGTTCCACTGTTACTCCAGTTGATTTCATTACAGTTTAGATATGAGAGCTTACTTAGCATGACAAGGATAGCACTGATTTGCTATCCCTCACCCGATATTTGTTACTTGATTCATCTGAGGTTAAACCATGCTGATGATTGTTGAAACATGATCACAGCAAAACTTTACTTTAATTGAATGCAATCAATAATAATAATATTAAAAAATACACCATACACATGTTTCCAACAAGCAGTAATTACACAGATCTTTGCATTATCCTTAATACAAAGGAAAATGTTACATTGCCCCATCTATGGCATCACTAGTGCTTTTGCTCATTGTGAGTGGCCAACTATTCCCCCTGATTCTTACTCCATTACCAACCATTTAAAAGGTGGATACTACTCATTTCCGGGATTAAACATATTAATTATGTTGTGGAACCTTGTATTGCATTTTATACATTACATTAATTACTTATCTATCAAATGATTAGGCAAGTGAGGAAGTCACTATCTTTGTTTTCATATTTTATGTTAAAAGCTGTTTACCACTGAAGAAAAAGTTTGCTGCATGTTAACTCTAAATCTGCCATGGAACACTGTTTTGTATTATAATATCAGGAAAAAAAAATGTTTATGCCCTCTGTAGGTCTGACAACTTCCTAAGAACTGTGTGTTGCCAGCTTTGTTTTGATATACATATATTTGGCTTTTCAGTTATATCTTTGTAATAGCAATGCTCTTGAATGTGTTTCGTAGCGTTGTATTCATTTATTATATTTCCACTCTATTTGATAGAGTCTTTTGTGTGTGGAAATATTCCTGTATGGTGAGCATGTTTTTCCTGTGTTTGTTGATTTGTAATATTTCCATGTTTGTATATTTGTGGGGTGATGTTTCTGTTCTATTTTGTGTTCAGCAAGGTTTGTGGATCCCAGTGTCTGTAGATACTTTTTATTTTATTATTATTTTCTTGCCTTCAGTTTCTAGACTTCCATCTCCTCCTATCTGCACTAACATCTTCATCTCATCATTCTCCTTACAACCTATGTCTTCAATAATCTGCCTTTATATATTCTAATCTTTGTCTACCTATGTAATTCTTAACCTTCAGCTGTTCTCTCCTCTAACATAATAACCAATCCGAAGGGCAGGAGGGCGAAACACGTAAAAACACAAAAACAAAAGAATTACACAATATTTCGACTTTTCAGTCTTACTCATGTAGGAGGCGAGACATATGGCAGGGGGAAAGATGTGGTCACATCCGAGCCCGCCACATGATTCATGTGGCGGGCTCGGATGTGACCACATCTTTCCCCCTGCCATATGTCTCGCCTCCTACATGAGTAAGACTGAAAAGTCGAAATATTGTGTAATTCTTTTGTTTTGTGTTTTTACGTGTTTCGCCCTCCTGCCTTCATCTGTGGTAAGTGACGGGTAACTGTTTATTTTCCCTATCCTATCTTATTTTCATTGCCTCGCGGGCAGTTTCTTTGTTTCCTTTATCCAATAATAACCAATCCCACATTTCTTAAAATGTGGCCCACAGTCTTGTCTCTTATGTATGACTCTTCCACACATTTTTTTCCTCAACCATCATTCCCAAAACACATTCATTTCGTGCTTTAACTGTCCACTTAATTTCAGCATCCTTCAATAGCACCATATTTCACATGCTCAATTATCCTTCTTTTTGGTATTCCTTAAGTCCTTGCTTCACTACCACATAGAGTTTAAAAATTTCTTTCTGAATTTAGGATCAGTATTTGAAACTAAAAGATTTCTCTTTTTCAGGAAGGCTCTTTTTTGCTGTTGCTATTCACTTTTAACATAATTCCTGCTTCAGCCATCAGTTGTAATTTTAGTTCCTAAGTAGCAGAATTTAATTACTTCTCCCGTTGCATCCGACCATATTTGTACACTGGCAGAAATAGAAAGTGTTGCACCCAGATGTATGAAATTTGGCAGCAGATATCCCCATACGAAGAATATTAAATAATTAAAAATTGAAAATTTGACATGTAATAATATGAGAATTATG
>JARYHS010008074.1:314260907-314362900 GCA_031002005.1 Vandiemenella viatica
TTCTCTAGGATATTTGCTTACAGAAAATATGTGATAACACTGAAGCAGTTCAGGACAGCAAAAATATTTAGATAAGGAGATGTAGATATTGTGGAATGCTGATTAGTAAATTAAAGAGAATCTTACATAGGCCGGGTGGCTGCAGTTTAGTTACCTGTTAGTGTTTTCGAAAGGTGACCAACAAGCCATAAATGTTCAGTTGACCTTTCAGGTTTTTAACAGTATTTACACAAGTGGGACCAAGTGTGGTGGTGGCCGGTAACACTCTGGTCTTACATTCGGGAGGATATGGGTTCAAATCCCCATCCTACCATCCATGTTTGAGTTTCCCATGGTTTCCCAAAATCACTTCAGGTGATTGCCGGGATGGTTCTTTCAGTAGGCCATGGCCAAATTTCTTCCCATTACTTTATCCCTGTTCCTTTCCACCTCTATCAACCTCAACAATGCATAAAGCCAGAAACAAAATGAATAAACAAATAGATAATTGAGTGCAGGAATTTAAAAAAGGGATAGAAGTTGAGTGTGATGTCAGACTTCTGAGATTATTATGTAGATGGTATATTTCATTCTGCCATTTTCAACTTTGTTAGAAATTTGTGCTTTTCTCTGTTTTCATTCTTATCATTTTTTCCTGAATGATTAGCTCCTGTGAAATTTTTAAGATATATTTAGAGAATGTTGAATATATTGATTCCTTAATCTTTTGTTCTTGAATAAATATTAATGTGTACACAGCTTGAGTAGATCATTTGTAGTCTCAGTTTTAGAATTAATGTATTCACATTATTTTGTAAAATTAATGGCTATGAAGAATGTTAAAACTGTTAAAATTCTAAAACAACTAAATGCATGAAGGGTTAGTGCTGATCGCACACATATTTTTATTAATGACTTAAAAAAAAAAAAATCCTGTGCCTGAGAGTGAAATTCTTGCAATTTAATCATGTTACCATTTATCATCGAAAAGTTTAGGTTAAGATTGTGTTGGATTTCTAAATGAGGAATAGAACTCTTAATAAGTCTTAAAATACTATTAATGCTGCCTCCATCATTGTTTATAAAAATTAGGAAAAGGTATTGTTCTATTACACCTGTTCTTGAGATTCCCATTGTAATATCAAGATCAGTATTGGCATAACCTTCCATGATGAGTAACTGTGAGCAACCACTTAGTAAATTGTATATCCGTTAACAAATCTGGTGTAATACTTTGTGTACTGGGATCTTAATTAGGGGGCATCCACAAATTACGTGAGGTGTTTTTCCGGATTTCTGGACCCCCCCCCTCCCCCCTGGTGAGATTTCGTGAGATCTGGCCGAACCCCCCCCCCCCCCCCTCTGGTGAGATCTGGTCTGTGAGAACCCCTCCCCTATAAACTTTTGTAGACTTAAAATACCCTACTAAAATCGACTTTGCCGCAAATTGTAGACCTTTTTTTTTTGCTCTACTGTCCCCGAATTTTTCGCAAAATCTTACGCGAGATTTCCGTATACCCCACACCCCCCTTCCCCCTTGGTGAGATCTGGTGAGATTTCACCGGACCCCCCCCCCATTTCACCTCACGTAATTTATGGATGCCCCAAAGAGGAAACTTTGCGGAATCCTCTTACATGAAATGTGTGATCGGGAGACTGTGCACGTCATCTATAGATATTGGCTAGAAAACGGTCATGTGCCAGCCATCACTCACCAATCAACAGCCACCATATTACAATCGTTCCTTCATGTTGCTTTTTGTTTATTTACAACTAGATGCTGAAATTCATGTAAGGAGATAGGTATTCAATATTTACGCTATTTTATCTGTATCAGTTATAAGAACTAGGTTAAACCATAACCTAAGAATTTTTTTTTGCAGACAATAAGAAAAAATTGTTATTAAAAACTCAGAGAAACGTACGTAATCGCAAAATGTATCAGTATATAAATAACAGTAGCCGATTTTCGAAGTTACAGTAACCGTCATTTAAAGTAGATTCCATTTATTTATGTAAAATCCTAACCAAATTCTCTGATAATCTAACCAGAGTTATGTACTCATATAACAAACGATATTAAAAATGATTCTTATTCGTTTTTCTTTATAAGCTTTTCCAGAATAAATTTCTACTACCATCACAGATGATACCCTTAGTTTTTGATACATATGTTAGCTATTAAATTAGATTTAAGTTTACCTCTTTATTTAGATTTAAATTATCAAGGATATGACTATGCACTGTATAAATGATGTGACACTCTCAATTCAACAATCATATTATTGCCGCAAAATAGCAGTGAGCAGAGGTATTGGAAATTATTTACACAGTTTAATACATACGCAACTGCTATGAAATTAATTGTCATAATACAGGCATTAAATTTGCTATCCGTGGCATTTTATTCTTTAAAAAATGTGTAAAAATATTTCGGCTGAAAAAATGTGGTACTATGACTACTTTTTAGTAACATGTCGCTAATGAAAGCAACATTTAAGAAACTTTAATTTCTCATGGTTCTGTGCTATAACGTAACTGTGTTGCCAGATAAAATGTAATCGTCTGTTGTGGAAGTAACTGCACAAACATGTGAAGAGCAGAGATAAAAAAAATTAATGCGAGGCAATTATATGTCACAAAGTTACAATTGGTATGTTCATTTAAATTTACATATTGCTTTTTATTTATTAACGACAGCTAGATGCAGAAATTCACGTAAGGAGAAGGGTATTCTATGTTTATGTTATATTACCTGTATCAGTTATAAGAACTAGGTTAAAACATAACCTAAGATTTTTTTTGGCAGGAGATAAGAAACAATGAAGTTTATTGAAAACTCGGAGTAGATTATATGAAATGTACAAATCGTGAAAAGTATCACACAAAAGAATGATAGTTATCTGTTTTTTTTCTTAAAGTAAAATGCATTTATTTGAATAAATTGGGATTAGTGGAGATTGCGATTCCACCAGGAATTGGCATCATCATACTGCCGTGGTCAAATGGAAGACTACTCTAGACATACTTTGCGAAGTACATTTAACTGTGTTACGCCGGTCCAGGCTGTATTACAACCTAATTTCTGCTTGAAAATAATGGTACAGGCTGTATTACAACGGAATTACTGCTTGAAAATAATATGTCTTGCGATTGACTACAGCAGTATTATAACATCATTACTGAATGTTATTTTGGCGGAATCTCGATCTCCAGTAGACCAGATCATTATTTGTTTTTCCTTACAAGCTTTTCTTGAATGAATTCCTACTACCACTACAGGTGACGCCTGTCATTATTCATATGAGAGTAAGCGAAGTTATGATTTTCGAACGCAGTATTAGTGGAGGTTGTGGTTAAGTTGACCAGAATCACAACTGACACATTTTGTTACACCATAATTCCCTCAGAAATGAGTTTTACAAACCATTTAAACTGCTTTCATAAGCGCCATGTTACTGAAGGTATTAATTAATGCAGGTGGAAGTAGTTCCATATTTAACATGCTGAATTGTGCCTGGATCAGGAATAAAACTGATATTATATGAGTAGCAAAAGTTTTTGGGATTCGTAATTTGTTTTTAATTTCATTGGTTCTATACTTCCGTCGTCATTAATTCAGTAGACGTTACTATTGTGTTGCTATGTGAACTGCAAATGAAATATGTGGAATATTAGAATATGAAGGCCATTAGCATTATGTAATAACAATTCTGTATAATTAACCAATTGTGAAAAAAAAACTTCCAGGATATTTCGTTCAAATCATCTTTTGATGGACTCAAAGCTAGTGTATTAATATTGCAGTATTGTTTTTCTGTTGGCATGTTTAGCGTAGTAGGTGGTTAGGTTGAAATGCAACCTGGACCCTGATGAAAACTGAAACCTTTTGCTACAGAGTAAGGTACAAGGAATTACATTGAATTTTATTTTATAACAATTCTAATTCATTAAGTAATAGCTAAGAAATGAATTAGAACACTGAAGGAAAAGTATGTTTTTCGTTTAAATTGGCATCTTAATTATCATTTTTTTTTATAAAAACTGATATCATTAAGCCATTAAAATATCGAGCTTCATCACAGGTAATAAGAAAGAAATGTGTAAGAACCTGTGAAGATTTGGAATCAAGTTTAAATCGCGATGCATGATGACACTGACGTGCGATACAGGGAATATATTAATTCACATGTGACTGAATCTTTGCTTTTCTAGTGGCAATATTAGCAGATTTGGGACTAGACTGAAATGCATCCTGGACCAAGTTAACAACTGAAGCTTTTTGCTGCAGCATAAGGGACGATAAATTACAATCCAGAGAAATAAATTTCCATAACACTCCGTTAAACCTGTCATTTTTGTTGGACTTGGGCGCTAGTAAGGTTAATAAGCTTTCTAGCATTTAAAAACAAATAAATTTCCTTGTGATCTTGAACCACCACATTGTGAGAAATTAGGACAAACTGTGTTTCACACTATTTGTTCCTCCGAAATTAGTGTTGCTTCAGTGTGAGAATTTCATGATGTTCGAGCATATAACATTCTTCCCGAACTTTTTCTTACTACACCAACCTCCCTTTTTGTCAATAGGAAAGTTCTAACATCCCTCCCTTTCTCCCTGTCAAAATTTTATTAATAAAAAGATAAATGCCCACTACTTAGTACTAACAATAATATCTCAGAAGAAACTAACTAAGTATGTTTTAGAATAACTGTTTCCAGTTCTAAAAGGAGGTTTAGTACTTCCTAAGGTAAAGGGTTAGAATAACGTCAGTACAAGTGGCGAAGCTAAGTCACACACTGCTTCCTCCCTGACATGTATTTGCGCTTCCCTAGCAGGGAATCGTAGCCCCTAGCATGGGAATCTCTAGTGCAGGTGTTACAGAGACTGGTTAGTAATTGTTGAGGTCAGTTCATTCTCCCTTCTTGAAAATGGAGTTACCTTGATGAATTTCCTGTCAGAAGACACTTTATTTTCTTCTAACAATTTCCAGTACATGTCAAATAGGAAATGTTTAATTTCAGACTCATCTGTACTTTCCTCAATCTTCAAAGTTGTTCATAACAAGCCTGTGTCAACCTTCACATGACATTAAAAAATGTCCATAAAATTTAAATGAGCCTTGTCACAAACTTTATTAACTTCACAGCTGTGGTATTGTAGAGTTGTCATTGCAACTGGCTTTTCTTATGCTTGATTAAAATTTCTTTTTTTTCTGTGAGGCTTTTAAATAACACATTGTCAAATAACTCAATCATTACATTTTTCACTTATCCTTTCAATTCAATTAAGCCTCCATGATGCCTGATGCCTCTGTTCTTCTGGAACTTGTGCAATTTTTTCATTTCAGGTATGTATCGTTGGAGATCTTTACCTTCTTACAAATTTCTTCTTCAATATATGACTGTTGATATTTTCCCTTATCATGCATATGAAATGATGCCACATTACTGCAGTGACTTCTTCTTCTACCTTAAAGGAATGTTGCTATCCTTCGGCTACATTTCAAAAGATTCTTTTAAAAGTTTTTCAGATCTGTAAATCATGTAATCTTTTTTCCCAGTATTGATTTTACAATTGCAGTTTATAATTTTTAATAATTTTTCCTTGATATTTTATGATTCTGTGTGGTTCTGTGCTAGCTTCTTTAATAATACCAGGGTTTGTTGTGAGGTAACTAATTGTCTGAAACCTGGTAGCCACTTTATAAGCTAATTTTTACCGGATAAATTTTAAATGTTGAAAGCTATTGTTCCACTGTTACTCCAGTTGATTTCATTACAGTTTAGATATGAGAGCTTACTTAGCATGACAAGGATAGCACTGATTTGCTATCCCTCACCCGATATTTGTTACTTGATTCATCTGAGGTTAAACCATGCTGATGATTGTTGAAACATGATCACAGCAAAACTTTACTTTAATTGAATGCAATCAATAATAATAATAAAAAATACACCATACACATGTTTCCAACAAGCAGTAATTACACAGATCTTTGCATTATCCTTAATACAAAGGAAAATGTTACATTGCCCCATCTATGGCATCACTAGTGCTTTTGCTCATTGTGAGTGGCCAACTATTGCCCCTGATTCTTACTCCATTACCAACCATTTAAAAGGTGGATACTACTCATTTCCGGGATTAAACATATTAATTATGTTGTGGAACCTTGTATTGCATTTTTATACATTACATTAATTACTTATCTATCAAATGATTAGGCAAGTGATGGAAGTCACTATCTTTGTTTTCATATTTATGTTAAAAGCTGTTTACCACTGAAGAAAAAGTTTGCTGCATGTTAACTCTAAATCTGCCATGGAACACTGTTTTGTATTATAATATCAGGAAAAAAAAATGTTTATGCCCTCTGTAGGTCTGACAACTTCCTAAGAACTGTGTGTTGCCAGCTTTGTTTTGATATACATATATTTGGCTTTTCAGTTATATCTTTGTAATAGCAAGCTCTTGAATGTGTTTCTGTTTTAATGTCCTAGTAGCGTTGTATTCATTTATTATATTTCCACTCTATTTGATAGAGTCTTTTGTGGTGTGGAAATATTCCTGTATGGTGAGCATGTTTTTTCCTGTGTTGTGTTGATTTGTAATATTTCCATGTTTGTATATTTGTGGGGTGATGTTTCTGTTCTATTTTGTGTTCAGCAAGGTTTGTGGATCCCAGTGTCTGTAGATACTTTTTATTTTATTATTATTTTTCTTGCCTTCAGTTTTCTAGACTTTCCATCTCCTCCTATCTGCACTACCTCTTCATCTCATCATTCTCCTTACAACCTATGTCTTCAATAATCTGCTTTATATATTCTAATCTTTGTCTACCTATGTAATTCTTACCTTCAGCTGTTCTAGTCCTCTAACATAATAACCATCCGAAGGCAGGAGGGCGAAACACGTAAAAACACAAAAACAAAAGAATTACACAATATTCAGACTTTTCAGTCTTACTCATGTAGGAGGCGAGACATATGGCAGGGGGAAAGATGTGGTCACATCCGAGCCCGCCACATGATTCATGTGGCGGGCTCGGATGTGACCACATCTTTCCCCCTGCCATATGTCTCGCCTCCTACATGAGTAAGACTGAAAGTCGAAATATTGTGTAATTCTTTTGTTTTTGTGGTTTTTACGTGTTTCGCCCTCCTGCCTTCATCTGTGGTAAGTGAGGGTAACTGTTTATTTTCCCTATCCTATCTTATTTTCATTGCCTCGCGGCAGTTTCTTTGTTTCCTTTATCCAATAATAACCAATCCCACATTTCTTAAAATGTGGCCCACAGTCTTGTCTCTTATGTATGACTCTTCCACACATTTTTTTCCTCAACCATCATTTCCAAAACACATTCATTTCGTGCTTTAACTGTCCACTTAATTTTCAGCATCCTTCAATAGCACCACATTTCACATGCTCAATTATCCTTCTTTTTGGTATTCCTTAAGTCCTTGCTTCACTACCACATAGAGTTTAAAAAATTTCTTTCTGAATTTAGGATCAGTATTTGAAACTAAAAGATTTCTCTTTTTCAGGAAGGCTCTTTTTTGCTGTTGCTATTCACTTTTAACATAATTCCTGCTTCAGCCATCAGTTGTAATTTTAGTTCCTAAGTAGCAGAATTTAATTACTTCTCCCGTTGCATCCGACCATATTTGTACACTGGCAGAAATAGAAAGTGTTGCACCCAGATGTATGAAATTTGGCAGCAGATATCCCCATACGAAGAATATTAAATAATTAAAAATTGAAAATTTGACATGTAATAATATGAGAATTATGAGGATACTTACTATGCAAAATTGTTGTGTCATTTAGCATAGAAATGGTGACCAGTACTGTGTAACATGACACTTTTTTGTCCACAAATTCTTGGTGACCAAGTATGCCAAGGCATAGAGGGACAATCTTGTGCACCCAAATGTCTGACTCTGAGAAAGGTCAGATAGTTGGCATGATTCAAATAAGTACGTTGTATCGTTTAAACTCCGGAAGGCCATAGTGCAATGTCCGTATAGACACTTAAATAACTATGCACGTTCTTGTGGTGGCAGCGCTTTATAAAAACTTCTTGGGTTTCAAGCCGCATCAAAATTTATTCGTCTGGCGATGTTTTGGAAGCTTGCACTGGTTCCATTGTCCAGCCCTGCTTAACGTCACTGAAGTCTGCTGCACAGTAGTCTATTATATAGCGCCAGCAGCTGGGAGCAGAGGGGAAAGTAAGTGAAGGAGCTTCTCTCATATGTTCATTGATGCCAAGTAGGACCATGTTAAGCCTTCATGCATTGGGTGATGAAATTCATTTCCTTTTTGGCCCAGCAGTCCTTCATTTGTTTTGAGTTGGCCTGTTTATGCTCTTCCGTCCAAGGGGTACCATGCCTTCTTTTGGATTTTTCATCCCCATGTGATGCTAACTTTTTCCGAGAGAGATCCTCTGTCAAAAGCACCTTTGGGTTTTAATCTCCCTCCCCCCCCCCCCCCCCCCAAAATAGGTCTTCTTTGATATATACAAACCAGGGAATTGTGGTATCGTGTTTTGTATCAAAAAAATTAAAGATTTTTTAGTCTGTTTCCTCCATTCATTTGAAGTAACAATAGAATTTTTGCAGATTGTTTCAGTGATTTGCTCTGTTTTACCTTAGGCTTCTCCGTTAGATCTCTTTTGATGGACATCATTCTTGAAGCTGAAACCCAGAATTTCTCTAATAATTTTTCACTTTTTTTCTCTCCAATTCTCCTAAAAGTCCTTTTTGGCAGCATACAAAACTATTGTTTTCATCCCTGTTTTATAATGATGTATTTTATTATTTTGTGAAAGACCTTTTTTTTTTTTTTGGTCTAATCAATTGATCATGATGATCTTACTGAGGTACTTTAGTTTTTCAACTCTGTTTATGTCTGTATACTTAGTTTGAAGTTTAGTGGAGCGATTTTTTTTGACAAATCAATTTGGATCCTAACAGTTCTTAATTCATTTGATCGGATGGCTACGTCATCGGCAAAAGTTAGTGTCTATTGTGATCCCTTTAGATTTACTTCATATTTTCGATGAACTTTAGTCAGTAAGATTCCCCCCTAGTTTGTGTGCCTACAAGATCTTACATGAATTTTATTTAGTGTTTTTCGAGTTTGTTTTGTAAATATGATTACAGAAATATCAAGTTTATGTAAATAATAGCAAAAAAGACACGAAACTTGGAAAGTTGACTAACAAGATGATGTAAAGATGAACACTGAGCAAAAGTTGTTAAGGAGATCATCATAAACAAAGAAGGTTGAAATTATTACTACATTGAGCTGAAGAGAAAAGAAAAGAGTAGAAATGACAGGAGAATGGTCAGAGAAGTAAGAATGGATAATCAGTTTAATGGGTCTGGCAGTGTATACTGATAATGAGATTGTTTACAACTCAGTTATGTGGGGAGAAACACTGGTTTGTCTGCCATGATTAGGGATTGCGGTCCATCAAAGAGGGATTCTGCATCATATGTCTGGCAGATCCCGCACAAATTTACACGGATCCACATTTCGTAAAATGGCGAGGCCCCATGTGCCTTTCTAGCTCGACTGGTTACATTGCCACTCTTGCCCGTACACTTCCAGTTGACTTTGACTCGCATCAACAAATGTGTGTTGTAATGTAAATCAGTTTTCCATGTTTGGTTTTGGACAGCATCCGAAAATTATGAATGACATGAAAACTGTCCATTTTAAATCAACCCTACTCACACAGAGAGCAGTGGAGGAGAATGCTATGAATGGTGTTTGACAGAGAAAGCTTGACAGAACAAGTAAATTAGACGAAATTTCTCTCACTCTCCACATGGCATGTTAAAAGGACGCAATTGTTCATTTAACAAAACTGAGAATAAGCAGACGTTGAATGCCCTGAGATAGTTTACTCCACTCAATTGTCATGTTAATTGGGCAAAAATAATAATATTTTATATGTAATCCATAGTTGCACACAATTTAAGAACATTTTCAGTTTTATAAAAGAAAATTTTGAAAATATGTGATGCTTTGAAAATGTAAATGGTAAGAAAGTGCAAGCAGAGACAGGCTAATGCAGGTAGAATTGACACAAATCCCCTTGGAAATTTGGAATGGTGTCGGCTCTGGTGATTGAGCAAGAAAGCAAAATGAGATATGCCAAAAGGTGTCATGATCTTGGGGGGCCACAGGTATGTGGAAAGGAGAACTTCCTCCTTTTTTACTTATTGCTTTATGAGGTCATTAAAGGAAGTGTAGGGTTGTGAGTACGGAATGGGAAAGAATTTGGCCATGGCGTTTTTGTAGGAACTGTCTCTGCAATCACATTGAATGATTTTTGGAAACCAAAGCCTGGATCTCCAAATGAAGCCAGACCATTACTGTTTGCCCACCAAGCTCAGTGGAACTTCCTCTTGTTTATGGCAAATTAAATGTTTAGAGTTAACTTCCTATTGGTAGTTTATCTTGTGTACCTAAACAGAATATTAAGTTATACTCAAGAGCTGTTTTTTCACTGGCTATTTTGCCTTTTCACTTTTTCCTTTTGTTTTTGTTGTTTGCATTACTATAATTTAGTTTATGTTGTATGTTTAGTATAATGTTCTAGCTTTTTAATAAGGTATTAAGGCTCGTTCACACGGCGTGTGGTGTGCAGTACGCGCCTTTCATCTTCTACCACCTGATGGTGGGTCGAGGTACGCTGTCACTGCTAACATATGCTGATAACAGGCATTCACTAGCACACGCCGAGGGACACACCATGGAAACGTACCTTTAGTGGACAGACTCGGCCACTGGCTTTAGAAGTAGCTGTTGAAACACTAAATTTGGAGATGCAACAATGAGCACTTAAGGTCTTTTGCCAAAAACAAAATTGATTGATTGATTTACAATTTTTTAAGACTTTTTGTTTGCTTATGGCTTTATATCTCATCGATATCATTCGAGGTGACTTTTTAGGCTCTGTGTGATGTACTATTTTGAGGTAGGTATTTTCCATCAAAAATAACATCCAATGCTGTGATTGTTTGACTACTTAGTTGGTAGATAGATTTTTCAAATTTATGTGATTTACTATAAGGCATGTAATGTGACTAAAGATTGAATACCTCCCATATTTGATTGTTTATTTAAATACTAGCATTAAATTTATAAACAAAAATGTGAACGCTCAAAGTTAGTAAATGAATGTCATGCATTATAATATTTTCAGACAAGTAAAAGGTTGTCCTCTTAAAGTAAATGTAACAGCTGTGGCCGATGCAAGCCGTGTTGTATGCTCTGGTGATGGCCTGCGAGTAGGAACTGTTGGGAAAGAAATCCGAAGTTTTATTGACACAAGAAGAGCAGGTCCAGGTCAGTGAAGAACATTTATCCTTTTAAATTCGTGCTATGCTATTTTTTTAACTAAATGTTATACCCTCAGATTTTGCATTTTTTGAGTAATATTGTAAGAAAATTATTCAAACTTAGGTTTTGTATATTTTTCCAACCTGTAATCATAATTTACACTGAGTGTTCTGCAATTAAGAAATAGTTTTTTTTCTTCTTTTTTAGGTGAACTGACTGCTCATTGTGTTGGTCCTCACAAAGTAGCTTACTGTGAACTTTATGACCATGGAGATGGCACATTCACTTTAAATGTTAAACCACAAGAAGCTGGACGACATGCCTTGACAATTAAATATGGAGGTAAATATTTCATGTATTTTGAAATACCAGAACTGCTTCTACAAAGTAATTATATATTTGTAAACAAATGTTTGCACAAACAGTTTAATTGTTAACAATAAACTTTCAGCATTTTTTTATGTTTTGTAGTTTTAATTAGTTGAGATGACTCGACCACTTAACAGTTTGTGGAAAACTGGTTTACAGACTTCAAAATGTATACCTTACACAATGTGTCGCTACTCAGCATTTCACACAAATTCTGATAGTACTATTTACCAAGCATATTGTTAACACATATTATATTTTTCCATAGATCTGCAGATATTTTTAAGGAAAAGCAGTGATTATTTATTGATTAAAAATAGGCAGAGAAATGTACATTCGTTTCAGTAAGAGAGAAGAGGGAGAAGGAAAAAAATATTCAGATTTAAACACTGTAATTTGAACAGTCATTTTGAAGAGGGGAGAGGGGATTAGGTATTGGTAGTGTTTTGAATCTTAATCGATAATATGAATTAAACTTTTTGGGAATATTAGGAAAGTGTGCACTGTGATAAAACAAAATGTTTTGGTGATCATATTCTCTGTTGTATTTTCCAAATGACCTTCCTGAAACACCAAACATTGTATATACTATACCTTCTAATCTGTGTTTAGCTATCAGTTTCATCCCTTTCCTCATTGGCTGCTATTGGGATCTGTTTGTGTTTTGAACTAAAAGTGTGCAGCAAGACAAAACTCAATGTATCCTGTGATGTCTGGGGGGTCATGAGAAATTCTTGATCCAGTAATTTTCCTTAAAACTTATCAATTTTGGACCTTAATCTGGAAATCAATCATATTTCCATTAGATTTTGAGTATAGGCAGCAATTGGCTGCAGACCCAACTGTTATTAACAATCTAGCTGGTCATGGACATGACACTGAAAATTAATTATCTGGTATATTAGCAAGTTTGTATATTGACTGCGCATATACCCTTCAAAATTGTAAGTTTCCTTTTTTTTCTTCTGAATCAAGGAGAAGCAAGTTTCCTTTCACTGGGATTTTTTCATATATGCCAGGTATCAGTTACATAATTTCTACTTATTAATCAAATAATTTTGTGTCGAATATATTAATAATATAGCTTCAGAATTTTATTCAGTTTGTAGCTTTGCTAATTATGTAATCTAAACACAGACCCAAAATAAATTAAGTTGACACAGAACAATGCTACTGCCAAGACATTTTATTATTATTATTATTTTTTTTTTTTTTATTTTGGGTTGGATATATTGTGAATTAAATAATGGTAATATTCAGACACAAAGATTGGCTATTTTCAAACAGATTTCTACTTATCATAAACAATTTTGTTGTTTACAGGAGAGCATGTGACAGGAAGCCCATTTTCATTGAGAGTGGCTGGTGCACCAGATGCAAGTAAAGTGAGAGTTTATGGACCTGGAGTAGAACATGGAGTACTTGCCACTTTTCAGAGTCGTTTCATCTGTGATACCCGGGGTGCTGGAGCTGGACAACTGACTGTCAGAGTCCGAGGACCAAAAGGTTGTTTAATTGTAACAAAATTCTAAAATAATTTTGAACATTTGTACACCTTCTTAGATTTTTATAAACAAAATGGCAAGAAATGAAACCTTATAATTTTGTCACATTAGTCCATCCAGCCTTCTGTTACAACCTTGTAACTCTTCCAAATTTGCACAAATTATGATTAAATTTCAATGGGAAATGTATTTTATTGACTGGAAGACAGATGCATAGGCAGAAATTATCATGTTTTTAATATGCATTCCCAACCCCTTTCCCAAAAAAATAAAAGATTTTTTTTTTTTTTAATCTTTTTATATCGAGTGTGGTCTTGGTGGATAGGTTTCAAAAATAAAATCAATATTATTTTGGAAGATTTTTATATAATTGTGCATTTTTCAAGATTTGAGCCCCTGAGGTCATTAACAATGTATAGGCTACCTCTAATTTTACAACAATATGACTGAAAAATTCAAGGTGGTTGCACTCAAGGACTTTCCATGAAAATTATTCTGTATAAGATACACTGACAAGAATTATTTGTATAAGATACACTGACAAGATTTTTAAATTATCCTACTACCAACAGAATCAATTTTGAAATCCTTAAATAAGTATTGCAGCTAAGGAATAAGGTTTATTTACTTAAATCAGTGGTCATTTAGTTTAAGGTACAGTCTTGAAAATTCAGCATTGTTGGTTCAAATCGTGGTCTATATATATATATAAAAAAAAATTGTACTGACTGGAAATAGGTCACTTCATAGTTCAGACTCCACGTTAAACTGTATGTGCAATCAAGAATGATGTTGAATGTGTGGCAACTTGAAATTTTGGTATGTTGTAAGGCTGCATGATTTTTCTTTATTTATTTAATGATGGTACACACACACAACACATATTTACTTTTTATTTATTAATTTTTTGTAAAGAAAGGAAATTAAAACTGCTATTAGCTGTAGAACACTACAGAATGTTCTTTTCCAGGTTTTAAAATAATTGTTTCATTGTAATCAAATTTCTGAGCATTATGTTGATAATAGTCTGTATTTCTATTCATGTGCTTATCTGTTTTCTAAATCAGTTATTGGAAGTATGTGTTTTATAAATCTGGTGGCAATGCTCCTTAAATAAGACGGCTGTAGACAGAGAGGAATATCGTCCAAATTCTTCAGTCTTAGCCCATTGCAGTATTTGGCTGCAATAAGTGACATATTTGATATTTGAGCTTATACTACTTACAACAAACTAATCAATTACTTAATTTGTCATGTACTATAAAATATAACAGTCTGCATCTATTTGTTTACAGGAGCATTTCGTGTAGAAATGCAGCGAGAAAGTCAAAAGGATCGAACAATTCTATGTAAATATGACCCCACTGAACCTGGAGACTATCGTGTTGAAGTAAAATGGGCTGGTGAGCTTGTTCCAGGATCTCCATTTGTCGTCATGATTTTTGATACACAAGAAGAACTAACTCGATTTTTGCAGGTATGAGAATTGTTACAGTTTTTTAGAAAAATAGATTTAATTTTCACATTATTTTAGACTTAATTTTTGTATAAAATTATGACAAAGCTTTAAGTCATAGTGATCAACTAATAGTATATTTTGTGTAATATAACAATGATAAATTTGCTATTGAAGCAATATTGAACTTTCAGGGCAGTCACTCCCCAAACTCTGAGCTGTATGGGAGTGTTGGATACTCCACTGGTTATGCTCACATGAACTTTGGAGGTCCACAACAATCGTGGAGAGGTTCACAGCCACAGTTATGAGTTCCAGCTGTTACAACAGTCATGTGTTATTGTAGATATTGTATTTGTAGATAATGCACTTGTTGATAATGATGCCTAGCAGCATTTTCATTGTCACTGTTTTCCATGTCAATAATGTATTTTTATCAGTTTTATACATACTTACAAGAATCAAAGCCAGTATATTCTTTTCTTAATTTTTATTATCAGAATTATATATATATATATATTTGTTGATTAAAAAAATGTTTAATTGGTATTGATGTATTAATGATTCCAACTCCCTTCACATTCAACAGATCGAACAAAATTCCTACAAGATTATCTTAAATGAACCATAACAAAGCCCTCTCATACTTTCCATGTGTCATATGTAACATAAAAGTAGTTTACATTTATGTAGGAATTTCTCGAAGTTATTCCCCTTTTTGATAGGAATTCAGTTGTCATTATGCTAAATATATTTAAAGTATTATTCACTTATATTTTGATGTAATTCCTGAATATTCTTTTTTTCAAAAATTCAAATTTGTCACTAAAAACACATCAAAAGAAAATGATAATGCACTTTCCTCTGTCAAAACTGTTTCTTTTTTACTACATATTAAAGAAGGTACTTCTAATTTTTTTTTTGATTACTTTTTGGTAGATAGTGTTGCCGATATCTAATTAATGGGTCAAAACAGGGTGAAAACTTTACTGTTATTTTCTTTAGCTCTGTTATCTAAATTTCTTGTAGGCTGTTGCTCATGTGATATTGTTAAAGGCCTGTGAGTGAAGTAGATAATTATTTCTGTAGATTGACATAAAACTTATAGTTTATTATTATTATAGCTATTACATATGATGAAAAATAATACATCAAAAGATATGTCTCAATAATTAATATTTAATTAAATTGCAATGGAGCGCATGCCCCGTTGGCAATTTCTCTACACACTATAAGATTGTTGGTGGTTTAATTAATATGATAATTAATCAGACCACAATACAGTTCAGTTTAAACTTTCGTTTATTTTCAAAAAACATGTCAACGATACTGTTCACATGAATACATTCAATCCAGTGAGTGTATACAGCACTTCTTCCACAGACATACATTTCTTGGCTGTCGTAATTTTAGTTGATGAAAACTACTACTCTGTCTTGGATGACCGCTTTATATAAACTCTATCGAAATTTCTAGAACACTTCAAATGCTACCGCCAGATATTTCTCGAACATTGACAATACTTAAACAATTGACACATATTAAAAACAATCAGAATTAATACATAATCATTTACAATCAGTACAAAATGGTCAGTAATGGAAATAAAAGATACTTGAACACAAAATTATTTACAGAAATAATTTTAAACTATAGCAAATTGTCATTTAGACATCGTAACATGCATTAATACTTGGAATTACCAACATTTATGCAATTGTCTTGCAGAATTCTGTTCTTAAATATATTAAATGGCCTTTAAATAATTTAATTTCATAAAACAGAATCTATATACATCGTTTTAAAAGAAATTGCAAAACAAACCTACCAGATCATATTCAACCAAACTCTAGCTTACTACAAGTGCTTCATATAATACAGTTCCATTTAATTTTAGGTTTTAGGGTTGTTACAACACCTATCTTCTCCCTTTCCTGCACCTACCTACATTTGCCCTCTGCAAATTTCAGCTTTAAATTTTTTCAATGTTTTTGGTAAATTATTCTTCATTTCTCTTGGTTACTCATTACAATCTCTGACACGTGTGATGTAACAGTCACCTTCCGCCGATCTGCAAGTAGTACCTGAGTAGCAGACTAATACATTGTTTCAAGTGCAGTCATCACCTAAGTACGGTAGCGGGTGGCTCGTGTAGTGCGGCGATCAACGCTGCAGTAATTGTTTGGTTTATTAGTATTAAGAAGAGAACTTAATGTGTTCAGCTGGGACAGTGAGTGTGATATCTAATGTTTTGAACAGTGCCGAACTGAAGAAGGACAATTTCTGTGACATAAAAGTAACTTGCTGGAAAGCGGACTTGATTATTAATTTCCTTTTTTCTTAAAGAACTCTGCAATCTACGGAATGATGAAGTTTCAATTAGCCTTTGTATTTAAAATGTGGTAGTGGCCAATCAGTTAAATGTTTAAAGATCTTACAATAAACATGTGGTAGACTGAAGTTTGGGTTAACGTACTTTATTAATTTTTTTTTCATTAGTTATTCACCCACCTCCTGCTTAGGACTGGATTGGTACATCATCTGGCAACCGCGGCAATAATGAACTATTTAAACTAATTAACCTGTCTCTAGAACTGTACACGAATAATTCACAGAACTTTTTATATGATTTATGCACTGGGTTCAAATTGTGTGAACATACGACCACAGGTGACTTACACACCCTTACCCAAAAAAGAGAATCTCCCTACACCCTTGTGCCTGAATCAAGAACTAGCTTGTGGTCATGGTCATCTTTTCCCTTTCATGCACTGCTTTTAATTCTTACACAAATATCTTTCCATGCCTCCTCACCAATATACAACTTGTACATTCCCATGATCCTCTTAACCCTCCTCCTGTCTTCTAATGAATCCCATTCCTGTTATTTTAACACATTTGTTACTGATTGCATTCTGTGGTAATTTCCAGAAACAAATCTAGCTGCATTTTTTTGGACCCGCTCTAACTCCTGAATTTGATACTCAAAATTTGGGTCCCACACTACAGTACCATATTCAAGCAATGGTCTGTTTTGTAACCCAATTCCTTTACTTCTCCTGTACATCCCCTCATCACTCTCTCAAAAAAGTGGAGAATTTTAAAACCTTTTCTTACTACCTGACCAATGTGTCCTGCTCAGTTAAGCTCGTTATCAAATGCAATGCCAAGATATTTACATTTCAAGTCTTCAACAACCCATTCTTTCCCAACCTTATAATCATAACCAACCTTTAGTTTTTTATTTGTGTATCTAATAAGCTGACTCTTTTTGCATTTATCTTCATCTAGTGTTTACCAACCCAATTAGATACCCTGTCCAGATCACCCTGCAGCTATTTACAGTCCTCTACCGTTTTGATCCTTTTATATAGCATTATTTCATCTGCAAACAATCTAATTTCTGATAGTAAACAGTCAACACAATTATTCTATAGAATAATGAATACCAATGATCCCAATACACTACCTTGTGGCACTCCCATTTTTACTTCCACTTCTTTTGATACTGCATTTCCTCCCCCTCCCTTGTCAATTTCATCTGAAGTGTCTTGCATATATCCCACCAACTGAGATTCGCATGAATATTTTTGCCTAAAGCCCTGTTGCCTACTTGAAAACTACTTACGCTCCTCACATATATTTCTGATGTGGTTGCATATTAATCTCTCCATTAATTTACCTACCACTGATGTCAAACTGATCGGCCTGTAATTTTTTACTCTATTTTTCACCCCTCATTTATGTATCGGCACTACTATCACTTTTCTAGTCCTGTGATAAGCAGCAAGCATCCAGACTCAATTTAAATAATATTTCAAGATAAGGTACAATGTCACATATCTGTATTAAATTATCTACACCAGCCCCATTGTGTTTTTTCAGCTTTTTATTTCCTTCATGATTTCCTCAGGATGTATTTCAAATTTTTTGCTATCTTAATTTCTAATTATGTTGTTAAGCTCATTCTTCGAATTACACCCTCCCGTTTTTTTATTCTTTGTCCCTAATGCTCTCAGTAAACCAGTTACTTAAAATCTCTGCATTTTTCAAACCCCCAGTAACTTTTTCTCCATCCTTATCTATAATCATCTCAACACCCTCCCTTCTCCTTAGTGTTCTAACACAGCCATAGACATTTCTCAATGCATCAGTCAACGGTCCTCCTGCGCTGACAATACTCTTGATAAACCCCTCTGCTACCTTCTTAGCTATTATTAAGTCCTTGTTTAGTTGTTTTAAATATTCCCTACTACCCTGCTGCCTCTTAATTATGTTTTGTTCTCTTCTTATCAACCTCTTTAACTACTTCACCTCTCTATTATAGTTCACAGGTTCTCTACTCTTTATTTTCTGTTTTGGAATAAATTTTTCTTCCCTCTTTATTATTATCTACTTGATCTCTTCCCACCTTGACTCTACTGTACTTGTGCCTACCTTCCATTTGCTAAAACGTTCTCTGAAATATTTGTTCAAATTCAAAATTTGTACCTTTTTATAATTGTACCTATTTTCCCCTTCAATTTTGGCTGCTGGTTTACTGAATCCTCTAACCTACATCAGAACTGCTTCATGATCACTTATTCCTTCAGTTTCTTGACACTCCACAAGGTTATCATTGGGCTTTATTAGGAATATATCCAAAATATTTTGTCCCCTAGTGTACCACTTGTGTAAATCCTCCTTCCCTGATTAGGGTATTTGCAAATCTCTGTTCCCTTGTGTTATTAATCTTATTTCATACCCAGTTTATACCTGGTAAATTTAAATCCCCACCAATAATGACTGTTCTATTCTTAACTCTGAAATCTGGGCATGAATTTAATTTCTCTGCAAGAGCCTGATCTTCATCTGTCATTCTGCCATTGCGGTAAGCAGTCAGCACCTTGATTTTTTCTTTTTTATTACCCCAGAAATCTACCTCAAGTAACTCATGGTCCTGATTTATGAACACCAGTGAACTGTGCTAGTTTTTGCTAACTGGTATGAAAACTCCTCCACCAATTGCTGTGGCACACTCTGTAACCATCGGGAAAAACCTCACTGTCTAGTACGACTTCTTTTAAACAACTCTCTATCCCAATTATTACTTGTGGTTTGTGTATCTCTATTAAGTTTGCAAATTCGATTACTTTGTTCATTATACTTCTTCAGTTGACCAGTAACACCCTTATTACTGGCTTTATATTTTCAGCATTAACCTCATCCTTCCCAGTTTTACCTCAGTCAGTTATTGTTTCAACAACTTCACCTATTTCTTTAACATCTATGATTTTCCCCGTCGTGGATCTAGAATCAGTATCACATTGATAATCTATTTCCATCCCTTTACCAGCAGCCCCCATCATAAAAAAAGGCACAGTCCTGACCCCATCATCACTGAAAATGGGCTCCCTTTCTGATTTAGCTAACAACTCAGAAAGTACCCCCTTGCTTCTTCTATTTAGGTGTAGGCTATGCCTAGTGAAACCCCACCTACCAATGGTGTACACAGGCACAACCCCCAAGATGGAACTAATGCCTTTCCCAAGTAGCACTTCTGTTTCCTCATTTACCCACCTCACAGCATAGTTCAACTGTGGTCAGTCATGGCGACTTAGGACCTGCATGAGTTCCACCCTGGTATGATGTGCCTCCATCACCACCTTCCTCAGGTCTCACCGTATACTATAACTCGTGTTTCTATCAATACTATTCCCCGCACCTCCCAGTATCACTACTCTATTGTCCTTAGTAAAACTCCTACAAAGTGAACCTATATCCTCTATTATCTAACCTAATGTTGTGCTAGGTTTGAAAAAAATTGTGACTAGAGCTGTAAAAGTAACGAGAAATTCTGTACCTGTATGTATTCGTCACTAAATCAATCAGTACCCATTACTTTTGAATCGTTACTCCTTACTTTTGATACAATCGAATACTAGCAGGATGCATCGCATCAAGTCGTGTCGCATATGGGATAACTTTGTTAGTATTGTTTCGTTACTCGTTGCTTTTGGTACGATACAAAGTAGCATGAAGCACCGCATTCGCATCGAGTCGAATCGCTTACGGGACGACTTCCTTCGTACTTGGTAAAGTTTAAGTAAATTGTTTATTTAGTAAAATAAGTTTAGGTAAGTTGTTTGTTTGGATAAAATTTAAAGTATAGTAATAAGTGCATGAATCTTACAGTAAACCTCTGAATGTGCAGTTGATTTACTGTAATGAATATTATAAACGAAAGAATAATCTAATTTCAAAACAAACAATTGTTTGCATACAAAAAAAAGATCTGAGCTTCCACCTGACTTTGACATATCTAGAGACAATAACTAATGGCAGTTATTTTTTAAAGTACCCTACTCAAAACCCTGCATAGAAGCCTGATATGATAATGGGACATGTATCTAACAAATATTATAATCTCATCAAAGTATTTAATTCTTAAGTAGGAGGTTTCACCACTGTATTACTTTACTGTTTTCATTTATTTTTGTAAATTCTTCATCTTTTTGTGATAGATTTGTTAAAATAAATTTGGCCATACCATCAAATCAGGCCTGCAGGCAGAGTGCTCCTGACTCCCGCTTATTATAACGCTGTAACTGATAAATGGATAAATAAATATGTATGTCGCTATTGGTTTATTTAATTAGTACTGATGCTGGACAATACACGAGTACATAGTTACATTCAGTTCTGAGCAGCTTTAAATCTATTGCCGATTCAGTCTAGACACAGTCGCTATGGGTAAATTACCCGAAATTAAGTCACTAAACGTAGCCACAAGTATACAAATGAAACATCCTTCCTGGAATACAGTTAACACTTATTTATTACGTAAAAGTTCACAAGCTGCTTCAAAACATCGTGTAAATCACCAGATGTATAATTCTAATCGGACCTCGTAGATCTGAAGACTGCTCGGTTCGATTAAGGAGTGAATAAGACTATTTATAATCGCCAAACCTGCCACACATGTGATGGCACCACACTTCACTGTTCGCAGTTCCTACTCATTACAGCTTTGCACTGAAACTGTCATTGACACTGTAATTAAGTCTGTAGTCATGCTTTATAAAGTTCCTATAGCTAACTTTCAGTTCACTAACTCACAGTACATTACCACGCATGCTTATACTTCACCAAAGTCTTTCACCATCTTGTCGCTTACTTAAGATATTCCACTCTCCGGCAACCAATCGATCTATCGATCGTATCGTTACAATATCAATATTCAAAACTTTTAAATCAATAACAAAGGTACAGGGCAAACATGCGATTAGATGCGTAATTGTTGTTGTGTCGCGGTTACAACAAATATTTAACATCAGAGCCAGTACCACATTAATCACATGGATCCTGTAGTAATAATACAATAACTAACACCAGGCAAAAGGAATAAAGTCATTATGCCTTGTTCTTTGTTTATGGAGTTCTGGAACATCAAAAAAAGGCTGCTAGATTTGTTTCTGGAAAGTATTGCAGAACGCAATCAGTAACAGATATGACAAAAGAGATGGAATGGGATTCATTGGAATACAGGAGAATGGTGAAAAGGGTCATGGGAGTGTACAAGGCATATATTGATGATGAGGCATGGAAAGATATTGGTGAAAGAATTAAAAGTAATGTTCAGAAGGGAAAAGATGACCATGACCAGAAGTTGGCACTCTATTTCAGCCACCAGGGTGTAGGAAGATTCTCTTTTTTAGGTAAGGGTGACAAGGATTGGAATAAGTTACTAAGAGAAATTATGAACAATTTACAAAAAATAATGAAATTTGTAGAGGGCAAATGTAGGTGGCTGCAGGAAAGGGGGGAAGATCAGCGTGTAGTGAAATTGTCATCGTGCACTCCATTTCAATTTAATTAAATATTATTAGAACATAACAAGTCTAGAGATGTATATCACAAACTTTTATATTGTAAACTAGACGACCCGTGCGAAAATTTCGCGAATAAAATTCGATGAATAGTGAGGTTGAATATAATGTCACCAAGTTCAGTCATTACTCTTCATACTCCTACTTCATTTATCGATTTTGGTTAGAAATCCAGGGAGATAAATGGCTCGAAACACAAAAAACGTATTTCAGAAATATTGACATTTTTGCGCTTTATGGGTCGAATTACGAAAAATTCCTTTCTTAGAATATAATGCTACCACGGCGGCAACCTTAGTCTTTAATACGATATGTCATTTATCTATATCGATTAGATATCAAGGGAAATATAAGGCTCGTGACACAAAAATACGTTGTAGAAAAATTTATACTTTTTCCCTTTAATAGTTGAATTCCAAACACATCTTTCTTAAAATATGATGTCAGCAAAGATGAGACATTATTCCTCACAATCGTACTTGATTTATCGATTTTGGATAGATATCAAGGGAGATGAGTTGCTCGAGACACAAAAAACGCATTTTAGAAAAATTGACTTTTTTGCCTTTTATGGGTCGAATTACGAAAAATTCCCTTCTTAAAATGTAATGTTACCACGGCGGAGACCTTATTCTTTAATATGATACCTCATTTATCTATATCGGTTAGATATCAAGGGAGATAAATCGCTCGTGACACAAAAATCGTTTATAGAAAAATTTATACTTTTTTCCTTTAACGGTTGAATTCCAAAAACATTCTTTCTTACATTACTCCTTATATTCCTTCTTCATTTATCGATTTTGGTTAGATATCCAGGGAGATAAATGGCTCGAGATAAAAAAAACGCATTTTAGAAAAATTGACATTTTTGCCTTTTAAGGTTCAAATTACGAAAAATTCCTTTGTTAAAATACAATGTTACTACGGCGGAGACCTTATTCTTTAATATGATACCTCATTTATCTATATCGGTTAGATATCAAGGGAGATAAATCTCCCGTGACACAAAAATCGGTAATAGAAAAATTTATACTTTTTTCCTTTAAGGGTTGAATTCCAAAAAAATTTTCTTAATTAAAATATGATGTCACAAAGCTGAGACATTACTCCTCATAATCCTTTCTCATTTATCGATTTTGGTTAGATATCCAGGGAGTTAAATGGCTCGAGATACAAAAAACGTATTTTAGGAAAAGTGACATTTTTGCCCTATAAGGGTCGAATTACGAAAAATTCTTTTCTTAAAATACAATGTTACCATGGCGGAGACCATATTATTTAATATGATACCTCATTTATCTATATCGGTTAGATATTAAGGGAGATAAATCGCTCGTGACACAAAAATGTGTTATAGAAAAATTTATACTTTTTCCCTTTAAGGGTTGAATTCCAAACACATTCTTTCTTAAAATATGATGTCACAAAGATGAGACATTGCTCCTCATAATCCTACCTCATTTATCGATTTTGGTTAGATATCCAGGGAGATAAATGGCTCAAGATACAAAAAACGCATTTTAGAAAAAGTGACATTTTTGCCCTATAAGGGTCGAATTACGAAAAATTCCTTTCTTAAAATATAATGTTACCATGGCGGAGACCTTATTCTTTAATATGATACCTCATTTATCTATATCGGTTAGATATTAAGGGAGATAAATCGCTCGTGACACAAAAATCGTTTATGGAAAAATTTATACTTTTTTCCTTTAACGGTTGAATTCCAAAAACATTCTTTCTTAAAATATGATTTCACAAGGCTGATACACTACTCCTTATATTCCTACTTCATTTATCGATTTTGGTTAGATATCCAGGGAGATAAATGGCTCGAGATACAAAAAACCCATTTTAGAAAAAGTGACATTTTTGCCCTTTAAGGGTCGAATTATGAAAAATTCTTTTCTTAAAATATAATTTTACCATTGTGGAGACCTTATTCTTTAATATGATACCTCATTTATCTATATCGGTTAGATATTAAGGGAGATAAATCGCTCGTGACACAAAAACGCATTGCAAAAATATTGATACTTTTGCTCTTTAAGGGTTGAATTCCGAAAACTTTCTGGCTTAATATATGACTTCACTAAAGCGGAGATCTTAATCTTTAAAACAATACTTCATAAAACAAGCCAACAACGCCCGAGCGTACCGGTCAAGTTCGGAGCGTGTAAAACGGATTCGTTCCCGTAGTAGAGAGATGCTGGCTCGATGTAATATTCTCTTAGCGGCCCTGCTGTCAATATGGTGTTTCACTGAAGCGAAGCGAGGCACGATGTTATTGCCACGACTCCTCAGAAGGAATGTCAAGTAGCTAAGCAGTCTAGCTTTCTTCTTGCGCCGTTTTTCAAACTGCCTTACTTGATGGAACATCGCCTCCCCGTAAAGGTAACTGATGTGTGCGTGGAGACTTTCCCGGCGTACTGAAGCAATGTAGTCTTCACAGGTGTGCAACTGGATGGTGTTTTGAAAACACGCCGTTTCGACAACCAGCTCGGTTGTCTTCATCAGGTTTCCGGTGTCTTAATAACAACAACATCAACCGGGATGGAGGGCTCCATCTGAGTCAAGCCTGGAATCCTATTATTAGGGATCTCCGACGGGAGCAGAACGGATCGGCGCAGCGCGGCGTGGAGGGAGCAAATGGCGCCGGTCAGGGGCCGCAGCGGACCGCAGAATGAGTTTGCGCCCACGTCCAATCAGAGCGGGCCTACCAGTACCACGGACTGCAAGCACTCCTAGGTGGGGAGGTGGAGACAGCACTAGTCGAGCGCCGTAGCGGACCGCGTATGAAGCCACCACTTCCGGCCAATCAGAGCGGATCTTCCGCCATGCCGACAGGTATATTAGGAGGTCTGTCTGGGAGGCTAAGCCAGTCTACGCGGTGACTGCCAGCTTTCGTCAGCTTGTAGACACCGGAAACCTGATGAAGACAACCGAGCTGGTTGTCGAAACGTCCTGTTTTCAAAACACCATCCGGCTGCACACCCGTGAAGACTACATTGTTTAAGTATGCCGGGAAAGTCTCCACGCACACATCAGTTACCTTTACGGGGAGGCGATGTTCCATCAAGTAAGGCAGTTTGAAAAACTGCGCAAGAAGAAAGCTAGACTGCTTAGCTCCTTGACATTCCTTCTGAGGTGCCGTGGCAATAACATCGTGCCTCGCTTCGCTTCAGTGAAACACCATATTGACAGCAGGGCCGCTAAGAGAATATTACATCGAGCCAGCATCTCTCTACTACGGGAACGAATCCGTTTTACACGCTCCGAACTTGACCGGAACGTTCGGGCGTTGTTGGCTTGTCACTTCATCTTATCGACAAGACTCTCGCCTGATTCCTGGGACTGGGTGGACACTGCTACCTCTGCGCAGATGAACCTGGAATGGGAGAAAACTACGGCCCGGCATATCGCCAAATTCGACCGACTGGCGGGAAGTTGCGAGGATGGCAAATCTGGTGGTGCGGACCGCGTTGTGGTCAACCTCACCGGGATTCAACTCGATGAACCCACTACCTCCGTGCTGGCCCGGGGCCTGAATTTCGCTCCTGCTCCTAAGCGAATTCCCACCAAGGAGATAGTCTGTGCGGTGGAACGGGCCGTGCGCAGCCTACCGGGAGAAGAAGCTGAAGAATTACGACGTGAGACCTGCCGGGTCTTGATGAAGGCCAAGCCTCCTAAGAGCAACATCACCTTGGCAGAGCGCAAAGCTTTAGGGGCTTTACGCCGCAGAGATGACATAGTCGTTTTACCAGCGGATAAGGGTAACGTCACTGTTCTCCTTTCCGCGGCACAATACGACGAAAAGGTGATGAGCCTCCTCAACGATGCTTCTTACACACCGTTGGACGCCGACCCTACCGCAAGAGTTGTGAGGAAGAAGATGGCTCTCATCAAAAAGGCCGAAGTACCAGACGAGGTGATCAAGAAAATCAAGCCACGAGCTGCTAGACCACCGAGACTTTATGGGTTGCCCAAGGTCCACAAACAGGAGGTACCATTGAGACCTATTGTCAGTGCCATCGGGGTGCCAACGTATCAGCTGGCCAAGTATCTGACACGACTTCTTAGCCCCTTGGTGGGTCATTGCTGTCATCACGTTAAAAACTCGACGGAATTTGTTGAGACCATCCGGTCTATAACAGTTTCAGATACTGACATCCTGGTCAGCTTCAACGTGGTATCCCTCTTCACTCGTGTACCAGTAAGGGACACACTGGATCTGATTCGCCGTCATTTTGAACCGACCATCGCAGACCTGTTTGAACATGTTCTTACATCTACTTATTTCATGTATGGAGGGAGGTATTACGAACAAACCGACGGAGTGGCTATGGGGTCACCGCTCTCTCCAGTGGTAGCGAACCTCTATATGGAGGATTTCGAAGAGAGGGCACTAGAGAGTGCCAGACTTAAACCATCTTGCTTCTTCCGCTACGTTGACGATACCTTCGTCGTGTGGCCACACGGTATCCAGGCATTGTATGAATTCCTCAATCATCTCAATGGAATTCACCCTAATATTCGTTTTACGATGGAAGTGGAAAAGGATGGATGCCTTCCTTTTCTGGACATCTTGGTAAAGCGGAAACCCGACGGTACTCTGTCTCACAGCGTATACCACAAACCCACACATACTGAACGCTACTTGGATGCAACCAGCTTCCATCACCCGTCACAATGCAACTCTGTACTGGCCACACTGGTACACAGGGCGAGGGCAATCTCCGATCGTGAGAGCCTGCCGGAAGAAATGAGACACCTCAGGACCGTCTTCGAACGGAACGGTTACTCTCGACAGGAGATAGAGCGGGCCTTCACTCAGAAGCCACCAAGACCGTCGCCGGAGCACGAAGAACAACCAAAAAATCTTGCTTTTCTCCCATATGCCGGGAACACGTCGGGAAAGATTGGGAGACTTCTGGCGCGGCACGGGATTAAAAGTATCTTCCGACCTCCCGCCAAGATACGCGATTTGCTGCGATCGGTAAAAGATGACGTGGGCCTAAGAACACCGGGAATTTATTCCATACCGTGCGAATGCGGTAAGGTGTATATCGGCCAGACGACCAGAACGATCCAAGAGCGCCTCACCGAGCACAGACGAAACCTACGGCTGATGCAACTTGAAAAGTCTGCAATTGCCGAGCACGCCTTCGACGAGGAGCATAGAATCGAGTTCGACAAGACTGTAGTATTGGCCAGGGCCTCCTCCTTCTGGGAGTCAGTCATAAGTGAGGCACTAGAAATCAGGCTTAATAACAACAACATTAACCGGGATGGAGGGCTCCATCTGAGTCAAGCCTGGAATCCTATTATTAGGGATCTCCGACGGGAGCGGAACGGATCGGCGCAGTGCGGCGTGGAGGGAGCAAATGGCGCCGGTTGGGGGCCGCAGCGGACCGCAGAATGAGTTTGCGCCCACGTCCAATCAGAGCAGGCCTACCAGTACCACGGACTGCAAGCACTCCTGGGTGGGGAGGCGGAGACGGCACTAGTCGAGCGCCGTAGCGGACCACGTATGAAGCCACCGCTTCCGGCCAATCAGAGCGGGTCTTCCGCCACGCCGACAGGTATATTAGGAGGTCTGTCTGGGAGGCTAAGCCAGTCTACGCGGTGACTGCCAGCTTTCGTCAGCTTGTAGACACCAGAAACCTGATGAAGACAACCGAGCTGGTTGTCGAAACGTCGTGTTTTCAAAACACCATCCGGCTGCACACCCGTGAAGACTACATTGCTTCAGTACGCCGGGAAAGTCTCCACGCACACATGACACCTAATTCATTGATTTCGGTTAAGTATGAAGGAAGATATAGGCTTGTGACAAAAAAATACCTTATAGAAATAATATATATGATAACATTATAAAATAAAATGGAAGGTATCAAATCTTAAAATAAACAAATTTCATAAATGTTTGAAATCAATAAACCTCACCAATAAACGATCAATGACAAAACAGTAACTATCTCAAATTATTCATACAAATTTTCGATTTACAAATTATGCACTGTAAATTTTAATGTTGAACAAAATAAAAACTACAAAATTAGTCTTTACATTGTCAAAATTTGTTACCTCATTAAAAATATCAAAACTTAACAGTAAATAATATTAATTGCATTAAAATAATGTTCGCACGTGTTTGAACATAATTTTTTTTTTTAAATTTGAAATGAAACAAATTCAAATCAAAATTCTCACAAATACACGCATATGTATACAACAAACGATGTTCAAAGTTCATTTTTTCGTTCACATTCAAAATATGTTTTTTAATTGCGATAGAGCACATGCACTGGTGGTAATTTCCCCATCCATACTCATAATTTTCTTTTTTTATTCTTAAAATTCATTGATTGCTAGGTCACATTACTTCTGATACAACTGAGCACCAGCATGAAGCATCGCATGAACGACTTTGTTAGTACTTTGTATAGATCAAGTAAATTGTTCATTGAGTAAAGTAAATTTAGGTAAATTGTTCGTACATTTGATTTACTGCAGTGAATACTACATTCTTCAGAATAATACTTGATATCACAATTGCAGCACGCTTAACCCTTTCATGACCAAATTATTTATAGAAGTTGTGGAATTCTTATGAACACTTTATTGGGACAGGGAACCACACTTAAAATCATAGTTTCAATCTTGAATGTGAATAGTTAATCTATAGGTACAAAAAAATTAGTGGGAACTATTTATTTATTTAGTTTATGGCCATTGCACAAAAATAATACAATTTAAGATTAAATTACAATTAAAATTCAAAATTAACATGGAGTAGCCAATCTAAAGCTTCATTTGATATATTAATAAAATCTATCGGTGATCTCCAGAAGGCTCGAAGTGGGAGTCAAATGTCACGTGATGGATGGTTTGCGTATCCTCACCACAATCTTATCTCGGTGTATCTCTCATTCCCCATGTGCACAAAGATGAATCAGATCTGCCATGACCAGACCTAACTCTATTAAGAGCTACCCAGGTCTTGCGAGGAAGGTCGAGTCCCTTTAGTGCCTGTTGACTGTCAAACAGGGAGTGCCATTCTGGTGGGGCTGAGGATATCCACTCCAATTTCCAAGCTTCTCTCCCATTAAAATTATCAGATATAATCTGTTTAACAGTTTTTACGCTTGGATTTCTCGATTTAAGTCTCTCAAACTGATTATCCATGTCACCAAGGATGGGCAGATTCAAGTTATGACTGATCTTATCATATTGGGCAATTCGGAGATTGTGTCATCTTATTGTAGGCGGTTCGATGTTGCACAAAACGGGTAGCCAGTACAGTGGAGTGGTCTTGATACATCCGCTAATTATTCACATTATCTGGTTCAAAACTGTGTTGATCTTTTTGACGTGGGTGCTATTTATCCAGACAGATGAGCAGTAATCAGCTGCAGAATACAAAAGGCTCAGTGCTATGTGGAGGCGGATGCTCCACAGGAGGTGCCAGTTAAATTCTGCAGAATATTATTCTTGGTTCTTAGTTTTGCAGCAAGGTTGTTTAGATGTTTATTGTACAACAAGGTGCTATCCATTATGACTCCCAAATATTTGGGGAACGAGTTGTGTCGGAGGGGAGTGCCATCAGGAAGAACGTCAAGTGAGAGATTCGTCGCCCGATTGTTAAGATGGAAGATGCTAGTTTCCGTCTTGCTGCAACTGGGTACGAGACACCATTTCCTAAAATAGTTGCTCGGGGTTTTGAGGTCTGCTGTTAAGCTATTTTCAATTTGCTGAATGTTATCAGATTGTTGTACTACTGCCAGATCGTCAGCATAAGAGAATTGTCTGGATTCTGTTTGAGGAATGTCAGAAATAAAAATATTAAAAAGAAGTGGGGCAAGAACTGAGACTTGAGGCAGACCATTATTCACTCTTCTTACTTTGTATATCTTATTGTCTGAGACAACCTGGAACGTTCAGTTAGCTAGCATGGTATTGATCAGACAAGTGATTTTTTTACACTCCAAAATATTCAGCAGTTTGTATACCACACCCTCTCGCCACACTGTATCGTAGGCTGCGGTAAGGTCAACAATTACAGTACCAGTCTTCAATTGTCTCTCAAATCCTGCTTCTATGTGAGTTGCCAAGGCCTGGAATAACTCAACTTGTGAATTTGAAAAAAAGATTTATTTATTTTTAAGTGCAAAAAACATCAAAAATATTACTTTTATACATGTATTAATTTGTGTTGTCATTTCAGTTAACTATGTTGATCTACTATGGAATATAGAAAAGTGTGGTATTATACACAAAGGTGCAGCACAGCTGTTAGACATTACTTTTGTTCTCTTTTCTTTGTCCTTTGTGCTATATTGATGGCGTCTTCTGTTTGTTGCACCTTTTGTGGGCAAGTGAGACCCAACGTTCTGAAGATGAACTTCATCTGGAACTCCAGACATACCTCTTTTCGGTGTTCGAAAATGCACAGGCCTTCATCTTTGCTTAGGACTTAAGTAGCTGAATCTTCATCAGAATCTGAGTCAGCATCGAAATCCGAATCTTCTGGTAAGGAGCAAAATTCTCAGAATCCCTTCTGGCTTGAGCCCAGGCATTCTAAACAATGGAAAACACACACAAAACATTATTATTAAGAGAGATTTTCCTCACTACAGAGGTTTTTCTCCAACACAACAATAAAGAATTCGGAACATAGATCTTGACTTCATCTTCTCAAAATATTGCTCCAGATATTTCGATCGTCTATATCTTCCTCTTATGCACCAAGTCTTCTCATTGCTTTGGAGCCAGGTAAACACGGGCCGTCCTCTTTCCTTCCTTCCTTCCCATTCCTGTACCAGTTTTGGTGACCTACTTGTTACATGGCCATACCATTCCAGTCTTTTTCGTTCTATAACATCACACATTTCTTCTTTCACTTCCATTAGCCTTATTATTTCAGTATTCCTTACTTTTTCTTTTCTTGATATTCTTGCTGATCTTCTCCAGAAATGCATTTCTAATGCTTTCAGTTTCTTGATATCTTTTTGATTGATTGTCCAGCTTTCTGATCCATATAAGACTGTACTTTCAAATAATGATTTGAATATAATTCTTTTTGTTCTATTCATAACACTCTTGCTCCATATAAGCGACTTTAGCATCCCGATTACTTTCCGGCCATTCGTAATTCTTTTATTAATTTCCATATTAGATTTTCCTTCTATTTCTAAAATTGAACTCAAATAGCAATAATTATTTACCTTTTTAATTTTTATTCCATCAATGTACAATTCATCCAGATAATTAGTAAGATATTCTGTTTTTTTTTTTTTTTTTTTTTGTAGTTAATCTTCAAGCCCCATTTTTTATATTATTTTGACAGTTGATTACATATTTAATTTGCATCACCACCATCTTGTGCTATGACAACTTGATCATCAGCAAATAGTAAATGATGTAGATATTTTCCATCTATTATTTCTAAACCCATTCTATTACACTTTTGAGACCATGTTCTCAAACTAACGTCTATATATATTTTAAATATGGTTGGTGACATAGGGCATCCTTGCAGCAGACCTTTACTTGTTTTAAATTTTTGTGATACTCCATGACCAGTTTTTATTTGGCATGTGGTATTTATGTAAATTTTTTGTATTATTTTTACTAAGCAGTTATCTATATGTGACATATGTAATGCTTTCCATAACGTATTTCTTGGGACAGTATCATATGCTTTTTCTAAATCTATGAAAATTAATCCTATATTTTTTGATTTTTCGTTGTATTTTTCCAGAATCTGTCGTAACGTGAAATGTGGTCTATACATGACCTACCTGCCGTAAATCCACATTGTTCTTCTTGAGTCTTATACTGTGTTTCTAATCTATTTTTTATTAGTTTGGCAAAAATTTTCATCAATGAATTCATAACACAAATCCCATGATAATTTGAACATACTTTGCGGTCCCCTTTCTTCAATATGGTAGTAATATAACCTAATGTCATTTCCTGTGATATTGGGTCTCCATGTAATATTTTATTGAACAATTTTGTTATAAGCTTTACAACTTTATCACCATCATATTTCATAATTTCCAAATTGATTCCACCTGGCCCAAGAGATTTGTCATTTTTTCTTAATGCCTTAAGCAGTTCGTCTTCTGAAATTTGAATGCCATCACCTTCCTGCTCATTGTCTTCTTGTAATCTTCCTTCTAAGTATTCCTCTCTGTCCTCGTTCAGTAATGTCTGAAAATATTTTTCCCATTCCCTTGGTTTTATCAGCTGCAGATTACTTTTGCTTTTAGTTCTTTGTCGAAGTCCTTTTAATACAGACCAGGCTTCTTGTGATTTCCCAAATCCCAATTTACAATTAACATTTGCACATGTCCTTTCCCATATTTCATTTCTTGCTATCCTTATTTTTCTTAGCACTTCATTCCTTTTGTCCTTATAAATAGTTCTTGTTTCTTCTCACTTATTACTCAGCCAACGATTGAAAGCATTCCTCTTTTCATTTACTGCTTGCTCTATTTCTTCTGACCACCACTCTGCTTCAGGTTTGCATTTCTTTTCCTTTATTCCCAACACTTCTGCTGCTATTTTCTTCATGTTAAATTTTATGTACTTGTATATTTCTTCAGTGCTTCCATCAAATGATTCATCTAATATATTTCCCATTATAGTAACAAATAAATTTCTTATACTTTCATCTTGTAAGCTATTGATGTTATAGCATTTATTTTGATCCTTCTCGATGTTATTCCTTACTGTTGCAATGATGTAAGACTGGAGATTTTCTCGGCGTTGTAAATGAATAAAATTTTCTCGGGTAACTAGCCGAGTTAGTCCATCGTTTGACCACGACGTTTCGGCGGTCACAATGATGTTACTCCCTAGGATTTTCCATGGCCAGAAACATTTCATTTTTACCATATAGTGATCAGATCCACACTGGGCTCCTCTGTATGATCGTACATCACTTGCCTTACAGGTGCTTGTTTGTCTTATGATAATGTAATCTATTATAGATCGAAGTTCTCAAGTATTCTGTTGCCAGGTATATTTGTGAATATCTTTTTGTTTAAAAAATGTATTTGTAATTTTTAAATCAAATTGTTGACAAATTCAATTAATCATTCTCCATTATCATTACATTCTGCTTCTCCTTGTTTTCCCACTATCTTGCAAGATTCTCTTGTTCCTACTCTTCCATTCATATCCCCCTCAAAATCAATTCTTTCCTTCCTGGGATTTTTTCTATGGTTTCTCGAAGAGTAGTCCAGAATTTATCTTTCTCACGGTCTATTGCATCATTTGTGGTGGCATACACCCCAATAATCACAATCTCCCTGGCAAACAGTGTCATTTCAACTACCATACAAAAAACATGATGCCGATTTTACAGCTACACAGTTTGCACATCCCACACAGTTCAGTGGGATAAATAGTTCCCACTAACTAACCTCGCAATTTTTCTGTGGTTTTCAGTGAAATTTGCTAAATACAGACATGTACTGTCTCCTTAGTAAATATGAAAGTAGACAAACATAAAACAAGTCACTTCACACACAACAGAAAAGCACTGAATACAAATATAGCTGTTGTGGTCAAATTATTGGGGCCCCTTAAACTCAAACTGCACCACTGCATTGGTTGACTATGTAGACATACAACAGCTTCTTTGAGCCAGTTGATAAACTACACATAATTTGCACACTATAACAGAGACGGCAGCACAAGTTAGACGTGGCAACAATGATTACCACTGAACTTATGTTGAAAACAAAGAATTGGGAACTATAGTTCCCACTGGTCGCGAAAGGGTTAAATTAACTAATTTCAAAACAAACATCTGCTCTGCTCATCCAATTGCTGGGCGAATTGTTAGGGTCGAAGTCGGATATGGGGGTTGGTATCGGCTTGTCCACCTAAGCTTGAAGTCATCCAAAAAGTTGTCAAAGTTCGTAAAAAGTTCTATAACCGTGTAAAACCTTGTTGAATGCTAACTGTAAAGATGACCACAGTCGCCACTTACAGATTAACCTCCTGTAAGAAAGGTACTAAAGTTGAAATGAAAGTCTGAATCCGGATAACTGAAATATATATTATTAAAATTTTCACAGAATTTACAAAAGTCACAGTTAGCAATGGCAATCGGAGAAAATCACTAGCCGAAGATCACAAGTCGTGAAACAGAACAGACCGCACCACCCCAAATGAAATTGAAAGTTAAGATGAACACATGTCGGAAAGTTTTAGACTGTTGAGTTGGTCATGCCGGTTTTAGAAATGGCGTCGGTCAGCCATACTGTTCTTGACCTTCCTACCCATAAGCCACCGCAATCCCGGGTCTTCTCAAACTTGAGAACACATACGACTACATGTGAACTCGACCAAGCACTTCAACAAAATGTGCCAAAAGATGGCACCCGGGTCACTTTTATCAAAGTGGGCTACTAACCTAGACAATAGCCTATCTAGAAAAAGTTTTCCTCAACTGAATGCTACCAGAAATTCACAAGATGAAGAGCGTAATGAGACAAGTGTAGTGATGTGTTGGGTTTTGTTTTTAGCGCTTCCAGACCGGTGAAAATGAATTTTGAAAGTTGGTTAATTTAAAAGCACATTTGTTTCGCGTATTGCGATACGTCACATGAAAATTGTGACCCCGCAAATCTTCAAAATCTCAAGTTAATATTATTTTCAAAGTGTTCCCCAGCCTTTGCTGAGTCCCGTGGTGTAAAAATCTTTTAAAACGGTTAAGGCTATCAGAAGTTATAGAATTTCTAAAATTTACTGTTTTCCTAGCTTGTGCAACCGAAACTTCACTTTTTATTTAAAGACAGTTGTGGCCTGAAACTAAATTTAAATCGAACCTTTATTTAATTTAAGTACTTTAGAAAAGTTTTTATTTTGTGAAAGATGTTAGTTGGGGAGAAATTATATCTTAGAAGTTCGTTGCTACGACGCCATCACCAAGTTGACTTTTATTTACTTATATTTTCTTTTTATTAGTTGATGGTTATTTGAAACTTAAAGAATATTGACTGGCTGGTTATTTTACTTAGTTACGTTTACTTTTAAAGCTCTGAAATTACTTAGATGTGCTGAAAATAAATATTGAAATTCACTCCATATGGAGATGCTTTAAAATCATATTTACTACTTTAATTCAGTCTGGAACTGCGAGTTATTAGTGAATTTAATATAAAACGGTGGAATTCTAATTATTAAAGTGCTTTACAGTGTTTAATTCAGTGGAATATTAGTGTTATGGTTGTATAAACAAACCTGTATTTTCTACTTCAGGATTATTATGGATTACGCTCATTTAGGTAAGTTTATGGTTTATATTTTATTAGAAACTTCTTATTTATGGTTGCTATGTGTTGTTTATTTACTTTTCAGAACTTAAAGTGTTGTTATTTCGGTTTCAACTATGGTATCGTGTACTGATGTTAACCTCAAACTTTGCCAGATTTTAACTGAATCTTGAAAATAGAGAGTAAGGTAGCTTACAGAATCTTACCAGCTCCTGCATGACACCTCTTGTTCGTACGTTTATTGAATCAAACTGCCATCTATACGACAAATGCGAGTAACAAAATGAATTTGTGAGTAACGATTCGGTACTTCAAGTCAGGTGAAGAACCTGTTACTCAGTAACGAATACATCATTACTTTTACAGCTCTACTTGTGACCCGGTAACCTGTACCTAACTGATCCTGCAGAAGAGGGCGTACATTTCTCCTAAGGCTACTACCTAGCAGCAGAATCCTTTTTTTCATATTCTTACCCTGCACGCCCTTATTCCTAAAGGCCTGCTGCATCTTACCTACCCCTACATGAGGCTCTTCTCACAGCAACAGGTCAAACTTATTTCTCTCCACAATTTGTAAATTGTGTAGCTTCTTCGTCCTTTTACCCATATTTCTCCTACGACCTGTTACCAACTCCAAACCCTCCTTCTCAACTTCCTCCAACTTTCTCCCTCTATAGCATGAGTTTCGACAAACTCAGCCCCTACAGGCTGTGCCCACAGGCGGAGCCTCCACAAGACGAGTCTCAGGAATCCTGATCCTTTCACACAACTCCCTCATCGTTTCGCCACTTGTTCATATTACATTTCATCTCTTCACATTACATCTCACTTGTGCAATTATATTTCACTCCGAACATGGTTTACTGTCTAACTGATTAAGTTAACAATAATTAACTTTGAATCTAAATTATTATAAATCTGTAAGCAAGCTATGTGTGTCTCTTCATTTGAACACCAGTTCAAAAACTACTGCAGCAAATTGGATGGGGTTTTCAAGTTTTTAGAAGTGGTCAGAATTAAAATCTTCAGAAATTGCTAATGACTTATATGTAAAATGGGAGGGAACAGGGAATTAAAAACCTTTTTATATGGAAAATTGTAGGCCATGGATCATTATGCACTTTCAGTCATGCACCACTTTTGCATACATCTGACGAAAATTCACACAACTTAACTAAGGATTGTTTAATATTTTGACGTCAACTATTAAGTTTATTAGTTATAAAGATAATACCTTAATCAAAAATAATGATCATAACTTATGCTTAATTTACTGTAGAATTTACGTGTTTAGGAGTTTGACCGAAGACGAATATACTAATCTTTGAATTGATTATATTGTATTTGTATTTGGTTGTAGTTACTCGTTTTTCAGAATTAGTTACTCAAACCACTATATAATATATTAAATCTTCAATAATAATATAAGAATTGTGATGTATACGGTAAGTAATAAAGTGCTTAATATGTATAATAAAGGGTTTTATGGTTGCTGTTATTTGATTGTGAAATCCAGGCCACATTTCAACTTAACCACAACTGCTACCTTTACAGTGTGATTCAGTGATTTATTATTGTGCTTGTTTTAGGAGTGTTACAGTTCAAAATGAAGGTGTATTAAGAAATTAATTGTTATAATTTATGCTAAGCATACTTGTAATTCTAAAGTTGAGAATCACTACCCAAATTGTAGTTCGTGAAACATGTAATATGTTTATATTTATACGCATTGTTTAATTTCATAATGGGAATATCAGTATAAGTGTGGTCAGTTGAAATGACATAGAATGTTCGTGCAAAAAAAATATGCATGAGGAATTCAATAAATTTTAATGAATGCCATATTAGTGAAGACATGTATCGTGAAGTAAGCTACTACCTAGAGATGGGTTGTTCACAAGTGAACTAGTTCTTTAGAACAGATCTTTCGAAAGAGTGAGTGAGCTATCGCTCACTAATAGTGAACGGTAGTTCTTTTTGGAGGTCGTAATGACGGTGGTGTGTTGGTCTCAATTAAACATAACTTCAATCGAGTGTGCACTAACATTAAGTCAGTTTCGGCTTTGCCACTCTCACCCACAGTCTGACCCATGTTTGTTCTCTGTTCCACACCATTCATTGTTTATCCACTCTGAATAAAAAAGAAATCCGGAAGATTGAGAAGAGCTAGTTCGTTCGCGACGTTCCAGCACTCAGCGAGGAAAGAGCTAGTTTGCTCGCTACGTCCTCTGATTCCTGCACTCAGCACAGCGTGGAGCAGTGCCTCTAGAGAGCTAGTTCTTTTAATTCTGACGTTCGGCTCCACTTCTCTTTATGTTTCTCTTTGTGTATTCGGCTACCAGCCTGACATGTGAAAGATTATTTTCAAAAGCTGGACAAATTTGCTCTGAAAAAAGAAGTAGGCTGCTGAATGGCAAAATAAGTAAAATTTTATTTGTGAACAGTAACCTACATTTCATTTAAAGCAAAAAGTTCTTTAAAATTGATTGTATTTTTTTGTTTGTAAACAAATAATTGTAAAACTTACTATGCTCAAACTATCTCTCATATATTCCCAGCAATCCGAACAATTTTTCTTTGACACTTTGAAATGGCCTTTTCTGCGTGAATGTAATCCGGTAGTATTTAAGAAACAAAAATGTTTCAGAATAAATACAAAAATAAATGAAAATAACCGATATGCTATTTTTTTAAAAAACTGTGCTATGGAACTAGTGAACTATTGAAAAGAACTAGTTCTTTTCATAGTGTGATCAAATGAGCACCGCTTTTTTTAGTGAGTCACTTTTCCCACCTCTACCACCATCTATTGTGCATGTCCAGTGTGTATTTCCCGATGGCTTTGACAAAATTTGTTTCTGGTCCAGGCTACATTTCAAACTAACAACTTTAATTTTGAGATACGGCGAAGGAAAATGGCTTGAAATATGGGCAGTTGCATATAAGCTATTAATAAAAAAATACATGTTATTACAGCATAGGAATGTATTTATATGGAATTACGAAATCGTGTGAATGATCTTGGTACATTCCACGCTGCAAATGCTATCGTTGGCGGCATAGATAGTTTAGAATTAACTGCTGCCTGTACTGCCATCACAATATTTTTCGTATTATGTTATATCTAAACTACTTTTCTTTTTCTGTCATATGCACTTATTATCAAAAGGTATGTCCTCAGAAAATTTCTGACCTGAAGAATAATTGACTCTCGGTATGCCCTTACTGGACCATTGGTGTTAATATTTCACGTAGCTTTAGTTTCTTATATTATACTAGGTTAGTACCAGTTTCAGATGGGCGGAGAAAGAGGCAGACCAGCCACATTTCTACACATGCTAAGATCAGCACATGCAAATAGTGGGTTAATGCTAGTGCGAAAATAACTGTACTTACTTCATAGGTGATATTAAAAGTTTGATGGTTTCAACAGTAAGTAAAAATGTATGATACATATGTATAAGGTAAATGTGGCCATAACTAACAAATTCCAGTAGAGCTGTCTGTGGGGCAATATGTTATTACAGGTTTCTTAAAAAAGGAGTATACCCGGTGGAGAAAGAAGTATTTGATAAGCAAATATTTATAGTAATAGAGGTAGCAATCATTCATTATCACAGTTGATTTTCAGGATGGCATGAAAAGATAACCATGTACTGATTCAGTTCTTCTGCTATTCTTTTTTGTAGGTGGCTTGTTCTCCTTTTACTTACTTACTTATACTGGATGTGATTATACAGCTAGTAACATTTTAATAAGGTCTCTTTGAGAAGGACTGTTGTTGACATTGGTGTGGTTACTTTATTGGTTGGTTGTCAAGAATTTATTACGTTAGCACATAAATGAGTGGATATCTGGTTAAATATGTGGAGGCATAATTTATTTAATATGAAAAACATAATTTTATTTGAAATTACAATTGTCCAAGAAAAATCATGTTTGTGAGCAGTGAGAAAATTGATGATAACTCTTATCTCCTGTGATTACTGATTGAACTGCCAATGGAGTATTCTGTTGGACTACTCATCACTAGGGTTCGGATCTTTAGGAAAAGTCATATTTTTTTCCTGCCTTCTTTTTGACCTGAAATGCAGAAATAAACACTGATTCGACGTTTCTGATTGTATTTAAATGTATTTTATATAGCCTATAAATGCATATTTGGGCCATTTTCCTAATTATGGTCATATTTCAGCAATTTTATGGTCATATGGTCATATTTTGAGAAAAAAACTGGTAATTTTTTATAGAAGTTGTAGATGAAAAGAAATTAAGATAATTATTCAGAGAAATATATTCCTGTTATACATTGGAGAAAGAAACGAAACTAATTGTAACTAAATTGTTCAGAATTCACCAGCCAAAAATTAAAGTTATAAATTATTCTCACTCTCTAAACGTTAATGTTCCGCCCGCTTTTTAAATTCGACTATGCAGCAGCAGCATGCCGGTGTCGAGCCGCGTCAATCAATGTCTCACTTCCGACGGTATCGCGGGAATTGAGTCCACTGCAGTGACCCACCGATGAGTTGAGAGGAATTAATTGTCTTCCTATGATTCAGTACGGCAAAACTGCTGCTTAACGGGAAACCCGTCCCTACCTGGGTCAGGTATTCCCCACATACCAGACTCTCCGCGCGAAACAAACACAAAGCCTTCAGCCACTCACGCACTGTCACCAATGCTTTTGAAAATAATCCTGAACCAGTGTTAAATCTGCAGTGGATCAGTGAGTACCTGCCATGCCGAAAACAAAACTTTCTGAAAGTGTAAAGTTACGGAGTTACTTAAAGGAATTTGGAGAGGAGTATTTTAGCACAGATGAAAGAGTTCTTTTCTGTAAATTATGTGAAACTAAAGTGAATGCAACAAAGCGATTTCATGTGCAGCAGCACTGCAATACATCACGACACAAGAATAACGTAATACGACATTCAACTCGGCAAAGCAAACAGCGACTTTTCTTTGATACATCTACAGCTTCAGTCGTCTTCCAAATTATCAATTTTTTCTAAAGAACTCTGTGAAATGATGGTATCAACCAACATCCCACTTAATAAAGTGAACAATGAGCATTTCAAATCGTTCTTGGAGAAATACACAACACAGACGATTCCAACCGAATCACCATTGAGGAAGAACTATTTACCGTCTTGTTATGAAAATGTATTGCAGGCAATCAGAACTAAGATAGGCACCAATAAGATCTGGGTATCAATGGATTGAAAGTACTGATGCTTGTGGGAGATACGTTGTAAATGTTATCGTTGGAACCCTACTTTCTGACAGACCTGGGTGATATATTTTTACTGGACTGTGAATGCTCTTGAATCAGTAAACCATTCAAGAATTGCCGTCCGTTTCGACAACGCTATGAAACTTTTATGGAAGCGGTGAAGTTAAGCGAGAACATGTCTTACTATTTGTGACCGACGCTGCGCCGTACATGGTAAAGGCTGGGAAATGTCTGAAGATGTTGTATCCTTCGATGGTGCATTTAACCTGTCTCGCTCATGGATTACATAGAGTTGCCGAGGAAGTAAGACTAAAGTTCCCTGATGTTGATAGGTTAATATCAAATGTAAAAAAGATTTTTGTTAAAGCTCCAATGAGAGTGGCAAAATTTAAAGAAGACGCACCTTCCATCCCTCTTCCACCACAACCAGTACTTACTCGTTGGGGCACATGGCTCGATGCAGTTAGCTATTACTTGTGAATATTATGAAAACATACTGGAAAATAGTTTCTAATTTTGATAGCAGTGAAGCATCTTCCATAAAAATTGTCCGAAGAACTCTTTTCCAGTAATTTGTTCAGAAATTTGGCGTACATAAAGTCAAGTTTTTCAGGTATCACAACTGCGATTTCGCATCTTGAAAAAATTGGTCTAGAACTGAATGAAAGTTTGGCGGTCGTTAAAAGTGTGGAAACCGAAATAGGCCAAGCAGGGGGCAGTGTCGCTAGTTTGCTGAAAAACAAATTCGATAAAGTGTTGTGTGGGAATAAAGGATATAAAACAATTTGTAAAATTAGCGAAATTTTACATGGTGGTCGAATCTGTTTTGACTGAAGACGACCCACAATTAAATTGCAGTGATCTGACTCTGTTTAAGTACGCTCCCGTCACATCTTGCGATGTCGAACGAAGCTTCTCACACTACAAGACAGTTTTAAGTGACAACCGGAGAAAATTCCTCTTCGAGAACTTGAAGATGCATGTGGTGATATACTGCAATGCTGGCATCAAACAAGAATAAAAAATGATATGTACACTAATTCGCAACAAATGTATAGTAAATTTCCATTTTTAAAAGTAAAATTCTAGTAATCCATTCTTTTACAGGAACAAGAAAATAACTTTCAATAAAATTAATTTGCCAATCGTACTAGTGAGTGCATAGAAGCAAATTATGCTGTCTACTTGAAAGCGACACAGCTACATAAAATAAATTATGTACATCTGAGCATTTTTAATGAATAAAAAATTTAATGTTTGGTCATATTTTGTCTCTTTTAGGTCATATTTACCCATTTTTAAGGTCATATTTGCCTGCATATTTCAGTGATTTTTTGGATCCTAAAGATCCGAACCCTACTCATCACACACTGCTTATATCAAGAGAAGAGGGTAGTCATAGCTGTCGTTTTCTAGTGAGCGATGAATGGAGTGTCTCAGTGAACATCATCATTTAATGGTGCCCTGGACAGTGACCTCTTGGAAAATTGATGAATGGGAGAGGTTGTCAGATTCCTTGCTGTACTTGCAGTATGGTAGATTTTCACTGTTTGTGGCTCATATATATTATGTCTTTATTTTTAATTAAAATCTCTCATTTCCTTCTCATCTCTGTCAGGGCACGGGCCTATAAGGGCATAGTGTAATGTGGTATTCAAATCAGAAACTCCAAATTTACACTTTAAATTATCTATTTAACTCACAGAAAAATCAGATTCATTGATTTGTGCAATAAACAATAGTTTGATGGTCCCTTGCTGGAAGCAACTAAAACCAATTAAATGTCAACATATGGATGTCATCTGATTCTAATCCACCTCCGTAAGAGCTACATTTTAGCATGGAAATATTACATGTAACTTACAGGCAACCCTTTTAAGGTCTTCCTGTTCCTGGAAGCTTCTACTCTCATTATGTACAACTAATCATGACTCAAATTGTTATAAGTGAAAACAATTTCACATTTTGTGATCAAAACGTCTACTAATTTATATATAATGGTAAAATATATGCACCACTCACCAAATTTGCAAGGAGGAGGGCAGCAGTAACAAAAAAAAGAATATTTTCTTCAAGAAAATATAACCTTGTTACCTCAGTGCTTTTTATTGCTGCTGCCTTCCTACCTTCATCTTTCGTGACTGGTGGGAGTATTTTACATTTCCTTTCCTGCACAGCATTTTTCCTACTCCAGTGTTGCTGAGAAGTCTATTAATAAAACTTAGCTAATTGGTTAGGTTCACAAGGATGCAAACAGACATTAAGATTCCATTACACTATGTCAGCATGTATACAAAATTTCAGGAACCTTTTACTGATATTTCAGTTTTACGGAAGTCAGATTGCAGCTGCTTCCAGGTAGGTAGGAGCCTCCTAAAATGATAGTGTCTTAGTATGCTAGGAAACGATAGCTTTTAATTAGAATCCTGTCACCTTAGTCACCATTAAACTGCAGCTAACACATACAGCAGAATCAGTTGCTTACACAATAATGTTTTCTTGCACCACTGAATGCAGTTTTAAACTGAATTCAGTGTTACTTTCTAAAAGTAAAGAAAGGCTCAATTGCCAACACTGCAATTACCAGTGGTCATCATATATGCATTTACATGTGGAAGAAATTAATGGGATTTTAATTCAACAAACCTCTATACATTAGAAAGAGCCATACATGAATGCTACAACTTCCCATTTTTGATTATGCTGACATAATTTTGAAAATGAAATTATAATTGGGACATCTTATCCTCCAAAAAAATCGTACAAAAAACTATAGCTCATTGTAAAATAATTTTAAGAGCACCAAAATTGTGTGAATGAAGGATTCCCCAGCATGTCACTGAAGTATAATCTTCATGGGTTTACCACTGGATTGTTCTGATGAAAGATGAGTTTTCGCTGGTGTCTGGTCTGAAGCTCACACTGTGACAAGAGCTGTACTGCCATTCTCTGGTGCCGACACATCTTATATAGTCTAGCGCTCCTAACCCTCTTTCTAACCCGGCTCTGTCATACCCACAGGCTGCGGCACCATATTGTGTCTATAACGCTGGGTGGCTAATGATCCCACTGTAAGCCGGTAATTATGGTTTATCTATTGGTGCCTCACTATCCTTCTTTTTTTTTTTTTTCAAATGTTGCTCTTAGAAAATTGATACTTTGGTAGAAATATCATGTCTATAATTTCTGCTGGAGAAAGTGGACTGGGGGTCATTTGACACAAAAATGGCAATCTACACATGCTGAACAAACACTCAATCACTTAAATGTCGATCCTCCAAATCAGTACTACTGTAAATTTGCTATGACTGAGATACTGAGTGAGGTGGGTGAGTGGTAACTCTCTGGCCTTTCATTCAGTAGAATGTAGGTTAGAATGCTCGTCCGGCTATCGCGATTTGGGTTTTGCTTGGTTTCTTCAAATCACTGCAGGCAAATTCCACGGTGATTCCTTCAAAAATCCATGGCCAAATTCCTTCCAGTTCCTTGCTCCCAGTCCTTTCCCACCTCTAATGATCTTGACTTTGTAATGACATAATGTGGTCTGCAGGAGATGTGTACTGTTCGTAGCTGGGTGTGCTTCCAGCCTTCTAGTTGTTGCTAAGAGAGCGTGCATAAACCACGTAGCTCCATTTTTCCCTCCTGTGAACCCCCCCTCCCCCCACGTAGCTTTTGGCTCTAACCCCACACCCCAACCCCCCCACGTAGCTTTTTTCCCTATTGATTCCAGAATACATTTTGTGCAGTTTTCTCTTGTCAGACTATTGTAAATAGATAATTAACTGTGGGAAATAAGTATTTACATGCTGTTGTGGGTTCTGTTCCTCATTTTAACTGTGAAAAATGTTATGAAAGGAAAGCTACGTGGCCTGGCTAGGAACCCCCCCTCCCCCCAAGTAGCCCAGCGTAGCCTTCCACCAAGCCCCCCCCCCCCCCTGGACCGAGCCACGTAGTTTGTGCACAGTCCCTAACCCACACAAGTTGTCATTACACTGCCACAGTCTTAAGAAAGCGCTCTTTGGTACCTTGCTATTATTTGAAAACTTAACAGAAATGATAGGAATAATTTGGACCATGTATGGAACGTACTGTTATACTGCTAAGCACTGGGTAGTAATTCTCACAGAATCTAAAGTCAATAATGGCCACCACCTGAGATTCGGGAAATACATTAGGATTAAACATGCAAATGTTAGTCACTAGAAGAGTACTACTAAATAATGTTCACCAGAATCTTAAAGATCAATTTTAAACCGTTTATTTCAAAACACAAGTGCCCAGGCTAGTAACAGTTCGGCATTACAATCAAAGTATAGACATCAAACTTCGACTCGAAGAAGGCAGGTTTGCGGTTAGAAAACTCAGCACCCTAATTAGAACACATTAATCTGATCGGGTTATGGCACTAATTCGACAGTCTTTGCAGCTTACCCTACTGCTAGGTGAGATAATAGAAAACACCCGCGACCCGGTAAAATACTGCACAAGTGCACATGGTCCACACGCAGTCCCAATGCTGCCGGAAGGCATGTTGATTTTTATGGCAAATACTGATATTGCAATATGGCTGCCTGTCGTCTTGTTCATCTTGCCGCCAATCGTAACTCTCCTTGGTTATCACATGATCTAGCCAACCAATCGTGTGGATTCTTTAACTCTGACTTTGTACACCATAGAGTATTCCTTGGTGTATCCTGTCCACTCCACTCTATTTTATTCATTTAACCCTGAACTTTGTTGTTCTGTCTTGCCAGCTAACATACCCTTTGCCGGCTTAACCCCTGCACCAAAACAGTTAATCAAATCTGCTCTCTTAACACTCGCTTTACAACTTCAACAAGTCGTAGAGCCAAAAGACAGAAATGACTAAGATATTTTGAAACTCCTGAGGAACTAGCAGCTGTGCTACATTACATTTTCCACAGAATTATTATACAGGAGGAAGTAACCTAACATAACAGGTAGGCTAATCAATCATTGTGGTCTTGACACTGACATCTTAGACACAATTACAGCTACCTATTATGTGAAATATACCAATATCATATTAGTTGGACTTTGCTGATACATATATGGAGTTTATGGTTTTATTAAATGGTCCCAGATGTGTCAGAACAACACCTGAACCTTGCATTGTAGGCACATTCAGGGAAGGTTTTTGGAAGAGTTTGTAAATTAAATTTATTGATTATACATACTGTCTTATCAAAGTTGTTTTTGCCAAGTTTATGATTCATTTAACAAAAAACAATGAAATTTTCTTTCAAACAAACATACATAAAAGAATGACATCACAAACCCTTACCATGATTGTACAATACAATGTAAAGTATAAGAATCACAGGAGGTTATATTAAATGCAATGAAAAAAAATAATCAGTCTATGCTGAAATGATTTGAAAACACACCAGTCACTAAATGTGGCAAAAATTAGGAGTGAAAATATCATGTTTAGGAGGTAAATTAAAAAAAAAAAAGGCCAAGTTAAATGTTTTCTAACCACATAGAACCTGTCTGTAGGATATCCAATGAAGTACTAGAGAGTGAGTGTCAATGTCAATACAGCTATTTTGACAAGCACAAGGACATAATGTATCTTCATCTTATTTGCTTCTTTGCGTTAGTTGCTGTGATTATTTTTTCAGTAATTTTTTAATTTTGAAATTTCTTTTTACCCCTCCCCCCTTTTTTTGGAATGCCACAACATTTCACTACTCCTTTGATTCTAAATCAAGGGATTTAATTTTTTATGCTACACTAGCTTCGAGCCCATCAAAAATGACTGTTTGAATGAAATATTCTGGCAGTTGATTTTTTGCAGTTGGTTAATTATACGGAATAGTTATTACATTATTCTAATGGCCTTGATTTTGAAATGTTCTTGTTTCATTTGCAGTTAATATGGCAATACAGTATTAACTTCTAATAAACTAATGACAACAGAGGTATAGAACCAGTGAAAGTGGGGGGGAAAAAAAATTGAATCCCAAAAACATTTGCTATCTATGTAATATAAGTTTTATTCCTGGTCTAGGCACAATTCAGCACGTTAAATATGGAACTACTTCCACCCGCATTCATTAATACCTTTAGTAACATAGGGCTTATGTAAGCAGTTTGAATGGTTTGTAAAACTGATTTCAGAATGTATTATGCTGTAACAAAATGTGTCAGTTGCAATTCTGGTCAACTTAACCACAACCTCCACTAATATTGCATTCAAAATATATACCTTCTCTTACCCTCATTTAAATAACGATGGGCATCACCTATCGTGGTAGTAGGAGTTTATTCTGGAAAAGCTCGTAAGGAAAAACAAATAACGACTGGGTCAACTGTAGATCGCAATTCTGCCAAAATAACATTCAGTAATGATGTCATAATACTGCTGTAGTCAATCGCTAGACACTATTTTCAAGTAGTAATTCTGTTGTAAAACAGCCTGGACCATTATTTTCAAGCAGAAATTAGCTTGGAATACAGCCTGGCCCAGCATAACACAGTTAAATGTAGTTCAGAAAATATTTCTAGAGGAGTCTTGTGTTTTACCACGGCAGTGTTATGACACCAATTCCTGGCTGAATCACGATCTCCGGTAATCCCGATTTATTTGAATAAATGCATTTTACTTTAAATTACAGGAAGTATAATATCAATAACAGATAACTGTCATATATTTGAGTTAATTATACGGAATTGTTAATACATATTGCTCATTACCTAAATATTATGACATTCTACATATTTTGTTAGTACTTCAGATAACAATATAGTAATAACAGCTGGATTACTGGCGACGGAAGTATAGAAACAAATTAAAAATAAATTCAGAATCACAAAAATGTTTGCTGTACCATGCAATATCACTTTTATTACTGGTCCAGGCACAATTCAGCACAATAAATATGAAACTACTTCCATCTGCATGAAATAATAGCTTCAGTAGCATAGATAGCACTTATGAAAGCAGTTTAAATTGTTTAAAAACTGATTTCAGAGTGAATTATGCAGTAAAAAAATGTGTCAGTTGCGATTCTGATCAACTTAACCACAACCTTCACTAATATCGCCGTTCTAATATCATAGTTTCTATTACCCTGATATGAATAATGACGGGTAATCATCTATGGTGGTAGAAGGATTTTATTCTGGAAAATCTTTTAAGGAAAAACGATCATTTATAATGATGTTTTTCGTGACATGAGTACCATACTTAGGTTAAATTATCGCAGTATTTGGCTATGATTTATTCAAATAAATGCATTTTACTTTAAATGATGGAAAGTATAATATCAAAAACCGATAACTGTCATTTATTTGACTGATACATTTCATGATTACTTACCTTTTGTGTAAACTACTTCTGACATTTTAATAAACTTCATTGTTTCTTATCTTCTGCTAAAAAAAATTCTTAGGGTATGTGTTAACCTAATTCTTATAACTGATACAGATAATATAACATAAACATTGAACACCATTCTCCTTACATGAGTTAATGCATCTATTTGTCGTAAATAAACAAAAAGCAATATGAAGTAAGGAATGGAATATGGTGGCTGTTGATTGGCGAGTGAAGGCTGGCACGTGACCGTTCTCTAGCCAATAACTATAGACGACGTACGCAGACTTAAGATTAGCATTTTATGTAAGAGGATACTAAACAGTCTGAGATAGCACACAGTCCTGGCATCTTTAAAAGTTACAAGTTAATTTTGCTATCTATCATTCAGTACCCAGTTATTCTGTCTGCTATTGAGAACCCTCTCCTCTTCTTTTTACAAATTTCTATTTTCTTCTCCCTTGCCTACTTGCAGTTTGATTCTGAACATCATCACACTAATTCTGGTAAATGGTAAAACATTTATCAAAGTTGAAGAGACCTCACAGCATTTCTTCCTCCCAATTGTTGCTGCTAGAAGATTTATTGTTGGAAGTTGTAGTCCCTCAAAGCTGGAGTAATCATTACCTCATGTTTCTGACACCATTACATCAATTTAATTTTTAAAATGAAGCTACATTGTTTGGTAAGAAGTCATACATTAATTTGCTAAAGTACACAAGTGATAATAGCTTATTCTGAATAGGCAAAAATCTTTTGAACTATGTTTTCAAATGTTTTATTTTATTCTGGTTACAACAAGTATAAACAGTGAAAAACCATATGAGACTTTCTAAATCAGGAAGTAGCCTACAAAATCACTGCAGTCTATTCCATTTAAAAACTTTTATACAATTCAATATTTAAAATGTTATTACGATTGAAAATTCAGAAATACTATTGAAATAATAGTACTGGAAGCTCATAACCTCCAACCATATATTTTTTTTTAATGGAAACACTTATTCTACATTTCTTGTATTAGAATACAGATTCCCATGAACACGAAAACCATAGACACATGTGTAATGCGGATTTCCATGGTTAGATATAATCCACAGTTTTACAGCAGAGAAAGGTCCAACTCTACCCTGAAAAAAAAAAAAAAAAAAATATATATATTTTCAGAAAAAGTGATTATACTTACTATAAAAATAAGCAATTTTTTTTAATTTCTTTTACTGACGTTAAAGGCCATCAGTTAATTACGTTCAAATAACTAATAAGAGGTTTCAGATTAATAAATTTCTCTCGGCTTCCAGCTGTGACATTTGGTTGTGAATGATTAATCATTGACATTTGGTAGAGAATGAAGGCAGAGAAGGATGCCTTCGAAACGTCCCACAAATGTAACGTCTTAACACGGCTGAAAGCCCGAGAGAAATTTATTAATATACAACACCATGAAAAATTACGATCTCACAAGAGGTTTGAGATGTTTGTTAGGAAAAGTTGCTGCAAAATGAACTACCTGTAAATTCCGGCAGGTAAATCTACAAATTTGGTTTGATATTTCTCTAAAAACTTGGTATTGTTGGTATTTATGTATAGCAAAATTAACAGGAAATAATTGACTACATGTAATGAGCTAGATGACGGTTCCAAATAAGCCCTTAACACACTTACCAAGTAACTAATTACTATTTATTCATACTAAACACTAGAAACAAAACACGAAAATATATTACCTGCTGTTGAAGAAAAAACGTCTGTCTTGGAGGTGATGAAATATTGTAATAAAATGTTCCAAGGGGTACACCATGTTCCTCATATACATCAGTCAGCCCCTAAAATAGTTTTACTCATTTATTTTCATATTACTAATTGTTGGCATAACAGTCAGAAAATATTATTTGCCCAAAAACTTGATTAGATAATGGTGACAATGAAAGCGCTGGCAATGAAAATAATGAAGGATGGGAAAAATAACCCTCAGCTGAAGACAGGAGGGCCAAATAAACATGAAAAAAAAAAAAGAAGAAACTTGAAAATAATTTGGTTTAAAAACTCGTTTATGTATGTAGGACTAGGTGTAAGGGAGAAAGGAAACTAACACCGAGTTTGTAATATTGGCTCAATAACCTTAACTAACCTCCAACTTGCTTTCAGTAGAATAAAATTATTTACTGTTCAAATTGCTAAACCATGTATAAGCCTGAATGATTCAACTGTAATTAATTACGGCCGCCACTTTCCTAATTATCTTCAGGAAAGAAAAGGTTCATAAGTACTAATAAGAAAAAGAGATGCACAGTTCAGGTTGAAATTTCGCTATATTCTTCAAAGTCACATTATAAATCACTTTTACAATTGGAATTGGCTATTGAACAAATCGTTTCCTAAAATTTCAAGTAATGAAGAGGAATAAAACCGACCAAACCCTGTTTGGAATTTCAAAGTCTCATTTTAAAATTCACATGTCACACACATTCAGAAAATTCATGATGTCTGCCAAAATAGTATGGTGGTTTGAACTACTTCCTGGCTTACTCAGAATGCCTTGGGCAGAAAAATGCGGCTCAGCGCAGCACATAGACTGCTCCAATGACTTTTGAGCAAATGTGTTAGCCTCATGACTTCAAGTCCTTATATACCCTTGGGCCTAAGACACCTGTAGCTACCCCTTCTAAACAAAGTTCGGAAAAATTCTGTAACCTCAAGTGCTCAAAATTTTACAGTGTATGGTGTTCTACCTGTTGATTGATATAGTTTATCATAACTATCCCTCTAAAGTTATTCAGTTTGCTGTAAAAAATTGAAATGTGAAACATGTAGTAATACAATTTTTGTGTGAGCAAAGGGACTTTCCCGAATTTGACATTGTATTTCAAGTTTTTATGATCTCTTTAGTTCCAGACTTTAAAACTTATGTCACTGGGTTCTATGATTTCTCCGCTTTACAGAATAGTTCATGTTTTTTTGTATATGTTATATTTTAAAAGTTATCAATCTTGCCTTGAGAAGGCGCCATAAGTCTAAACTTACTATTTTGTCAAAATCACTATTACAAAAATGTTTATTTTAAAAAATGGTCTTTGGCACAGCCTCCTGCTCTATTCATTCCACATTTTGAAAGTGATTTTGGTTACTGACATGTGTTAAATCGTCCACACTTTGAATCTGTAGTTGTCAGCATTTTTCTCTACTGCGTAATTATTTTAAACCTGATTTAGTGCCTATTTATTTGTGCAGAATGTTTCCAAACTTTTATATGTTATGCAGTGTTCTTTGTTACTACATAAAAATTATTTGTTGGCTCTGAAAAATTACTAAAAACCTGACGTTATGTGGCGTTGAAAATGCGAGTGTGTTTATCGAAGATTTAAAATCAAGTTTTCTTAATTTATTCTGCCTGCAACTGTTGATTTATTGCAAATTTTACTTTCTCCTGGTTAGTTATTATTATAAACAATTTTTATCACATCGAAAAGTGTTGTGGAAAGGTGATGTTATCACGTATTCAAAATTAAGTGTTTAGAAGCTGTACTATTGAGGATTGCTATGATTTAGATGAGTTTAAAGGTTACTTTTTATTATTAACTGTCTATTTGAAGCTGTTATTACATGTTGAGTTAGTTTTTAGATTTTAAATCAGCCTGTGTAGGGCTATAAGCTGCAGTAACGGCTTCTGTATGATTCCCATCCCCATATCCTGTAGTGACAAGGTGTAGAATTTAACAAATTCTGACATGCTTACGTAGGCCATTTGGCAAGAGGCGTGTGCACAAACGAAAATTACAGACTACCTTGACCGCCAAAGTTAATTACTGTCTGAGAACTGCCAAAGCTGTGTCCAAATTGAAGACTGCTATTCAAACTAGTTTATGACAACTAAAGGTGTTCAGCAAGGTAGTACCCTACTGCCGCTGTTGTTCATTGCTGTAATGAACAAAATAATGGAGTAATACAGGAACTTGATTCCACACTGGTGGGTACCTAGTTTATATTGACGTTTTACTTATTTGTTTCATATGGTGCAAGGATACAAAGTTAGTAATTATACTTAATTACAATAGATGGAATAAGATATATGAGGGTTGGAACTTAAATAGTGGAAACACTGCTGTGGAGACACTATGCAATGGAATCTACTATTGTCGCTGATAGCACATGTTGTTAACATACCTGCCTTACTTCCGAGCAAATGGACTCCCACGTCCCACGTCCCCGGCGTGCGCACAATCGAGGGAAACGCAGTCACTTGTGAGCGAGCGGTCTAAGCTAACGGTATCACTATGTTTTCGAAGCAGGAACAACAGAGTTGGATCAAGATTGAATGTGCCAGAGGTTGCACAGCACGACAGTGTCATCAAGTTCTTCAAGAGGCATGCGGGGAATTGGCATTGCTGTACAGAACAGTGGCATGTTGGGAAAAGCCTTCAACGGAGGTCGGCAAACTGTGGCAGGCATGCATCGGGCAGGTCATTCTAGCGTTTCTCAAGGAGAAATGCATACTGTTGCCACGTTAGAGGACAGTAATCAACACCAGGCGATTTGTGAGCTCGCCTACGAAACCAGATTAGCACATACGACAGTGCTTCGCATCCTGAAGGAGCGCCTGGGCATGCGAAAAATTGTGACATGATGGGTTCCGCATGAATTGACGGAAATGCAGAAATTGATGTGTTACAACATTGCTCAGACACACTTGGAGCGCTATGAGCGCAAGGAGAGGCTTTTTTAGGCCATATCGTAACACTGGATGAGACATGGGCCACATCGTACGAGCCAAAACTGAAACGCCAATCCAACGAATGGCGTCACCGTAAAAATTGAAAGTTCATCAAAGCCCCAGTATGGTGAAAGTTACAGTGATTCTCGTGTATGACTGTGATGGTGTTATCCTAACGTATTACATTCCTCAAAGGCAGACTGTCAATCCAAAATATTAGTTCATTTTTGGAGCATCACCTACAAACAGCTTTGCGAAAGAAGTGGCAACACTTTCTGCGAAACCCACTCATCATTTTGCACGACAATGAACGGGTGCATACAGCGCATCCTGTGGCTGCTCTGTTTGGTCGATGGGACTGGGAAGTACTGTACAATCCACCATACTCCCCAGACTTTAGTCCTTGTGACTTTGATTTGATTCCGAAGATGAAGGAACCTATTCGTGGCATTCGCTTCAGAACTGTTCCAGAGATTCGACAGGCAGTAGACTGCTCCATTCACACCATCAACAGAACAGGCTCTGCTAACAGTATACTACGCCTTCCACATTGCTGGCAATGGATTATACACAACGCTGGTGACTACTTTGAAGGACAGTAACAGTGCAAACATGTAACGCTTTTGTATCGGTTGTGAATAAATAGTTGCCACTATTTAAGTTCCAACCCTCGTAGATGTTTTATAAATTGATGTTGAGAAACTGTACCCATTCAAATGCCTGTGTAGTTTCATGAAGCTGCTGGATCGTTCCACTGATTCTCCCAAGAGGGCATTCCATGATGATGTGGTGGATAGTTTGCTGGCATTTTCCCAGTCAGAAGAAAGATTCTCTATTATTCACCACTTGTTCATCCAGTAGTTGCATCTATTGTGGCCTGTTCTCACCCACTTCAGTGTTGTCCAAGTTTTCATAGTGAAGTTGAATCAAGAAGGCTGTTTTGCAGGGTCTTGGATTAGTGCTAGTTTGTCAGGATTGGAATTGGTCCACTCAGTGTACCATGCTTTGTTTGTGGCGAAGTGATTTTGGACCAGCATCTCATCAAATTTCCATGGAGAACACCTTTATTTTAATCCATTTTTTTCTGTACGTGTAGATTTTACAGTTACAGATATTGTTCTCATTGTGTTGTAGCTGAGAGTCAACATTTTTTGTGTGACTGTTATTTAATTACACAGGACTGCAATATTATGCAACTAAGCAAACTAAAGCAAATGCTGATGTTCTGAGAGATGCTGTATGTGTTACCCAACCCATTCCTGAAAGTTTGTGAAGAATGTTATTTCGGTCTTTGACTTTTACAGTAGATTTATGGATGTGTTCTTTGTAAATCAGAATTATGCCTAAATACTTTGGGCAAGGATTGAACTGCAGTAATTATTTTACTTGTTGAAGTATTAAGTTTGTGAAGGTCACCTGTGATAATTTCTTCAGATGTTTTGCAGTATCTATATTGTGCTGTCATGACTATGTCATCAGCATATACAAACTCTCTAGTAATGAATGGCAAATCCATGTTGAAAAGTAGTGAAGTCAGGATTGATCCTTGTGTTATTCCATTGTTTAATCTGTAGGATTTGCTTCTGTATACATTTCGGTGAACTTCAGTCATTTTTATTGCCTAGCTTGTCATCCAACAGAGAGGCCATCATCTCATCGAATAATGCACAGGAGTTTCAGATCATTCCATTTCTCCAGATTCTATTGTATGATAAAGTCAAAACTACAAACACTGCCTGGGTCTTTTTCTTATCTCGCAAAAACAATATGGTTGGTCAGCACTGTTACCTGGTTGCAGCAAATGCAGCTTGGTTGAAATCTTGCCCACTCTGTTGCTATCTAGTCAAGAATTTTTTCTGAGATCCTATTGTAAGTGACTCTCTCCAGTAGATTGTAGCATGAACTCAAGATGGCCTGTAATCCTCAGGGCTGCAGCCAGTTTTGCCTGGTTTCAATATAGCTATACACTGCAAATTAATAAAGAGCTCGAAGATAAAAGCAGCACATAAAAGTATCAAATATAATTGTTAATCTAACCTGAAAATCAGCTGGCACTGTCAGCAACAACTCAAGAAAATCCAAATTGAACTAAAACTCTAATTACTTCAACCCGATAGAATCTCCCCTTTGTGTATTTCACAGTCTGAGAGATTTTGATCACATTGGTTGAAACTAAATCTGTTAATGCTGTAGGGATAGATAAAATTTGGCGATGGGACTAGTATTTCTGTATTCAACACTTTAAACCAGGTCACTCACATATATAAAGCGGCATGGACATGTCTAGACCTGTCTGTCAGAGATTGTACGAGTCTGTAAAGCAGTACTACAGCACTCATTTCAACAGTGTGCTTCAAAAAGCCATGGAGCAATGACACAACATTAAGTTCTGTTGCGATTTGGATAAAATCGCGATGGAAACCCATGAAATGTAGGCACAAGTGTACGACCAGGATGCTGTAAGTAGAAACTATACATATGACTGGTTTGCATGCTTTTGAACTCACAAGGAATTGGTGAAGGATGAACTGCATTCAGGCCAGCCAACCACAAGCAGGACACTGAAAAAATTGAAAATGTGCAAGTATTACTGGCTCTGTGATTAATAGCAGAAAAAGTAGATATTACCAAATACACAGTGTGAGCCATCATACATGAAGATCTGGGTAAATCTGATCTCTAGATCTTGCTCCTACTAACTTAAAAGGGATTTCGGTTTTCGGACTTCAAGGAGATTTAGGACATGTGGCAGCTAATCTAAATATACTTCAAAAAAGATTTTTCCGACAGTTTCCAAAAGGTGTACAAATGTTGTCAAAGGTTTGTTGTGTGTGGTGGTGATTACTTCAAAGGCCGATAAAGGTGTTTCTAATGGGCATTCTATTTTTGTGTTTTTATTATTCCATTCACCGAATTTTATAGTCAAACCTTGTACCCATAAGTTTTTAAAACATTATGGCTAATGAACATTAGAGTGGATTATCAAATTTTTTCAGCAATATTTTACAGTGTGGTAAAGTTCCAATCCTTCTTGTATTGACATGATTATTGTTGATAATTTGGCATCATGATCAGTAACTTCAGTTATGGACAACTTTTTTGTATAACAGAATTTTCAAATATCTAATAGAACATCATCAATTGCTGATTACTTTTTTTGCGTGTGGCTTTACGCTTTGTCGAAGTCATTAGAAGCAGGAAAGAACTGGGGACAGGGAAGGGATTGGAGGTAATTTGGCCATCACTTTTTTAAGGAACCATCCTGGAATTCTTCTGGTGTTGTTTGGGGAAACAAAGGAAAAACCAAATCTGAATGGTCACACAAGGACTTGAACTCGCATCATCCAGAATGCGAGGCTACTATTATAGTGGGATAATTAACTATTTATATTAGATAGAAGGAGTTGATAATGATTCCAATGTTACATTACAGTGTAATGTTTTTTTAGAAAATATATATTATAATCACCACACCAGACTATGTTACGTACTTTACTGCTTAAGGAGAGCTGAGTTTGTAGAGGGTGCAATGTGTATAAGAGTAAAACAAGAAGAAAAATATGGCTGTTGTCAGTAAAATAAAAAAGGAACTATGGGAGCAATAGATTTCATAATACAACTTGATATATTGCATAACTCAACATATTAGTGACAAATGGGAAAACTGGTTCCAATAAACATTAAAGTGAAGCAAGATTAGCTTCAACTATCTTTTACAAAAAAGAACTGAGGGAAACAAAAAAAGTGTCTACAGAATGTGATCCATCTTAGATTTTTGTAATTTTTATCTGAAATTCTCCATTCTTAACTTCTTAGATCTAAACTGAATAGAAGATTAAAGGAATGTCCAACTCTGAAACTGAAAGGAAACATAATTCACTGATGGAGATAGGGGTTCATAAAATATCTCAGTAGAATATCAGCTGCCATTAGAAGTGTTCACTCGTTTGTCTTAAAAGCTCTTTCAGTTAGTCACATTTAAACTTCCTTGATCACTAGATAGGTCTATAGTCAAAGATATAGTAAACATCAAGAAGAAGGTATTCCTTTGGTGAGGGTATATATATCTTGCTCATGAGATGAAAACCTACTGAAAGCTTCTTAAAAAGAGAAGCTGGAATTATTCAGTTGAGCAAATCATCGGCAACAGAAATGAATATGAAAAAGGAAGATCAGAAGATTTCATAAACATTAAAACTGCCAACACAGATGTCTTACACATAATGAGGTAGAATTAAAAAAGAAGCTACCCTCTTTAAAACTGATGTAGGGCACTAACAGAAACAAAAATAAAATAAATGAAGGGCCAGAATTTTAAAGATATACAGTGGCATGAGCAATGCTTGTACTCTAGTTTACAGGACATATATTGGTGATGAGGTGTGGAAGGATATTGGTAGAAGAGTTTAATGTATGGAAGGTAAGAGATGACCATGACTACAAGCTAACACTCAAATTTAGGCAAAAGGGATTGTGGAAATTTTCTTATATAGGCAAGTAAGTTAAAAAGGGAGGTTTTAACATAAACTCTGAAAGAATTTAAAATAAAATTGGTTCAAGGGATTTAAGATAAAAATTAAATGAGAAAAGGAAAAATGGAGGACTAGAAAATTGCCACAGACCATGTACTCCAAAACAATAATATTTATTTTATTGAGTTATGGTATTGTTAAAGAGATTGTGTGTTAATAATTGTGCCTTTTAAAAATGAGAAAAAAATCAGATAGTCTTTATATTGACGATGTAGTTGATAAGATAAATAAAACTGGGTACATACTGGTACTAGGAGACTTTAATGCCTGGGAGCGAAGTTCATCTATCAAAGACATAGTTGGTACAGAAGATGAAAACATGTCAGGGTGCCAGGTGTGAATCCCTATGTGACCAGAAATTTTTTTGTTGAGTTTTGCTCTTGTGGAGGTTCCCACCTACACTTGTATTGTGAACTAATTTTAGTTTGAATGTTTTTTAATAACATTTATAAATAGTTAAGCATCCACAAAAAAATTTACAAAACTCTGAAAGAAAAGTATGTATTGCATTTAAATTAGCATATTAATATTATTAGTTGATTTTTATTTATATTCATTCGATGCAGGTCATTTTGATAAATTTTTAACTCATAGATAAGTATGATAAATGTTTTAATTTTGGGTCGACAATGTTGATAGCAGACGTTTTGATTATATTGAAATTTAGGCTGGGTCAGAATGACAACTAGTATTTGACATTACAGCAGAGGGCATAAATAATTTAAGTTTTTTTTTTTTTAAAATAATAATAATTTGCCATGAGTGCCACATTACTTTACCACTTGAATGAAACTAGTTTTATATTAACTGAAATCAATGCAGCCTAGTCCATGATTAAAACTAATAGTATTAAGGTTTATTTTAAATTTCTTTAGTTTCATTGACACTAAGTTTCAGCCGCATATAAACTGTCATTTGTCAGATTCAACAAAAAGAAGATTTTGGGTCAAGTTTATATTATCTATCTAACATGCAATACAGTGACTGTATTAATTTACATGTGATGAGACACTTTGGTTTTCTAGTGACAATATTAGCGAAGTTTTTGGTAAGATTGAAATACAACCTAGTCCAGGATGAAACTGATACTTTTTGCTGCAGCATAAGGTACAAGAAATTACATTTGCCATTATTTTATAACAATTAAGGACCTGAGAATAAATAACTTGCCAGAACACTTTTGATGAGCTTAATTTAATCTTTTTTTAAAATTTAATTTAAATGCAATAGAGCACAGGCTACGGTGGCAATTTCCCTACACACCCATCTTCCCCCTATTCTGCACCCACCTACATTTGCCATCTACAAATTTTATCTTTAACATCTTTCAAAGTTTTCAGTAATTTATTCATCACTTCTCTTGGTAACTCATTCCAACCCCTCACCCCCATACCTAAAAAACAGAATCTTCCTACACCCTTGTGCCTGAAATCGAGTGCCAGCTTATGGTCATGGTCATCTTTTCCCTTCCATGCACTACTTTTCATACCTATAGCAATATCTTTCCATGCCTCATCACCAGTATATGCCCTGTACACTCCCATGACCCTCCTCCTGTCTTGCAAGGAATCCCATTCCAGCTCCTTTATCATATCCCTCACTGATTGCATTCTGTGATAATTTCCAGAAACAAATCTAGCAGCCCTTTTTGCACCCTCTCCAACTCCTGTATTTGATACGTAAAATGAGGGTCCCATACTACACTACCATATTCGAGCAATGGCCTGACCAAAGTTTTGTAACCCAATTCCTCGACTTCTCTCGTACATCCCCTCATCGCTCTCTCCAACAAGTGCAGAACTTTGAAACCTTTTCCTACCACCTGTCCAATGTGTCCTGCCCAGTTAAGCTTGTTATCAAATGTAATGCCAAGATATTTACATTTCAAGTCATCAGCAAGCAATTTTTTCCCCGCCTTATATTCATAATTAACCTTTTGTTTTTTATTTGTGTCTCTAATAAGCTGACTCTTCTTTGCATTTATCTTCATTCCATGTTTACCAACCCAACTAGATATCCTGTCCTGATCACCCTGCAACTGTTTTAGTCCTCTATCGTTTTGAGTCTTTTATGTAGCATTATGTCATCTGCAAACAATCTAATTTCAGATAGTAAACAATCAACACAATTATTCATTAGAATAATGAATAGCAATGGTCCCAATACGCTACCCTGTGGCACACCCATTTTTACTTCCACTTCTTTTGATACTACATTTCCTACCTTAACTTTCTGTTTTCTACCTTTTAAAAATTCTTCTACCCAGCAAATTACTTTCTCATCCACTCCAATGATTTTTACCTTATTTACTACCATTTTATGGCTTACTCTGCCAAACACCTTTGAAAGATCTAGTGCTAAACTATCAATTTGGCCTACCTTGTCCATTTCATCTGAAATATCTTGCATATATCCCATCAACTGAGATTTGCATGAATATCCTTGCCTGAATCCATGTTGTCGGCATGAAAACCACTTACATTCCTCACATATATTTCTGATGTGGTAGCATATCAATCTTTCCATTAATTTACCTACCACTGATGCCAAACTGATTGGCCTGTAATTCTCAACTCTATTTCTCACCCCTCCTTTATGTACCGGTACTACTATTGCACTTTTCCAGTCCTGTGGTAAGCAGCAAGTATCCAGACTCAATTTAAATAATATTTCAAGATAAGGTACAATGTCACATCCGACTATCTTTAAGATATCTGTAGTAATATTATCTTCACCAGCCCCTTTATGTTTTTTCAGCTTTCTTATTTCCTTCATGATCTCCTCAGGGTGAATATCAAATTTTTGAGTCTAGTTATATCATATAAAACAAAAGCAGTTGGGATCCCTGAGTTAATAAAGAACCCATATTTTTGTTCAGATTTCTTGGTTGAGGTTTATATTTAATTTATAGTGATCAGCAAGATGGAAAAAGGTTGTATGGTTAAATTATAATTATTTCTAAAAGAAATATGAAATCTGAGATAAGTTTATCAAAAGAAGGACTGCAGTATGAGCCCACAGGTTGGCAGAGACAGAAACAGACAAAATATGGTGGAGAAAGAAAGCCAGAATGGTCCTAATCTTTGATAATGATCACTATTTTACATTTAAAAAAAAAAAAATGTTGTAAATGCTGAGACAGTTTATGGAATAAACAAAAAAGCAATTGTGACTATTTTAGCATGGACATAAAAGTGAATGTAAGAATTTTATATCTATTGTTGAGGGGAGGAATTTTATTACCTTCATTATGAAAAGATGTTCAGTATTGTGTACCTTAGAGGCTAAGCATTCATCAGCTTCCTGAATGAACTTTGGATTGTAATTCACTCTCATTAAAATGTGAGCTGCTAATGCTGTCTGGATACTCCTGCCTAGAAACAACACAACTGATCGACAATCATGAAACGTATAACCCAAATACATGAAACCTCACATATTGTCGTGCATATCTACGCACTGGGTGAAGAGTAACTAGAAAAGCTCTCAATGAATTCCACAGTGCGTCCATCTTGCACCTCGAGCTATATCTTGTATCTCCTTTACAATTCCTGAAAAACAACCAGTTGTAAGGATCTAACATTTAGTGGGCTTGAACTAAACAGTTAACACCACATCTGTAACCCTGTTGTGCGCCTTGGATAATTAAATTGTTCTAATGTATGTGGTCACCATCATATTGAAAAACCTCAATAATGGAAAGGTATGTTCACCAATATAAGTCACTGCATCTAATTTTAATTTCAGAACATCACTATATTCTTGAAAATAATTTTACAAGTTCGAACAATCTTTTAGGCATCATAAATCATCACCAAATATGTTGACTGCAGTTAGTGATAAGTAATTCAAACCAAATCAATACAATACAATACATTCATTTTCCATTGATCCCAATATAAGAAACTGGCTCTGTGGGATGTGGATAGTTGTCAATTTACAGATAAACAGTTGCATAACAAAATAATAAGTACCGGTACACCAGTAGATGTACAGTCATAGCATACATGGCACATTAAACAATTCCATAACAAAATAATATGTACACCAGAAGATGTACAGTCATAGCATACATGGTAAATTAAAAAATTCCATAACAAAATAATACATACACCACAAGATATATGGTGATAGCATACATGGTAAATTAATTATGTAAACTACATAATTATTGGCTATTGGCAGTTATTTTTTTAGATACCTTAGAAATAAATTCTTTGACAGAGTAGAAGGAGTTGTCAATAAAAAATTCTTTCATTTTTTTCTGAATTTATTCTTATCATCTGCTAGACATTTAATATGTGTTTGGGAGCTTATTGAACATATGTATCCCTGAATATTGCACCCCTTTTTGAAAAATTGACAGTGACTTGTAATACTTGTGAAGATCATTTAGTGCCATAATTGTGTATTTTATATTTGTTTCAAACAAAGTATAATTTGTGACTACAAAGGACATTAATGTGTATATATACTCAGATGCTAATGTTAAAATCCCTAACTTCTTGAACAGCTCTCTACATGAAGTTCTATTGCTAACCCCACAAATAATTCTTATTACACGCTTTTGGGCTCTGAACACTTTATCTCTGTGGGTAGAATTGCCCCAGAATATTATTCCATATGACAATAAGGATTCAAAATAAGCAATATAAACTAGCTGCCTCATACGAAGATCACCTATAGCTGAAATTGTACGAATTGCAAATGTAGCTGCACCCAATTGCTTTAATAAGTCAGAAACACGTACTTTCCAATTTAAATTGTGATCAATATACAAACTAGAAATTTCACACTGTCTACCTCTTGAATGTCTATATCTGGTGTTAATCTGTGTGATGAACTGAATTGCATATTTTGAGTTTTATCAAAGTTTAAAGACAAGCCACTAGCTGTAAACCATTTATTAATCAGTTCAAAGTCATAATTTGAAATATATTCTGTAGATAAATCTGGAGTATTTTTAATTCATATGTTTGTGTCATCTGCAAATTGTACAAATTTTGAGTTTTTTTGTTGATGAAACACAAGGTAGATCATTTATAAATATTAAAAAACAATAGTAGCCCCAATATAGAACCCTGAGGTACCACACATCTGATTAATTTCCACTCAGAAAACAGTGGACCTCTTAAGGCAGCCTTAAAATTCTCCATTGATACTTTGTTTTTTATTTAGAAGGTAAGAACTAAGCCATTTATTAACAATGCCATTTATACCATAAAACTTTAGTTTCTGTATCAGAATTTTATGATCTACACAGTCAAATGCCTTAGATAAGTCACAAAAAATTCCCACAGTAATTAATTTATCATTTATTCCTTCTAAAATATTGTCAGTTATTGCAAATATAGCTTGTTCTGTTGAATGACTCTTTTGAAAAGCAAATTGTGATTTAGTTAGAATATTATTATTTTTAAGGTGTTCATAAACTCTATTGTACATTGCTTTCTCAAAACTTTGGAGAAAGCTGTTAGTAATTAAATTGGTCAGTAGTTCGATACGGCTGCCTTATCTCCCTTTATATAGAGTGGCTTAACTACAGCATACTTAAGTCTTTCTGGAAAAGTACCCTCATATAAAGATATATTAAACAGATAACTTAGTATATTACTTAATTCTGTGGAGCACAATTTAATTAATCTGCTGGAAATCCCATCATAACCACTTGAGTATTTGCTCTTAAGGGATCTGATAATTATTCTTATTTCTTCTGGTGCAGCTAATTTTACAGACAAAATCCATAGTGTGTGTCACTGAGCTATTAGCAGTCAATTTATCAACAACAGATAGAAAATGTTTATTAAATATATCAGCAATTGAAAAATTAGATTCTACTGAATTTCTTTGATAAAAATATCATTACTTGTTTGATTACTTTTTCCTATTTCCTTTTTTACAATGTCCCATATTGTCTTAATTTTATTTTCAGAATCATGAATTTTATGTTTGTAGCAGCATTTGAACAGTCATCGAGTGTAGTAGCGTATTTTGCTTTTGTATTTTATCTGTAGTGGTGTGGGGATTTGATTAGTGTAATCTCTGAGTGTTTACATTTTGTAAACAGTGGTCGTTAGTAGCGTTTGAACAGTCGCCAAGTGCAGTAGCGTATTTTGTTGTTGTATTTTATCTGTAGTGGTGTGGGGATTCGATTAGTGTAATCTCTTAGTGTCTACATTTTGTAGACAGTACTCGTTAGTAGCGTTTGAACAGTCTCCGAGTGCATTAGCATATTTTGTTTTTTTATATTTTATCTGTAGTGGGTGTAGATTAGGTTAGTGCAGTCTCCGAGTGTATATATTTTGTAGCAAGTACAGGTTATTTCGAATTTCTGTTCCTCTTTTCTGTCTTTTTTTCCTTTCTTTTTTGAGTTTTTCTAAAGCAGTATGTCTAGGGACTGTGATTGCTGTGTGCAGACGCGAGCTGAGGTGGCTGATCTGCGCGCACAGCTTGCAGCTGTGTTAGCAAAAGTTACACAGCTGGAAGCTGCCGTAAAGGCTGCAGCAGATGTGATGTTGGGGAAACTGATGTAGTCATGCCTATCACAGATTCTCCCATATCGACCGTCATACCTGCAACCCAGGCTGAAGTGTTGGATGCTGTGCCGCGATCGCCGTCGGTGACTGGTGTATGGCTTCTAGACTTCGAAGCCGCACACGTGGGACAGTCGAACAGGCTTAAAGGCCAAGACACTGAACTTGTTCGTCTATCCAACCGGTGTTGATGTATTGTCGGAGGCTGACTAAGTCCCACAATTGTCATCCTGTGAGTTGACGGCCCCCCAGCCTGCCAGGTCTGAGCAAACGCAGAAGGGCATTCTATTAGTTGGGAGCTCTAATGTTAGGCAGTTATTTGAGCCCCTTAGGGAAATGGCAGATTCCTCGGGGAAGAAATCCAGCGTCTATTCAGTGTGTATTCCGGGTGGCCTGATCCGAGATGTGGAACAGGCCATCCCGGATGCCATAGAAGGGATGGGGTGTAGTCAACTACAGATTGTGGCTCATGTCAGCACCAATGATGCTTGTCGCCTTGGGTCGGAGATTATCCTCTCTTCCTTCTGGCGGCTGGCTGAAACGGTGAACTCTGTGGCCAGTGACCACAAGCTAACCATCTGTAGCATCATAGACAGAGTTGATTGTGGACCTCTGGTTCAGAGCCGTATTGAGGGGCTGAAACAGAGACTACGACATTTCTGTGATGACATTGGCTGCAGATTTCTCGATCTTCGCCATAGGGTCGAGTCTTGTAGGGTTCCCCTTAATAGGTCAGGTGTGCACTACACACGTGAATCGGCTACACGGGTGGCAGGGGCCATGTGGAATGCACTGGGTGGTATTTTAGGCTCAGGGAGGAAGACCCGAAACACGAAATTCAGTTACGGGTAACCCAATCAGATGCAACACCGGAATGTAGGAGCAATGTAAAAGAATCTCGACACTTAAAAGTTCTCGTAATTAACTGTAGAAGCATTTCTAACAAACAACCGGAACTTGAAAGCGTTATTTGTAGTACAGAAGCGGATATCGTTATTGGTACACAGAAATAAGTTCCGCCGAAACTTTTAAAGATAGCATGAACGTTTTTCGTAAAGACAGATTACATTCTCATCGAGGTGGGGTATTTATAGCTGTGAGTAAATTTCTCCAATGTAATGAAATAGACGTCGATACGATCTGTGAAATCATATGGACTAAACTCAACGTTGCTGGGTCGAAACTCATCATAGGCGCCTTCTAACGTCCACTCGATTCCGACATAGATATCGTCGAGGAGTTAAGAAATAATGTAAATAGTATAGCTAGCCGTTTTAAGGATCATGCTGTGATTCTAGGAGGCAACTTCAATCTGCCTTATATTGACTGGCGTAATTACGTTCACATCACAGGTAGCAGGGATAAGGCAGTTTCTGAAGTAATTCTCGAGTTGTTTTCAGATAATCATCTCGAGCAGCTAGTTAATGAACCTACGCGGTGTCATAATGGTAGCGAAAACATTTTAGACTTGCTGGTTACCAACAGGCCAGAATTATTCACCGACATTTCAACGACCACAGGAATAAGCGACCACAAAGTGGTAATTGCGACTATCAAATTAATAACCAAGCGAAAAAGGAAAAAAGGGCGGATTGTATACAGATTCAGTAAGGCCTCAAAACAGTGTTTTAGAACCTACCTGAGGAATAATTACCATAACTTCAAGTCAACAAAGGACACCGTTGAAGAGATGTGGCATCGTTTTACATATATAGTCAGGGAAGGCATGGAAATACATATACCGAAGCGGACAATAAAGGGGGAGAATGATCCACCATGGTACACATGCGAAGTCAAAAGATTACTCAAAAAACAAAGGAAAATACACACACGCTCAAGAAGGAAGGGGTGTCGCAGTGATTTAGAAACCTTAGCTGGCTTAAGAGGATGGATTAAGAGTGTAATGCGCAAGGCCTTTAACGATTTTCACTCCAACTCTCCCTTTAAGAGTCTCACAGAAAACCCAAAGAAATTTTGGTCGTATGTACGAAAAGTTAATTGTACCAACAGCAATATTCCAGCACTAATTCGTGATGGTTCCCAGGTTAATGAAAGCCGCAATAAAGCTAACGTACTAAATACTGTATTCAAAAATTCATTTACAAATGAACATAAGGATAGTATTCCCGTTTTCCGATGCCATGGTGAGTCGGTGATGGAATCATTACGAATAGATACTGCAGGTATCATTAAGCAATGAGAGCTCCTGAACTGGGGGAAAGCACCGGGCCCGGATGGAATTCCAGTAAGAGTATTTTCAGAGTATGCAGCGGAAATCGGGTCATTTCTCTCTGATATATTCAGTAAATCATTAGAAGAGCGAAAAGTACCTTCAGACTGGAAAATCATGCAAGTAACTCCGATTTTCAAAAAAGGTGATCGAAGTGATCCTGGAAACTATCGTCCCATATCTATAATATCTGTTTGTAGTAGAGTTATGGAGCATATAATATGCTCGAACATTATGAATTTTCTAGATGATAATAATTTGCTTACAACAAATCAACACGGATTTCGGAAGAAAAGATCATGTGTAACACAGCTGGCTCTATTAACACACGACGTAATGAAAGTTATCGATGCAGGTTCACAAGTAGATGCAATTTGTTTAGATTTCCAGAAAGGCTTTGACTCTGTGCCACACAACTGCCTTTTAGCGAAGCTTTGAGCGTATGGTATATCAGATCAGCTTTGTGAATGGATAAAGGATTTTCTAACTTGATGGTCGCAGTATGTTGTCGTTGAAGGAGAAAGTTCTTCTAATCTAGATGTTACATCCGGTGTACCTCAAGGAAGTGTAATAGGACCACTTCTTTTCTTAATTTTTATAAACGATCTTGGAGACAAAGTAAAAAGCCTTTTTAGATTGTTTGCTGTTGAGGCAATTATTTATAGGGAACTAAGAAATTTGGCCGATTGCTTAGAAATTCAGCGCGTTCTGGATGTTATTTTGGCTTGGTGCGCTGAGTGGCAACTTACTCTAAATTGTAAAAAGTGCAAGACAATGAGCATAACTAACAAAAAGAATCCAATTGTTCAGAAATACGAGTTAAACAGTTATTGATATGGTCGATTCTATGAAATATTTGGGAGTAACAGTACAAAGGAACATGAAATGGGACATACACATTAATTCGTTAGTAGGTAGAGCAAATTCTATGCTGCGATTCATAGGTCGAATGTTGAAAAATTGTAATGAACAAACAAAGGAGATAGCGTACAAATCTCTTGTGGTCCACATTTGGATTATTGTTGTGCCATTTGGGACCCGTTTCGTAAGGGGTTGATCGAAAGTATGGAGAAAGTACAGAGAAGAGCCACTCGATTCGTGACCGCTTGCTACAGTCCTTATGAAAGCGTCACAGAACTGATTAGTAGACTAGGTTGGGAGTCTCTGGTAGATAGACGACACACGTTTCGTTTAAACTTATTGGTAAACATGCGTACTCCCACTTTCACTTTTGAGTGTAGTGAAATACTTCTTCCACCAACCTATTTGAGTCAGAAGAACAGGAAAGATAAAATTAGAGAAATAAGGTGCCAGACTGATTCTTATACGAATTGTTTTTTCCCTCGCACCATTAGGGATTGGAATGCACAGCAAAGAGATTAGCTTTGGTGCTGAGCACCCTCTGCCACCCACAATTTTGTGAATTGCAGAGTATATATGTAGATGTAGACATACTTTTAGAATCTTTAATAACCTTTTTCAGTATTTTGCAGTACTGTTTGTAATGTGTTTTAACATTAGCATTCTCACTGTTCCTAGAGGCAAAATACAACTTCCTTTTATATACGCACTAGCAGTTACCTGCGACTTCGTCCTTTTGAAAGTGTGTTATGGTATAAAATTTTATGTTACTATTCAGAGTACGACCAGCAGAAAAAATTCTCCTTTAGGGTTAAAAATTTTGTCATCCGCTTCCTTGGCTTTTAATCTTCAATGAAAAGCGTTCGTCAAAGCCGGGATATAGGAAACAAAGATGTAATGCACGCCAAAAGACACGGTTACAAACATTACTCACTTACGTAAGATGTTTTTACATAATCCCGTAGTGAGATCTCCCCCTAAAATGACGTGAGATTTTGACGGGACTTTCCCAACCCTACTACCGACCTTGTAGTTTTTCTTAGATCCTTTTTTTAGCTCTCCTACTTCCGAGAACCCCCCCCCCCCTCCCCCTAAAGTCGGTATCCTCATCGTTTGCGGATATTTTTTTTCTTTTTTTAGCTATACTGCCCTTCAGTAGTTTCAAATGCTACGTGAGATTTCACCAGATTTCGCCCCCACCCCCATCCCATTTCACCCCACGTAATTAATGGACGCCCTCTTAGTGGCGTAGACTTCTTGAGCACATTCTGACGTCTTTATAGTCAGAATTCGCAATGGTAACCACATTCTGAACTCCAAATCCACTGTGCACCATGGATTATTAGTAATCATTAAGGTCCAGGCAGTGTAGCAAACTTACCATAACCTTCGTTAATACAGTTCCTTTGAAATCAGTACTATGACTCAAAATTTGATATTTCACACATATTACGAATCGAATTACGGTCTGATAGCTGAAATGTCACACTACTTTACGTCCGCAACTGAAGTACAGATTTATATTACCTGTTCCGGAGCTATTATTAATATTTTGATACAATTTAAGTACAACGCGGTACATGTCACTAAATTGGCCCTCATGAAATCATCTTAAACTACTATAAAGTTTCAGTTGTCATTTTGCTTCAAGCTGTATTTCAACCAAACCACAAAATGCACCAATATTGTTGCTAAAATATCAAGGGTTCTATCAACCGCACATTAATACATTCACTATTTGATTGTTAGTGACATCATGAATTGCAATATAAACTTGACCCATTAATTTCACACCGTGATACAAAGCAACCGCTAAAATCTGTCTGAAAAATGACCTTTGTAATATGGTGGTTGTAAAAGCGAAGTAAATAATAAATTCATGTGGAACTACATCCAGTCACATGAACTATGGCATCAGGACCATGACAGTTATTAAAATAACGTAATTTAAAAATGTATTCTAAAATGCTCGTAACTTACGCTGTACAACGGAAAGTCCAAAATTCATTACAACTCTTACGTTAATGTTGCAAGTCAAGTTTACGTCGCAATACAGTGATTATATTAGTGCGCGTGTTTTAGTCCAGCTGAAATTCATACTGAAGGTGTATAATAAAATTAATTATGATAATTTATGCTAAGCTAATAAGGAAACCTCATATTGAAACTGCTGCTACAACTCGAAATTAGTTCCGATTCGTTTAATGTGTTAGGTGTGACCCTATCGTTTGATTTTGTAGTGGAAATATCAGCGTAGATAGTGGTTAGGTTGAAATGCTACCTGGACCTGAATATACTTGTTATAGCATCAGGCAGCTGGAATTTAGTAATTATTAGAGTAATAAATAAGCTGCTTTCATAAGCGCCGTGTTAGTGACGACGTATATCGTTGTGTAAACTACTCCTAACATGGCTTCTTGAAACGAAAAGTTTCTTCCTTAGACTATTGAATACATTCGTTTTAAGTGAAGGATTTAATAGTTATTAGCAGAATATTCAACAGTAAGCAAAAAACACTTTTTTTTTTCATAGGCAACTATTTCACTGATTTATACAGAAAGTTAAGATAAAAACAAAAAATGGTTTGTTATCTTCTATTAAGTTTTAAATTTTGTTAAAAATAATTTTTAATGTTACAGAGAATCTATAGTAGAAAAAAAGAAACAAACGCAATAAACCGAACCGAGGTGGAAAAGAAACTGTTTCATATTCGTCACGAACATACAAAAACGGCCTCTTCGCGGACGACCATTTTGTCACTTTTGTGCTGGTATACTCTTAGTATTTAATATTTTTTTCAAACTTTGATTTTTAACATATATTATGAAGCATATATTAGGCTTATGAACGGAATTACGGTGTGATACCTGAGGTGTTATGCCATTTCATGTATGCAACTGAAGAATTCTCTTCCTGAACTTAAGGTTAAGTACAGATTTATATTTCTTGCTTCCAAACTATTATTTGTCAAGTGCGTCAGTTTTATGGCTTTTAAACTAAACACAATCTTGCATATGTAAGAAGGTTTTTGCTTTTATTTCTGAAAAGTAGTGTTTGCGATATACGTAAAAAGCAAAGAGTAAACGTGGCACAGCTATCTATGAAGTAGGAAACTCTTTGTTGTTTCCGAATTGATATTAATGGCAATTTCTAAAAGAACTATGCGTTTTTGCGGGATAAAATGTATCCTATCACACTACGCACGTAATTAACTGACTTCATGCCAAATTTCATTTAAATATGTTGAGTTATTAAGGCGTGATTGATTCCAGAAGTACATCCAAACACACATCCGAACTTTCTCGTTTTCTCATTTATAGATATATAGTATAGATTGTTCTAATGCCAATAATTATCCAAGGTTTTTGTTCTTTTCGAGAAGCACGACACTTTTTCAAGGGGAAGCAACTTTCAAAGTAATTTAATACATTGCTACTAAAAATGTTGTATTTTTCATCCATACCTTGAGCACTATAAACGTGTTCCTAGTTTGTGGTATTGAAGCACTTTCTAAAACAAGTAACTGACTCATCATTTATTACATGCTGCAATTTAAAAACATTACTCTTAGAGCTAGTTCCTATTGAAGTGTTGATGGTTAATAACGAGGCATCGTGATCCGAAAATCCATTGATGGATGTCTTGATGGTATAACTGAATTTTGAGGTATCTAGGAAAACATTGTCTATAGCTGAGTGACTATTATTCATTATTCTAGTTGGAAAATTAACTACCTGACTTAAATTGAAAGAACTGACTAATGGTTCTAACATGACTTTACAGGGTAAGTTATTTAGAAAATCTACATTAAAATCGCCACATACGACTATGTTGACTTCTGCTTAAAAATGTTAATAAGACTTCAAATTGGTTCATAAAAATAGAAAAGTTTCCTGATGATGGTCTGTATACTGTTACTATTATAAAAATTTCATTATTGAAATTTAGCTGTGTAGCACAAGCCACAAAATGTTGATCAACACAATACTTGCTAATACTTATATCCTCAAAACTATAACCATTTCTAACATAAGTGACAACTCCTCCTTTCTCCAAGTTCCTTCCACAATAATGAGAAGCTAAAATAAAATCAGTTACATTTGACATACCTATTCCTGTAGCTATGTGATGTTCAGACAAGCATAAAACATAAATTCTATTGATATCATTTAATTCATTCATGTGGACTAGCAATTCATCCACTTTGTTTGTTAACCCTCTGATATTCTGATGTAATAAATTAATCCCTACACAATTTTTAATTTTGGTATCTGAAAACTCATTATTGTTTAAACTATTTTCTTTTAAAATTCTTGGCCTAATACATGACCCTAATCAACCCTCATAAACCCCCACATGAGGAAAAGTTCCACTCCACAACAAAATTTCAATGATGGCACACCGAGCCTCACTCCACCATGCGGTCACATCCGCCTACCGGCGCTAAGTGCTACTCTGCCTGAAACGCATTTTGTTCAAGTTATTTCCAGTGACTGCCTCGAGGAAAACCTGGGGGGATTGGGGGGGGGGGGTATTTATAGGCAAGAAAAGAGTCCCTACAATGCATGAACAAAAGTAGTCTTCCGCACTTGTTGATTATGACATCTGATGTCTTAAAATCCCTACATAAATTCCTATCTGTCTGAAACTTTGACAGTAGTTAGGCATACAAATGTTAAAATCAATCCTAATGAAAATTTTTGTGACTTTAATGGTCTGGCCGTAAAAAACTATTTTCTGAAGTTCAAAAAATGTTTATAACTTCCACAGTTTTAAAGCTATGGAGCTGAAATAACTTTAAATGATCCTTTATTAAAAATACTAATCAAATATGCCATTATGTTGTTGCTACCTGAATTTCCTAATTTGTTATCAAATTTTACAAATCCTTCACTTGGACGATGTCTGTCCTAGCCAAATGGTAAATGCGTAGTTCCCGCCGAAATCATAAAAAAATTGTTTTCTCTTATCTTGACCCAACTACTTTATTGATCTTAATAAAACTTACTGTGACATGTTTGTATTAAATTATACTTTCTTTTAAATATAGTCTCTTCTACTGAATTGCCTTATATTCTTTTCACCGGTCATATCTACATTTGTCAAGATTTTCATTGATTTTACAAAATGCTTCAAAACTCACCTTTAAATTTTAGTGAATCTCTTCAAACTTTAATATGCTGTGTAAGACAAGATTATGCTTCCTCCAAGCTATAAACTAACTTTCTATCTTTTAAATTGTGGCTTCTGGAATTTTAAATGTGTAATTGTGTCTTAACTTATTATGCCAGCTTCTAACTATTAATGTCTCATAACTTTTTAGTGGAATTTTCTAGCTACAAGATTCCTATCCTCATTTTACTACTTATAATCCTAAAAAGCTCTAGAAATGAAGACAGTGTTTCTTTTATGAAATACTTTGAATAAAAATACCAGATATACTAATACTACTTCCTGAATTTCTGTAATTGTTTTACTCTGAAATATGACTTCAATTATGTAGTCAAATGACTTCAAACTTAATCTGTTTAATGCTATTTAAATGAACTTGCTGCTCTGTGAACAAATTTGGTTATGAAGTAACAAAATTTTAGTTTACTTTACACAGTCACTGCTCTGACACCATCAGTGCATCCGCCCACACATTTTGACCAAATAATTTCATTTTCTTTGATAAAACTTTTGAGCATATTAAAGATATACTTCCCCAGTGGTGCAAATTGGAAGGACAGAAAAACTAGGAACTCTTCATGCATCTATTTGGAATGACGTATCGAACCTATACAAAAAGTTGAGACAAGTTAGACACGTCTATAGATTCATTGAGTTATATAGCAAAGTAATACTCTGTAAAATACTTTGAATTTTCTCTACAACTTGTTATCTTTTTTGCTGCCAGCACTAAAGGTTTTTTCCAATACTGTGTGGTTTTGTTTGCTTTGCAGAAATAACTAACTCTGAAAGAGTCTTGCAGCACATTAATGTTTGTGTTCAGGACAGTGACTCCATAGATATTTGCTTTTCTTTGAGATCGTTTAGTTTATGTTCAAAGAAAGCTACAGACTGTTCTTTGAACTTAGCATGTTAGGTTCCAAATGAGAACATTGTGAGGATGGTTAAAACAAATTATTTGACTGCATCTCTGCACAATGTAGAAAGTGACTCATAATAAGCAGACAATTTTTAATTTTTGAAATCTCGTAATCAGCCTTTTGATGTTCTATTTACATAGCTTTTCGCAAAGCATAACCTTTTTTTTTACTTATGAATTTACGCCTCGTCGACATTGACCTCATTAGAGGCGGGATGGGACTGGGACAAGGAATGGCAAGGAATTTGGCCATGGCCTTTTTGAAGGAAGCATCTCAGCATTCACCTGGAATGATATGGGGAAACCATGGAAAACCAAAATCTGCCTGTCCGGATGGGGATTCCAACCAGCGTCTTCCCATAAGCATAATCCTTGCAGCACTTTCAAGAAATCTGGAAACAAGTGAATAAAATCATCAGACAAACCAAGAGAAAGTACCTGAAGGAGCAACTGGATCCCATCGAAGAAAATTTCCGCAACTATAATACCCAAGACTTTAATAGAACTTTCGCAGGAACAATCCGAGGACATACACCTCAAAACTTATGCTTCAGGAAATCGGATGGAAAACTCGTACTAACTAATCAGGAAAATTGTTGAGAATTGTCAAAATACTTTTTTGAAAGGCTCAACTGCCCTGAACCTTGATCAAGATTCCTGAAGGAAACCCCCACCTATACCTATGCGGAATCCCCACCACCATCACAAGCGGAAATCCACAGGCAGATTCTCAAAATTAAAAACAACAAACCACCTGGAGAGGATGGTATCAATGCCGAACTTATGAAAAATCTTGGACCAAATTCACTTAAAGAACTCACACAAATCATTAAAGCGATCTGGCAGACAGAAAAATTACCTGAAGACTGGAAAGGCGCCCTCATTCACCCACTACACAAGAAGGGAGATAAACAGACATCAACAATTATCGAGGGATCTCCCTTCTTCAAGTTGCATACAAAATTCTTTCAGCAAGTCTTCTCAAAAGAGTACAAGTGCAACTCGTCCACAAAATTGGTGAGTACCAAGCTGGCTTCCGCAACGGTCGGAGTTGCATAGAACAAATATTCAATTTAAAAACTACACTAAAATATAAAGCACTTAGGAACAGCCTGGTCATTTGCTCCTTTGTAGATTTCAAAAAGGCATATGATTCAATCGACCGGCAATCTCTCTTCAACATCCTCGAAGAGCAAGGGCTCAATCAAAAACCCGAAACCTCATTAAACAAACACTCACCGGTACAACCCCGATACTCTTCAACCTTGTTCTGGATAAAGTCATCCGAGAATGGGAGAAAGAACTTAAACAGCAGAACTACGGTATCGGAAACATATACAACTCGGAAGATGTAAGAATGGTATTAAAATTTGCTACCTAGCCTTCACAGATGATTTAGCCATACTAGCAGATGATGAAACCACAGCAAACAAACAGATAGAAACTCTCAAACAATGCGCTGAAAGAGTAGGCTTACAAATATCGTCCCAAAAAACCAAATTCATGTGTTCAAAACTCCACACTCAAAATCTGGTCACAAAATATGGACAAATTGATAGAGTCCCATATTTCAAGTATCTGGAAGAAATCATCGAACCCACAGGAGGAGAGAAAATAGCACAGAAAGTTCACATGCAAAAACTTAGAAGAGCCTACGGTAGAACCTACAACATATACAGGGTGGTCAGAAATTCACTCATCAGCGGGGAAGGGCAGTGTTCGCGACGTTCCACGAACGAAATAAATACAATAAAATCTAGTAAAAGTCGTACCGTTTTTGAGTTATACGCAGCTAAAGTTGGCCAATAAGAGAGCGGCGCGGGCGAATTCAAACTGCCTTCCACAGGCGGTGTTGCCAAGTGTACTAGAGGCATGGAACAGCCAAAGAAAACGAAAAGAAAAACTATCTTCGGAAGTGGGGATCGATCCCGCAGCCTCCAGACTGAGAGTTTGCCGTCTTACCGACTACGCTGCCAAGGCACTAGAATTTCCTTGTTTTTAGAAGCCACTAGGGCGGACTATTTGTTCGTAATCGGAACTGATCGGTAATCCGTGACATTTTTCGGGAAGTCGGTGGTGGGGCTAAAGGATTTTTTTATGGGAATTGTTTTTTAATTAGTTGATATGCTTGTTAGATTAATCTTTAATTTTTGTACAAAAATCGTTTAGTTACTGGCACAAAAAAAAAAGAAAAAAAAAAATCTGCAAACTTAATTTATTCGTTGCAAAGAAGGTTCTTTTATTCCATGTAATCGTATTTCACTAGATTTCAATCACAACATTTTTATTGATTAACGTGAATATCCTTGCTACTATTTCGCAACAATAAAACAAAAAACAATAAACTTTTGTAAAAAAGAACAATAAACCCATTCTATCGTTTGTAACGTAACTTTCTCTGTTGCAAAAAGTCTGTTCTTATCCAAACAAGTTGTAAACATGTTGGTAACGTGTATCAACTCGCTAACACGCGGCAAGCTGCAAAAGGTAAACAAGGTGTTACTCATTGAAAGCCCTTTTGTCACTGATACAAAACAAAATTACTGTACAGTAGTTTCAATTCCAACTTGACATTATCAGTCGCAACATTGAAACCCAACACGGGTTTACTTACAATAAGCATCAACTCGCAACAGTAACCGTAAAATAAATAATCTCTGAAAAATCTTGTTTTTAGTAAAAATGTATCCCAATAAACAACAATTACAAAAAAGTAAGGTCCCTTACATCTGCTCAAAATGTCCTCCCTCAACTGCAATAACGGCATGACAACGCTGAGTTATTAAATTTGTGAGTCTTCCAAAATTGTAACTTTCTCTAATTTCATCAAAAGCTAGAATTATCCTAGCCAAAAGTTCTTCCTCTATTTCTACTTCAGTCTCATAAACAATGGCCTTGAAAGCTCCCCAGAGATAAAAATCCAATGGGTTGTAATCTGGTGACCGAGCTAGCCAGTGAATTTGGCCTCCTCGACCAATCCTCCTATTAGGATACAATGCATCTAAGTGTTAACGTACTGGTACTGCCAAATGCGGCGGTGCGCCATCATGTTGAAACCACATGTCATTACGAGTTGCCAAAGGAACGTCTTCTAAGTACAACAGAACGACGTTTTCATGAAATGCTAAATAAGAAGCACCATTTAAACGTTGCAGAAGTAGAACAGGGCCTAGTATAAACTCGTCCAAAATACCCGCCCAAATGTTAACACTAAATTTGTGTTGGTATGACTTCACAAAAATTGCATGCGGATTTTCGACATACCAGATGTGGCTATTTCGGCTATTAAAACACCCCTCCCTGGTAAAGCACGCCTCATCCATCCACAGAACCTTCCTTTCAAAGTTTGGATAATCGTTACATTGCTGCAGGTACCACTGTGAAAACTGAACTCGAAGTGGAAAATCGTCTTCCTCCAAATCTTGGACCCTTCGTCGTGAAGGACGTCCAAAACAGTGGCATGTGAGGCCTGGTAATTAAAAAACAACAGAAATGACCCTATTGAAAGGCTGCATTTAAACGGAGAATTTGAGGGATCACTTAGACTGGACGAACCTGCAATGCGTTGGCAATGACCCTAGAGCTTGTCCTCGGATTATCAGCAATCATTTCCAGGACATTGTCTTCAAATCCTACACTCTGTCAAACTTTCATTGAAACAATACTTCCGTCTCCCTCAACCTTCTGTCAACCAACACAAAAGTGTTTGCCGTTGGAATCACAAGGTTAGGAAATCGAGTCGTGTAAATCTTAATTGCTTCGGCCCTGTTTTGTCCAGCAGCCCCATACGCCAAATGCATATCGGCTTACTCTTCAAACGAAAATTGATGACGTTGCATGATGCCAGTGTCTTTATCGGTAAGTTGCGTTCGACTGCGATACTTCTTCCGGCATGGTCCTTTAGCCCCATCACCGACTTCCCGAAAAATGTCACGGATTACTGATCAATTCCAATTACGAACAAATAGTCCGCCCTAGTGGCTTCTAAAAACAAGGAAATCCTAGTGCTTTGACAGCGTAGTTGGTAAGACAGCAAACTCTTAATTTGAAGGTTGCAGGTTCGATCCCCACTTCCGAAGAGATTTTTTCTTTTCATTTTCTTTGGCGGTCCCGTGCCTCGAGAACGTTTGGCAACACCACCTGTGGAAGGCTGTTTGAATTCGCCCGCGCAGCGCTCTTATTGGTCAACTTTAGCTGCGTATAACTAAAAAACGGTACGACTTTTACTAGATTTTTTTGTATTTATTTCGTTAGTGCAACGTCCCAAACACTGCCCTTACCCGCCGATGAGTGAATTTCTGACCACCCTGTATAATCAAAAATCTTTCCCCATGTATGCAAAAGTCAGACATTAGAACACAGTTATCAAACCGGAAGCGAAACTTTAACACTACATAGGAAAGGTGACCTAGAAAGCATTTTGAAAGAAGAACGCAAAATTATAAGAAAGATTCTTGGCCCAGAAAAAACAGATGACGGATATAGACTTAAATCTCGAAAAACAACAGAAACACTGTCAAACCTCATAAAAACTATGCCCCGGGTACTGGAGATCAAAAAAGACATGGAAAAAGCCCACATAAACTCATCAGAAATCATAGATAGACAAACATACAGAGAAAAAAATTAACAAGTACCGCCAGAGAATGAAGTCATTATGAGACCGGTGACGAAGTGGACTGAAGAAAAGAAGAGAATCCACGGAGAAAAAATGAAAGCTATATGGAAACTCAGAAAACTGAATCGTTAAGGCTTTGGGTCATCCGACAGGGTCCAATTGCAGATAATAATAATATATAAAGATGAATGTATGTATGTTTGTTCTTTATAAAAATCCACAGTTTTTATCCGATCTCGATGAAACTTTGAACACTTATCCTTTGAAACAAGGAGAAAAATAATGTCTACATTTGGTTGAAAAATTTCCCGCCGAATTGAAGTTGTCCCGTTTAAATCGGGCAATTTGAATGGCGATAGACAGAAGCGTAGGGTGTATACGTCTCTGTACTACATTTTCATACAGCGGACTGGTAGCTCAGAGGTTAAAGTGGTTACTTATTGCTGTTTTCATCGTTGTCTTCAGTTCAAATCTCCACAAAGGTAAATATTTTTAAAAATTGTTTCTGATCATAATAGTCATGCCTGGACCGTCGGAGGTTTGCATTGAATGTTAAAATGAAGATATAACAAATTTAGGGGTGCAACGTGAGCCAAATCTTAGGTATTCTTGCAATGCTGTAGTTGTACACATTTTTACATTATATTGATCCCTCAGGGGTTGTTCGCAGTCAGTGTGTGTAAGATCTGCAGTAATAATACTATAAATGCGGAAGTAAGTCTGTCTTTTTGTTACATTTTGATGACTAAATGGCTATACTTATATTCATGGAATTTGACAAGAAAATCTGCAGGAAGGGCACAGGAAATTTTTTCAGTATGATTAACAGTTGCAGTCCAGAAATTTTGAGAACTTATTGAATGGTGACAGAGTGACGGATGAGTGTGTTAGTCTGTAATGTTACGTCAGTTGCTCAAGCTGTGTATAATTTGTTAATAAATTTTGTTTAGAGAAAAAAATGAAAGGTGTAGGTCTAGCAGAGCATGAGCAGCTAAAATTATTAGAACCCAATGCTGAGGAAATAAGAAAAGACCAAGCTGAAATAAAGCTGCCCTTAGTTAACCTTCCCCCCCCCCCCATCCCCCTACCTTCATTTGTTTTTAAATATGTTGGAAATTGATTCTCTTCAAGATAAAGGTTTGATGGTGGAACAATATAGTGATGGCCTTCCTGTCATATTATGCCACTGTTGTTTGGGGCCAATCCTTCGTTACCAACAACTTTCTATATTCAATTCTGGCAAAGAAATTCTTAATCCATGCGTACGAAGTTATGGGTATAAGCTAGTTTAAAATAAATAAGTTTTAAACAAGGATTACTCTTTTGTACATAAAATTTATTTTAAAAAACCTGAATTTGTAAAAACAAGATGAACGTGGCTGCAGCACAAACTCCATCACCATATTAATACATTTTCATACTTACATGTTTTGTTTTCGGTTACATTGCGCATCATGTAGTTATGATTTAAGGTTTGATCTGTGTTAAAAATTAATAAAACAAAACATAATCTTACTGTTTGCAAAGGTAAATAAATACTAGCTTGGACAACTGATGAAACGAAACTATTGTAATATAGCACAATAAATGGAGCACATGTATTCAGGTCTGGTCAAACTTGACCGACATTGGTCCACACAGATAGTTTATCTACTGTTGACACTCATTCGACTGAATGGTTCAAACGACACCGCATTCCTGTTCAACACTCAGCCGACATTCCCCCATCACCTATAGTCACTAATGTGTTGATCATACTTCAATTCTCTCTCACACAAAGTGTTTGTCTTAAACCATATTTGGTGTTAGTAATGTTTGAATAATTATTATTATTTTTCCTCCAAATGTCTTAGAGATTGCAACTATCAAGAGATTTCAGTGTGTGGCATTAGTAATGTTTCCATAATTGTTTTTTCTTTTTGCGACTGTCTTAGGGATTGCCTCAGCCAAGAGATTTGTGTATCCGTTGAAGCAACCTCATGAACCCTTGGGGTATGCGTACCGCTAATTGGTAACCACTGCTATAGGACAGTTGTTGATTGGTGAGACCTATGTAGGAAGCAATGCAGTGAAGGCAGGTTAGTTGATAAATTAAGCAAGTGGTAGTGCAGGTGGCATGGCCAATAATAGGAAAGGATTCTCCTGTATGGGATTAGAATAGCAAGTGGTGGCTGGATGCAAGTTTTGCAGTGCAGTCTATTGTAGGGGAAAGATCCATGTGGAGATCTAGGAGAGTAAACAGGTAAGTGGACTAAGATGTTATTCAAATTAGGAGGTTTCCTCCACAAAATTCTACCCGCTGCCTCCAACATTTGTTTGAGTAGACCTCCTAGTCTGAACATCATTTTGGTCCACAAGCATTTATCATCCTACACTCCTAGACCTCAGCATGGATATTTCTCCAGCAGTAGACCTCAAAGCAAAACATGCAGCATGCATCCAGCCACCACTAACTATCCTAATCCCATCACAGGAGAATCCTTTCCCATTATCTGAAACATCACCTGCACTACCACTCACCTAATTTATCAACTTACCTGTCTTCACTGCACTGCTTCCTACCTCCAGTTCAATCCCCATCCTCCCTCGTGTTTCATCTTTTGTTCATTCAGATGGTTGGTTGGAATGTATGCACATCTTTCCTCCTGCCATAAGTCTCACCTTCAGTATAACTAAGGATATTACCCAAAATATTGTGAATTGTGTTTTTTCATTTTTGTCTAGCTCTCCTGCCTTCATTTGCAGAGCAGTTATTTTCAATATCGTATCTTATTTTCAGTGTTGAACAGCAGACTATTATCACGATTTTCCAAGAATTGTAGTTGAAGAATTCTCAAATTCAGCATACTATTACTTCATATTGTAAAGCCTGTTGTGTAACTCTCCTGCCTACATCAGTGGTAAATGACAGTTTATTTTTCTGATCATTCCTATTTTATACTTCAGTATTGTAATTTGCACTATGTAACTTAAAGAGTTTGCTTATACGTTGATTTTTGCTATTTGACTAGACAGAGAGCAGTTGACTTCATCATTTAATTGAATCTGTTCAGCTTCCCAGTAAGATAAGCAACCCCTAAACCACTGAGGACATGGAGTAACAATTTCCTTGGTTTTATGACACCACACAATCAAGACTTATTTCATGAACAAGAGGTGCCATCAAATGCTAGATAACTCACTGGATGAAACAACTTTTTCAACCTAATTATGATCAGATATGAATAAGGTGAGGTGTAAAAGATTGCTTTTTTATAAGAGGGTAATATTTCTAGTAGTAAGTCTGAGACTCTAGGATTAAACTTGTTTCATTTACATATCAGATCAAACCCAGTTTTAATAGTAGTACACAGTCTGGAAATACTGTCGTACACAAACATGATACAAAAAGCTATAAAAACCTATGCCTACACTTCTAGTATCTGCAGTAAATTGACACTATACGAAATTAAAATTCTGTACAAGTGGTAAGTGTGAGTGTGTATATATCTGATCCCCTTGTCATATGCCCTCCTTTATTCTTGATTAAGGTTTATACCAAAATATTGCAGTGTGTTCATTTTTTGTGTTTGTTATGACAGTCTTGGCTTCAACTGTGCTGAGTGACAGGTTTACTTTACCTGTCTTTTCTTACTATCACTGCCTAAAGTTATGTGTGGAGTTGAACCTGGATAAGTGAGAGTTCAAGGGGCCGCAATCTCTTTTTCACTTATGGACGTTTTTCACTAAACCAGGTTTTTTTCTTATACAGGTACAGGAGTGGCTTTTCTCACTTAAAGAGGTTTAAAAAATACAGCAAATATGTAATGATAAATGACATAGATACTTACAAAAAGAAAACAAAAACATCTTACACTAATATTTACTTAAAGAAATCCATTAATTTCTTCTGCGTTTCTGTATTTTGTACATGTCTCTCCAGTTCATAAATCTTATCAAATATTGTAATAGCAACAATAGCCGAGTATTAAAAAATATATATATATATATAAAAATGGTGGAGCATCTCTAGTGCATTCAAAGCTCCTTGCTTCTTTGGAATGTTATTTACTTCTGTATCCAACGGTCAGCTTCATCTTCACTTTCATTTCTGTCTGTACACGTGCTCACACAATTCTTAACAATATTGTCGTCCGTGTGTTCTCCGGCAGAAGCCACGTCATCGGCAATTTGTACTAAGTTTTCAAAGGTTGGCGTTAACATACTGGTTTTGTGAAACACAAGTTTGGTCCAAGCCTTTGTATTACTGGCATAATCAACAGGTAAGGTCTTGACACCTTTAGAACATCTAGGTCCCTTTGATTTCCCAATGATGAAAAGGAGGAGTTTGTCCGCACCAGTCACGTTTCCTTGCTTTGTTTTCCTCCACGGCATATTTTGCCTTTAAATGTAAATATTTTATCCGGAAGGCACTTGAAGAACAAAGCAGTTTCATCTGCATCGTAAATATAATTTGTATCATACCCTTTTAAAAGACTTGGCAGATAGATCTTCATTTACTTTTCCCAGCTGCTTTTTTGAAAGCTATATCATGATGCTTTTTAAAACCCTCTATCCGGCTATTACTAACTAAAAAGTACTGAATTCCCGGTTTTGTAGCAAAGTCTTTGGATTTTTGTTTCAATAAAGGTCCATCTATGAGAATGTTCTTATTGAGGGTTTGTTTTATCCATTCTAAAAGGCACTTTGCAATGTTGGGAAATTCAGTAATTCAACTCCTCTTAATATTTCTTTGTCGCTCACAGCGCTGAGACTTTACCGAATCTTTTGATCTTATAATTTTATAAAAGGTGGATTCTGGAAAACCAAACTCAATCTGTATTTCATTTCGTGATTTCATGCTCTCAAATGCATTCACTGTTTTAAGTTTATCACTTAATGACAACAATTTGATTTTTTGTTTTAACATTTTTACTTTTTTTTTTTTTTACTTATGGTGTTACGCCTCATCTACATCTAGGTCACTAGAGGCAGCATGGGACTGGGGACACAGAACGGGAAGGAATATGGGCATGGCCTTTTGAAGGTAGCATCCTGGCCTTCACCTGGAGTGATTTGAGGAAACCATGGAAAACCCAAATCTGGATGCCCAGACGGGGATTCGAACCATCGTCATACCGAACGTGAGGCCAGAGCATTAATTGTTCAACCAACATGCTCAGTTCGACATTTTGAGTATATGCCAAACCTTCCTTCACAATTGATACTTATCAATTGAAGTAACAATTGGTGATTTTAATAGAATAGGATACAACAATGTAAGTTAGTTCCACAAAATTTAAGAATGGGTCATAAATAGCAATTGCTAAATATGCTCGACTGTCACTTATAGAGGTAAAGACAGGTTGCAGTCTCAGTTATAGATGTCCATGGGGGGGGGGGGGGGGAAGACTTTCTGTTATCGAGGTTTCTGTTTCTCACTTATCCAATTCTCATTCATCCAGATTTGACTGTATATACATATTTGAATTTTTCCCTACTGAAATAAAAACTATGCACACTTAAAAATACAAAAATAAAGGGATATTCTGATAATGTTATATGAAAATACTGGACCATCAGTGTTATCCATTGAAATTAAATTTGCAGCAATTGATATAATCTTCAATACATATATTAGTTATCTATTGAAATAATTGTTGGGATTAAAAAAATGATAATTCAGTAGATTGATGTGCAAAGGAAAGAGTGCAAATAGAATGATTCAGACCATTTGAAATATCTATACACCTTTCATTCAATTATTATCAAATAGCTTTTCAAAATCAATTTTTTGCATTGTATAGTAGAGCACAAAGATTTTATACTTACGTAAATACTGAATTTCTGTGGTGCCGAATCTAACTTGCCAGTCAGAGACAGGGCTGCTGGTATATGTTCCAAGGTTACAGCTGTTATGTTAATACTTGCTGCTAGTTGAATCACAACAGTGCCATTACTGCCACGAAATGGCCAACATTCACCTGGTGCAATCAATGGCTAAAAAAGAGAGAGAGAGAGAGGCCAATGTAGCAATTCATTTTTTAAATATTTTTTTTAATGGAGAGATATTTTTTCTGAGCAAAAGAAATTACATATATGTAATGTATTAAAATAACGAACCAGACAACATGAGTCAATAGATTACAAGAACTGTGTAACAAAATCTAAACTATAATAACATCTGGTTGTTTTATAACTATTTGGGAGCATTCTTATTCAGTGTTACTTCTGCAATTTTTTATTTAATACTTGCCCATAAGTGTTACTCATCATCTTCAAAGTTTAAAACATTTATATTTTGTTTCATCATCACACATTTTTTGTTAGGTTCCTATCTTCTTCCTTGCTTGTTTGTAATTAAGCAGCCCTTATGATGGTTCGGTATCTTACATGTGTGTTACATGATCCATCCATTCCTCAGTTAAATTAACTCTTTCCTCATTTCTTCACTTCTATTCTAATAACTTTACCCAGCCATGGCTATCTATAATCTCATCTCAGCTGCTCCTATCTGCTAGTTTGTTGTTAAGTCAATATCCACAATTCACATCCACATAGTAATGTTGATGCAGATCTCACTTCATAAAATTTCATCATCGTATCTCAACCTATTTTTTTTTTTTTTTTTTTTTTTTACAAACATTTCTTTTGATTACTTCAAATCAAATTGTTATTGTAATTTATATATTTTGGTATTGACCTTGTCATTCCTGGAGACATTTATGTCATATCCTAAACATAAAAATTTGTTCATTTGTTTTATTTTTCCTTCATTAATAACAGTCCAAGTTGGCTCATCTCCCTAGGCTGCAATTACTTTCATTTGCTCTTAGGAGATTTTCAAAACATAATTGTTTGATATTTTCACTGTTAAGTATAGCCCTCATTGTCTCACATAGTTCAACTCCTCCTTTGTGTGGTGAGAAATGGATAATTGCTTGAAGTAAGGGACTGCCTATGAGGGTGAAATATAATGGTGACTACGAGTGACCTGGCACCACTACAGCAACTGTGAGGGCTGCACAGGAATGCTATTAGTAGTGGCCAAGTTGGTTAAGATATGACAAGTCTAGGAAGCTTGTAGTGGATTAAGCTTGCTTTCAAAGCACAAACAAGACTCAGAAAGGGTGGATTTTAGGATAAAAAAAAGTGGATATTGACATAATTTAAGAATTGTAGCTTTAAATATAAAGTGGAGAAAGTTGTTGATATGATCAAAAGAAGAAAGTTGGATATCTTTTGGGTAGGGAGAGAACAAAATGGGAAAAACAGGGCAGAAAAAAACTAAAGAAGGTTTCTGACTGTATTGGAATTTAAATGAGGAGATATGGAGTAGGGATAGTAGTGAGAGAGAGACTAAAAGAAGAAGTAAAACAGATAAGTGACAGGATTATGAAAATCTGGCAACAGTTAAATGAAGAAGCCTGGTGATGCTGCAAGTATTTGACACATAACTCACGACAAAGAGGAGTTTGAACATGAGCCGCAGAGACAGCTGGTCAAAATGTTATACTTGTAGGGGACCTGAATGCTCATGAGAGAACAGAAATGCTGGGGTAAAGGGAAATATTGATGAAACAAGGGGTAGCAGTAGTGAAGAAGTGGATTTCTGCAAGTGAAATGGCTTGAGAACAGGAAATTCATTCTACAAAAAGCAAGATAGCCATAAGGTTACCTGGTATAGTAAATACTATCAGATTAAGTCTGTTGTGGACTACATGTTATTTTTGATGGAGATTTGAAGGGGAGTGTGGTGGATGTAAAGGTAATACCATCAGAAACATTAGATTGTGAACCACCAACTATTGGTGATAAAGCTAAGGAAGTGCTGGACTGGAGAAAATCTGACAGACAGGTTAGGAAATAAGGGTATGGAAATTAAAATAGAATGATAATCAAGAGGAATACATAGTAATACAACCTATACATTATAGTTTGTCTGTTGACACACTTGTAATTTATAAAAGCTCTTTATGCTTTGTTTTCTGTTTGTAAAACAGATAATATTTTGCAACACTAATTCATGTTGTAAGAATTTGATTTGTTAAAACTTTTCACTTCTACTTGTATTTTATATTCATTTCTATTTGTATGTACTTATGATAAGGATGGAGACTAATTCATTTATTTTGGTTTTTTGACAGGTGGCTGACTTGAGGTCTCATGGCAAGTCTGCTGTGACAGGCACCAGGGACAGGACTATTTCTCAACAGCCAACCTGTGGGGCTTTGCTTTTATTCTTTTTGCCCCGATTAAAGTCACAACCATGACAGGACTGGGATATTTTATCCCTTACAAGACATCTTAAGAGAAATTATAGCAAAATTGACCCATTTTGTGGTTTTGTAGAAAGTTATTTGTGTGTTTTTTCTATTATATTTACAATTGAAATGAATATTTTAATAGTTGAACATTTAGTAAGAGTGTTTTTTTAAGTTTTTATCTCATTTTTATAGGTGATAAAAACATTTAACATGAACATTTAAAATGAACAATGACTGAAACAGAAATATTTTGAAAATTTTCAAATATGTGAAACAATTTAAGTATTAATTTGATATTATTTATGATAATATTTTGCAAATTTTTGTTGAGTAAGTGAGAGAGAGCGAAAGAAGTATGAATGGCAGACCAGCCCCATCCATAGGTAGATAAGAGGAAGATCTTTAGGTTTTTCAGTTTTTGAGTTTCTTTTTGGGAAAGTTAAAGTTAGTTTTCCGTGGAAAATAACTTCAATTTTGGAGGAACATGTAAGCTATCTGTTAAATTTTGTAACTGCGTAACAATATTTTATTCTCAGAACCGTTAGTTAGATGGGATAATATTGTAATGTATTTCATTCTTATAGTCAGTTTCTATGCTTATTTGAGATAGGAATCAGGTTTTATAGCTGTCAAGATAGTATTTTCTGTTACATTAGTTTTCGGCATTAGCCTGTAGTGGAAGTTCATATTTGAAGTATTTATTTTCAGTTTAAATATTAAAGTTAGGAAATTTTACATAATAACTAAAGTTAACGTTTACTTCAAGATCTAGCGATTTGTAAAATTTCAAAGTGATTGAATTAATTTTTTAGTCAAGTTCAAATTTCATGGCGAAACTTTTTCTGACGTGCGATTTGATATCTGATCAGCCTCCCAGAATCTATCCATGTGAATGAGGAAAAGAGCTTGTTCCCACGGTTCGTGAGAGAGTAGTAGCCAGGAATCTTCGAGAAACGGGGAGCAGAAAGTGATATAGATGAGTACGTTCAGTTGCTTGGCCTCAGTCGGGCAGAACCTTTGAACGCTACAAGATGTAGATCTCAGTCGGCTAGGAACAGTGCGAGCGACCAGATGTAGTCTCGAGTAATAACAATCAGTAACTTTGAAAACCTTAGGCTCGCTAACAAGCAGCTTAGATCACTCAGTTTTATTATAATGTGAAGTTAAAATAGTATTTTTATCTTGTGGGGCCTCGGGATTGTTTGAATTTACTAAAAGGTGGAACAATGGGAGCCTGTGATTCACTTTTAATTAATTTCCACAACTAAAAGTTTTAACTTTGTACTATGGGGTGTGGTCTGGCTCGAACGGTTAATCCAATCTACAAGAATTTCTTTGGTAAAATTGTCTGATTGCCTGTACAGTTTGTGACTTTGAAAAACCTGAAGAATATAGTTATTCAAATGACAATGAACTCTTTAACATCATTGAACTTATACCTTTCCGTAGCTTTTGGTTTAAATAAGCTATGTGGCAACCAGGTCACTATATTTTAGTCAGAACTGTAACATCCTAGGCTACGCACAGTCAGAGCTAAGACAACATGTTTATGCACCAACCCCAAGCAAAAGCTTTTCATGTTACAATGATAATCAAGAGGAATACCAAGGAATTGTAAGGAGCAAAATACCAGCAATTGAAATGGGAACAGTGGAAAGAATTTATAGGATGCTGGTCATAGCAATAGAAAAATTGTGTGGAAAGACTAGAAACATCAAAAGATGAAAGAAACTGCATGGTGGAATGATATAGTAAAAGGAGCAGTCAAATTTATAATCAGGGCCTTTAGAGAATGGCTTAAGCAGAGGAAAATGAAGACAAGTGATGAATATGTAAAGAAGAAGAAGGGGGGGAAAAAACAATGAACAAAAATAGTAGCAGAGGAAAGGAAGAAGTGGCTGGAAAAATGGTCTTACATAATTGAAGAAAATAGCAAAGGTAATAAGAAAATACTGTATGGGATTGTAAAAAGGAAGAGAATTGTAACGAAATAAACAAACAAAAAACTAAAAATTATGTGGAAGGAGCATTTTGAAGCTTAACTGAAACCAGACTGGACACATGATTACACATTTTAAAGAAGAAGAAGGATGACTACAACCATGCAGGACAGGAATAAAGGGATTTAACTCAGACTGAGCATGGTGGGTGAGCAGTAACCCTCTGGCATTGCATTCAGGGTAATGTGGGTTCGAATTGCCATCTGGCTTTCCAGATTAGGGTTTTCCATGGCTTCCCCAAATCATTCTAAGCGAGTGCCAGGATGGTTCACTCAAAAGGACATGGCTAAATTCCTTCTCATTCCTAGCCCCCTGAACTTTTCCATATCTAATGATCATAACGTTGATGAGGTGTAAAGCCAAAGGCATCTAACTTGGGAAGAAGTAGAAGCAGCTCTTGGTAAGATGAAGGATGGATTGACAGCAGGCATTGATGAAGTGAATGTGGAAATGGTAAGGGCAGTAGGAATAGTAGAAAAACTGGTTATATCATTTTATGAGAAATGATATGGAAAGGAACAACTTCGGACGACTGGGTGAAAGAAATAATCATACCTACCTTCAAAAAAGCAAGGAAGAAGTTTAAACACTATTGAGGAATTACACTGAGGTGCCACTGCACCAAAGTGTATGAAAGATCCTTGAGAAAAGAATACATGACAGGGCGAAAAAAGAGCTAAGAGAAAAGCTTCAGAACATGGAGAGCAATGGTAGACTTGATATTTGCAATGCAAAAGCTGCAAGATAAATGGGTATGGAATGAATCTACTGTTAGTGTTCCTTGATACTGAGAAAGCTTATGATCATGTACACAGGATTAATGTAAGGATGACTATTGAGAACAGAGGAGTCCCAAAAGAAACCATCAGTAGAGTAACAAGGAAGTGTGAGCTATGTGAAAATAGGGGTAGAAAGAACAGATTGGCTGAAACTGGCTAAAACAAGAAAGAGTCCTTCTACCAATGCTTTTCATTGCAATCATAGATGATATGATGGAAAGGTGGCAGTGAGGCTGGGAGGGAAAAACATGAAGGTGATCGCTTTTGAAGATGACATCATGACATGGGGAAGTTGTGAACTGGCAGTGAGGGCGAATGTGATGTGAAATTTAATGTGACGAAATGTGAGTACACGGTAACAACTGAATAACAGGATTACCATGGGAATAACAAATGGACAGCTGAAAGAGGTAAACAGTTTCAAATGCATGGGAAGTGTTATAGAGGAAAGCAGAAAGAAAAATGATGAGATAAGCAAAAGAGGGAGGCACAGAGAGTCATTTTTTTTTTTAAAGAAACATCAGAAGCCTGATATGGAAAAGGGATGTGCCACAGAAAAGTAAGGGAATCGCACATACCACGTTTATATCCTAACATCAGGTTCTGAAACCTTGACAATGAAGAAACAAGAAATTAGAAGGAAACAAGCAAAACAAATTAAATTTTTAAGAGGCATAATAGATGTTATGAGAATGGACAGGATAAGAAATGAAACAATTAGAATCACAGTAAAAGAGGAATTCTTACAGGAAATGATAGAGACTAAAATGGTCTAGGCATGTGAAGAGAATGGAGTAGTAGAGAACCACAAGGAAAATCCACAAAATGAAGATGCATGGCAAATGACTCAGAGGAAGGCTTAGGAATGGGTGTTAGAGAGGAGTGAAGGAGTGGGTAAGAAAGGAAAGAGAGGACTGGACCAACATGGTGAGAGAGAAATAGTGGAAAGAAAGAAGTAAATGGAGAGGCTTATGCACAAAGCAGATTCAGCCAGTTGTTGGAAACTACTGATGATGGTGAAGAAGTATAGCCCCTTTGAAAACCACCTTCTGTCTTGCTTAAAATCACTTGCTCATCAGCGTGTATTTAACACAGTGTTGTTAACTTTAAAATTTAGCCATTTCCTAATGGCATCATTTCTATAAATGCTAAAACCACAGGTCATAGTGGACAACTTTTTCTCACTCTTTGCATTGTTTCAGTGTCACTTAAGATACACATCCACTGAACCAAAAACAGTTTTTTTTTTAATTTTCATTATTACCAATAATTTGTCTAGTTTAATTGATGTTATTGGTTCTATGTGTTTGTTGATTTTGCAGTGAAATATAGTCTTGTTTGGTCTTCATAATTATCTATCTAGCAGACAGTAAAATGTTGCAACCAACCTTTTTCAGGTATCAAATCATAAATCAGTTTGTCTGTTCCTGTCATATTTGAATCTCTTAGCACCCTGTAGGTTCTTTTATACCTACCATCAAGATTGTATAACTAATTCCGAATATATGCGATTATTCTGACACACAGACAAATGCAGGTACTCGAGATTCCAAGACATTAATAGGCTGAATGGTATTGCTGGCTAGTTTTGCTAGGAAGCAATTTCTCTCTCTCTTTCTTGAAGTTTCAGTGAAAAAGGGGTTTTGTTCAAATGCAAGAGTAAACATTCAATCTACAGAATGGGGAAGGGGATACTTTCTGAGTTGATAACTAAAACTGTAAGGGAGACCACTTCCAGTTATAATGGGGTCAGTACTGTTTCCCTTTCTTAGGTTAGGGCCTGCTCATATTGGAATAAAAATAAATGATGAAAGGGATATTCATTGTAGATGCATGTTGGGAAAATCACTACTGCTAAAGAAACACATGAAGTTGTTGAAATAATAATGTTTGGGGGATACAACAGTAAAGATGAAGGTTAATGATGAAAATATCACACAGCCAATAATAGTGTTACTGGTCAACTGTTGACGTATAATGAGCAAAATAACAGAATTGGGAAACTTAATAGAGATAAACAAAATACAAGTAATTACAGGGGAAGTGTCTTGGTTAAAAGAAGGAGGTTCTCTCTAATTGTTTCAGAGTGTACTGCAGAGATAGATGAACAATTGGCAGAGGGACATTCATATTGGCTTACAATGACATCTACAGTTCTTTGGTATTCGCAGATAATGAGTTATTAGGGGCAGATTTCTAGAGTGATACAAGAGAAGGGGGGGGGGGAAATCAGGGTGTTGGCTGCTTGGAAGAATAAAGTATGAAGATAGGGCTCTTGATGAGAAACTAAATTCATATTCACTGTACAGAAGTGAGCGTGTAATGGTCATTATTGGGTGGAATTAAATTTACCAGGTGTCAACAGGGAAGGAAATAAGATTAATAACACAAGCGAACTGAGATTTGCAAATATATTAGTAAGGGAAGGAGACTCTATATAAGTGGTAGAACATAATACAAGGGGACCAAACATTTTGGATATCTTTCTAATAAAGCCTGATGTAAACCTCATGTGAGCTCAAGTAACTGAAGAAATAAGTGATCATAATTCAATTCTTATAGATATTAGGGGATTCAGTAAACCAGTGACCAAAGTTGAAGCTGAAAATAGGTATAGTTATAAACAGGCACAAATTTCAGAACTGAAGAGAGATTTTAGGCGAAGGTTCAGCAAATGGAAAAATGGTACAAGTATAATGGAGGCAAAGTTGGAAGAGTTCAAGGATTTAATAAAAATAAAGTGTGAGGAAATATTTATTCCTAAGGAGAAAATAAAGAGAAATACAGAACCTACGTATTACAATAGGAAGGTGAGGAGGTTGGAAAGGTTAGTGAGAAGAGAACACTTACATAGTTAAGAGACAGCAAGGCAGCAGGGAATACTTAAAATGACTAAACTTGCAATTATTAACAGCATAGAGGGAAGTTAAAGAAGGGTTGATGAAGAATATTATTGACGGAGGGGGGACCACTGAATAATGCATCTAGAAATTTCTTTGATTATGTTAAAAAACTATGGGGAAGGGAAGGTAGATAACAGTAGAGAAGAAGTTACTCAGGATTTTAAAATGACAGAGGATTTTTAATGAGACTATCAGTGACTATCATCTTTGGGTGAGAGGGAAAAACATCAGACAAGCAATGTCCATGTAAGTAGAAATGAGGAAACTTCCAATTTGGAGTAGATCCTCAGCAAATTATGAAGGAACTAAGAAAGCTAACAAAGTGCAAAAGGACTGGTGTAGATAATATTACTACAGATGTATTAAAGGTAGTGGGATATGATATTTTAACTTACATTGTAAAAACCATTTAGAATGAGCCTGGTATCATGCTGCCTCTCAGAGGACTAGAAAACAGCAATATCACTACTGGTTCATAAAGGAGGGTAAGCAAATGGTGTAAAACATCTTAGAATTTCGCATAACGAAATTAGTTGCTGAGATAGCAGGTTCAGTTGAAGTATATGGGAACACCCTTTTAAAGACATTTTTATAGTTAATTTTTGATAATATTTCCCAGTAATATGTCCTAAATAAGTATTTGTTCAAGTATAAGCAGTAAATTCAATAGTTAAATTCATTTAAACAGCTGATCAGAAACTTAACCTCAGATTTGTATAGGTAGTGTTTGACTTTCATTTAGTTTCAATAAACCAAGATATTTCGTTAGTTTAAAAGATGTTTAGGTAGATATATAGCCAGTAGATAATTAGTTTTGTTATTAAAAGATCTTACTTAGAGTCTGAATATGTTTGAAAGTGATTTGCCGGTTTTGAATTTTATCACGTAATTTTTCCACTCTAAACACGAAGCATTTAGCTATCAGGAAAACAGTTAAGAAGTCAAGTGATAGAGATAAAGTATCGTAATTTCGGTTTAGATAACATATTAAAGTTTTAAAAATAAGATAGGATAGGGAAAATAAACAGTTACCCGTCACTTACCACAGATGAAGGCAGGAGGGCGAAACACGTAAAAACACAAAAACAAAAGAATTACACAATATTTCGACTTTTCAGTCTTACTCGTGTAGGAGGCGAGACATATGGCAGGGGGAAAGATGTGGTCACATCCGAGCCCGCCACATGAATGAAGCACAGGCGGAAAAAACGCGTGGTAGTGAAAGAATTGCCGGGAGGGGGGGGGGGGGAAATAGGCTTGACCAGCGATAAAAGTGAAACAAATAAATATAATGTCTGTGTAGCTTAGTTCAAAAAGTTATAATTGAAAATAAAGGGAGATAGAAGAATTTAAAATATATATATATATATATTTTAAATAAAAAAAATAAATAAATAAAGAAGGAAAAAAAAATTATATAGAATATAAAAAAAAAAAAAATTATATAGAATATAAAAAAAGAAAAAAAAAAATTATATAAAAATAACCGACTGTAAAATGAAATGAGAGATGGCAAGTGACAGGTTTAACGTAGGTTTAGGCCAGGGGTGTGTCTGGTGTCAAGGATATGTTGATAGGCTAGTTCCCATCTGCGGAGTTCTGAAGGGGTGGTGGTATTTGGAAAAACTCTAATAGCTCTGACTGTGAAACAGGTGTTGAGGTTGTTTGAATTATGGAAGTTCGCATGAATTGCCACGGGATGGTCTGGGTTGGAAGTATAAACTGTTTGCCTGTGGCCATTCATTCTGTAGGAAAGTTGTTGAGTGGTGAGACCAATGTAAGAGGCAGTGCAGTGGATGCAGGTGAGTTGGTAAATAAGGTGAGTGGTAGCACATGTGGCATGTCCAATTATTGGGAAAGATTCGCCTGTGACAGGATTAGAGTAAGTAGTGGTGGCAGGGTGCATGCTGCAAGTTTTACAGCGGGGTCTGTTACACGGGAAAGATCCCTGTGGAGGTCTAGGGGAGTCGGCAGGTAAATACTTGTGGACCAAGATGTTGTACAGATTGGGCGGTCTGCTGAAGCAAGTGCGGGGAGCAGTGGGTAGGATTTTGGGAAGGAGGAGACGCATTTCAGGGAAGGAACGTAAGAAATCATGCCCACGGCGGAGTATCTGGTTGACAGATTCCAGGCCAGGAAAGAACTGGGTGACAAGTGTTGGACCACGGTCAGCTTTAGGAGGTGCAGAACGAGGATTGTGGGTGATGGCACGGGAAATTTGTTTTTCCACCAGATCATGGGGGTATTGGCGGGAAACAAGGGCTTGGGATAGTTTTTGGGAGTAACTGGAGATTGATTCATGATCAGAACAGATGCGTCTGCCACGGATTGCAAGGCTGTATGGGAGGGAACGTTTAATGTGGAAGGGGTGACAACTGTCAAAGTGTAGGTATTGTTGTAAATTGGTCGGTTTAATGTGTACTGAGGTATGGAGGGTCCCCTGTCGTAGGGTGATATCTACGTCAAGGAAGGTGATACAGGTGTGGGAATATGACCATGTGAAATTGATGGAGTGATTATCATTTAGTGAGTTGAGGAAGTCTAGGAGGTGGTCCTCCCCGTGGGTCCAGATCATAAATATATCATCTATGTATCTGAACCACACGAGGGGACTGAGGGGGGAATTCTTCAGAAAAATATTTTCCAGATGGCCCAGGAAAAGGTTAGCATAGGACGGGGCCATGCGGGTACCCATGGCAGTGCCGCGTATCTGGTGGTAAATCTGGGAGTTGAAGGAGAAATAGTTTTTGGAGAGGATAAAGTTGGCAAGGGATATGAGAAAGGATGTTCTGGGAAGACTGTTTGGAGGGCGCATATCCAAGAAGTGCTGAAGGGAACTGAGGCCTTCAAAGGTGGGGAATATTGGTGTACAAGGAGGTTACGTCAATTGAAACAAGGAGGGAGTCTGGTGGTAGAGGACTGGGGACTTTTGACAGACGTTCCAAAAAATGTGGTGTGTCTTTGATGTAAGATGGAAGGTTCTGCACAAAAGGTTGGAGGTGTTGATCCACCAAGGCTGAAATTCGTTCAGTGGGGGAACCATAGGCCGCAACTATAGGTCGTCCCGGATTGCCAGCCTTGTGTATCTTGGGGAGAAGGTACAAAGTAGGTGTGCGGGGATTTTGAGGGGTGAGAAGGGATAAGGATTGTGAAGAAAGACCTTGTAAGGGGCCTAGGAGGTCCAGGAAGGAGCGAATTTCGAGGCAGATGGAAGAGGTGGGATCTGTGGCATGTGGACGATAGGTGTTGGAATCAGAGAGCTGTTTAAGGGCCTCCGCATCGTAGTCACTGCGGTCCATGACCACGGTGGTGGAGCCCTTGTCTGCTGGAAGGATAATGATATTTTTGTTATTGGACAGTTCTCTCATGGCCCGGATTTCAGTAGGGTTGAGGTTATTGGAGTTGGGAATAGAGTTGAGGAAAGATTTTGAGGATAAGGTCGATGTGAGGAAGTCTTGGAACAGGAGGAGGGGATGATTTTGGGGAAGTGGAGGAGGGTCAAGTTGGGATGGTGGTTTGAACTGCTCTAAGCTGGACTCAATCTCACCTCGGCGGCTGTCACTCTCCGTTGTGGTAGCAAAGTGATACCGCCAGCGAAGTGTGCGGCAGAAAGCAAGCGAGTCCCGGACCAGAGCAGCATGGTCGAACTTAGGAATAGGCGAGAAGGAAAGTCCCTTGGAGAGGATAGAGAGTTGTGGTTCAGACAAGGACGTGGACGAGAGGTTGACCACTGACCGTTGTGGTGTGTCTACAGGTCGGGCAGTGGCACGAGGGATGGGTGGTAATGGAGGTGGGTGTGGCATATTAAAAATGTGGGCAAGACATGGGACTTTGGCAACCAGGGGAGGAGGTGGTGTGTGCTGCCTATGAGAAGGATGTTGGTAAGGAAGAGACAGGCCTAAAACAAGGTAGCTTTTCAATAGATTTGATAGCTTTAGCAGATGTTTTTGTGCACATTTCTGTTGCAACTGTCTGCACTCTGTGATAATTTGTTTAAGATGTTGAGTTGGGGAGGGATGCATTAGACAAAGAATCTTGTGGAAAGACGAAAGTTGAATCGAATGTTGCTGGGCTTTTAGTAGATATTGCTGGAGAACAATATGGGTGAGAGTAAGCGATTGTGTGAAACGAAAAGCATGGAGAGTTTGGTGGAGTTGTGGGTGGCAACCGGAGACTGGTAGTTTTATTGTCATATTAAAGTTTTAGAAAGATTCATGTAACCTAAAGATCGTTTTTGAATATAATTTGATATAGCCAGACAAGTGATTCAGGTAAAAGTTCGATATTTCAGTATTTTTCGGGGATTAATGAAAAGAAATTATATTCATAGTAAAGTTTATTTAAAATTAAAGACTTCTGTAAAAGATTCATTTCAAAATATTAAAGCATTTTATAGTAATAAAATAAAATGGGTTTTGGCGCGAGTAAGCAATGATGCAATCGCTCGACATTCGCCGAGGGTGATATCTACAAAAATTCGTAATAAATCAGGGAATTAACTTAGAGATTCCAAATTTTTACAGTAATAGTTTTTCAATAGGGAAATTTGTTTAGAGGTATTTTCAAGTCGATATTCGAAATATTTCAAGACATTAAATTTTATTTTCGAGTTTTAGACCATTTTAAAAAATAGGTAAAATTCTTTATTTGAAATCAGGTAATAGATGAGCAATAGGAGAATAGAATCAAATTTGTTTCAGCTCGATAGAAGCAATATTTCGGTAGTTATGGCAATCACATCTTTACGACACTTTTCTGGCTAAACTATTAAAGTAACAACATTTTTTATAATAACTTAATTCGACGGTTGTAATAATATCTTGCTACTATCAAAATTTCAGAGAGCTAGGATTAATTTTACTGTCATGATCAAATTGGATTTCGCAACAGTTGTCAGAAACTGATCAGCTATCGTATCAAACCCCTGGGAAAGTCAAGACAAGGAAATTCGCACGGTCCGAGAAGAGGCAATCTTATATATACCCCCTCCATAGCCTAAGCGCGCCCATTTCGTGAAGACGCCTCTTCTAGAAGCAGCAGTGAGACGATGTAAACGCGTTATGTCGGGTGGCTAGCTCTGGGCTCGTGGCGTGGCAAACTTTTAGTTTGTTCAACATCAAGTAGAAATTTTGTCAGCTTAGGGAAGTTTTATTCTGAAGATTCATGTAATTGAGAAGTAATAGTAACGTGGGGTTTCGGTCGTGCTCGAGTGGTCAGTCGAATCTGTAAAATTAAATTTGGAAAAGTTGTCTGAATGCCTATGCAGTACTTTAACTTTGTAATGTTTTGAAGAATATACTCATCATATCAGAAGTGAACTTTTATCATTGAACTTGAACCTTTTCCTTAGTTTCTGGTCAAAACTATGGTGGCGACTGTGTGAAGAACTTAGTACTGCAATTCATTAGGTTTGCACGATCAAAGTTAAGATGCAGTTTGTGTACCAACCCCAGCACAAGCTTGTTGTCTTACATGGCGACAATGTAGGGCAAAATTCGTTCTAAATTTTCTGGCCATTCGACTTCGCCGACGCACTTCAAGATCGGGCTACAACCATCATCGAGATTTCCTACAGCTTCTACGACTACACGACAACCCTGGGGGACAACACCTTTGCCGCCGCTGCTGATGCTACGACATCCCGGGTAGCAGCCACCTACCGTCTACCAGCTGGGTCCTTCAGCATTTCCCGTGCTGTTGACGTTCTTGTTACGACGTCCGGACCAGCCGGCGCTGTGCGATCGACGCGTACAGACGCCTCTCGCCGACTTCAGCTGCACATCGCAGAGCATCATTTTTCGCCTTGAGCGACACTTCAAGATAAGTATAGCTCTGCTTCTTGCTCCGCGCATTCGCAATCAACAATTCATAAACTTGCATCGTGGGCCGTTCTCACCTCAGGTGACGTCGAAATCTGAGCCTTGCCGAGAACATTTCTTTTTCTATCACTACCGCGTTTTCTTCCATTCAAACTTTCATAACGCAGTAGTACCACACCTCTTGGAAATAGTTGAACCGAGCTTATTAAGCATTTCATTTGTTACAATCACAGTAACTACTTTTTCTCTCCCACATAGTGGTGTAATAAACTTTTTTAGTGATTCAATTCACTACAAGCCTGATTATACTAGGCGTATTCTTTTTTAATGCTACATGTAATAACTATTTCGCGGTTGTCATTACTGTTTTTATTTTCACTGACAAAAATTGCGCATCTTTTCCAAAGAGTACCATACTCTGTTTACATTCTGCGTGTGACGATTTTACAGGCTTTGTATTGCGTGTGACTTTTGTGTATTTCTGTAGGATAATTTTAAGCTTTGTATTTGTGTGTTTCTATGTTTTGTGTGTTTCTATTTATGTGTTTTCAAATTTCCAACATTGTTCGTCAGCATATTTGGTGAACAGCTGACTGAATTTTGGGGTTAGATCTTTCCACTTGTTTCATAACAAATCTTTTTCTTTGTGAGCGTTCTTTTGACAATAGGTGTAACTTTTCTAGGATATTTTTAATATTCTTTCACTATTTTTATTTCCCTTTTCTTATTTTACAACATTCATTATGCAGTCAACTAGTGATATTAGAAGTCACTCAATGAGGACTAGGTCTCAAAATTTAACTGATATTCCACAACCTCAGGAGGTTAACATTTCCCCGACTGTTTCACAGACTGGAGAAAATTTTATTAACACTAATCCACCTGCCGATATTTCATTTACTGTCACTGAAACTGGGGAAACATTTCTTACTTCCCTACAGTCTTCTACTGACACTATTCCTACTCAAGAAGAAATAGTAAATGTTATTCAACAACCACATCCATTGCAAGCTGCACATTTAGCAGAACAAATGGCAAATTTGACACCTACTCTTAGTGCTGATCTTCCTATATTCCATTTAGATGAATCTGATGTAGAAGACGATTCACAATTGCAACAGTATAAATTATTACATAATTCTGATACTAACTTACACAGTGATGGCTCACACACTACCTCTGAGAGCGATTTGCTGGGTTGGAATAATGGGGATAACAACACACCTGAAACACAGAATAATACCCAACCATCACCTGAAACCATGATTGGTAATATACAATCTACATCCCACTCCACTGAAATGGATACACAAACAACAGAAGTAGAGACTATTCCACTGATACCCAATATACCACAAGAGTTCAGTTGGATGGCTACACTCTTTAACCAAAAATTTGACCAGCACAAAGATGAATTTCATACTCTTAATAATAAATTAGATGAACAAAAACAAGACATTAACAATAAGTTTGACCAACAACACAAGATATTAATAATAAGCTTGAACTACACAAAGAAGAATTTCATACTCTTAATAATAAATTAGATAATCATAAGAAAGAATTCAATAACAAGTTTGAAGAACAAAATAAAGAGTTTAAACAACTAAAGTCAGATTTAAATACTACCATTGCTAACTCTTATGTAGCTTTGAAACAGGAACTCACAAAAAAGTTCACAGCCCAAACAGATTCTCTAGAAAAACGTATTAGTCAACAACTGGGAGACAAGATCTCACATTTAGAAAACAAATTAGTAAAATCTGTAGAGACATGTGAAACCAGTAGGCAAGAATTGATCAAACAATTCCAAACACATCGCGATGAAATGTCACACACCTATAACCAACATGCAAATAAGGTAGACACACAACTTGAAGATTTTGGTATTCAACTTCATTCAGTCCGAGAGACTTGCCACCAAAATTCAACCTTTTTAAATAATAAATTAGACAGTTTTAAAGAGGAAATTATACCCAGAATTGATTCTCAAGATTCCACAATTGCAAAAATTTCAGCAGACCTGCAACATTTTGTATCAACCTCAGCTGATTCCATTAAGTCCATACATACCACTGTATCTACAGTAAGTAGTAATGTGATACAAATACATAACAAAGTGCAAGATTTAGCTGTGGCTACGGATACCAATACTCAGCAAATTGCAGATATCCAACACAGTGTTCAAAAAACAGATGACAATATTACTTCACTCACACAAGAGGTTGCTACTAATAAACTTAGGTATACCTCCTTAAATGAACAGGTTATGGATATTGACCAAAAACAACAACACACTCAGCAGCAAGTCTCTGCTTTAGATTTACAGGTGCAGAAAACACAAACCGAGATTCAGGGGTGCCAAAATAAAGTAGAACAGCTGGTTAAACAGGGTATAACAGCTGTTGACCTTCGCACATCTGAACTCCCACTTCTAGGAAATAACAAAATTGAAGTCAAACCCTTTACTGAAAATGGATCTGTTCATCCTGTTGACTTTTTACAAAGTTTTGAGGCATTTAGGATTTTTGATTTTCTGTCTGATAAGAAAAAATTGAGATAGTATTCCAACATCTAAATGGTACTAGTAAAATTTGGGCGGTGAGACATAAGAATCATGTGAAACTTTTTCTCAGTTTAAAAAATGTTTCCTGGATAGATTTTGGTCCACTCATATTCAGTTTGCTATTAAGAAGACCATTCAACAGGTCCTTTTTATCGTCCAGATGGTAATGTCACTATGACTGATTTTTTTCTTACTGAAGTTGCAAAGGCTTGTCATCTAACCATCCCAATACCTGAAGAAGAGTTAGTGAAACATATTCTTGGCAGATTGCCTGAGGAGGGTACAAAATTCCTTTGCGTTGCTAGGTATTAGCACCATTGATGTTGCTGAAAAAACACTACACAATTTAGATATGCAACAGGCTACGCGCAGTTACCATCCCTCAAACCAGCGCAGGTTTGCTAGCCATAATAATGACTATCAGAAAGGTTCACAAAACACACAGCAATATAAAAAACAATAACTATAATAGATCACAACAACAAGGAGACAATAATAATTATAATAGTTCTTCTACAGACAACAAAATTACTCAACCTCAAACCAATGTCCAACCTCAAGTTTTTTCAAATTCCAATAGAGGGAGACCTAACATAAATGGTTTATTTAGAGGCAGAGGTAGAGGTCGAGGACGCAATAATAATAATAATCACAGGCCTCCACTGCAAGATGATTCAAACCAGATTGAACACAGGGAAACTACAGATGCTATCATTCACTGTGATGGGGACAGTAGGCAATCAAAAAACTAGATTCTGCCAATGTCCTGGTCCAAACAAAGGCAAATGCAATTCTAGGACCACAACATTCACCCACAGTTTCCACAATTTTCCATAATAACCCTAGGGAAGATTTGTTACAAGAGGATGATTTTGAAAACGATGATTTGGTACGGGTACCAATTTTACCAATCTTGGTAAAGGGCCTTAACATTGAAGTTCTTCTTGACGCAGGTGTTTAACACATTAAATTCCATTACACCAGTCCCTTATTATGAAGTTCCACATATGACAGCCTTAACGGCAACTGGAAAAAAGAGTAAACCCATCAAAGTTCAAGCTTTATTGGAAGGCACTATTATGGATACCCCTTTTGATTTAAAAGTGTATGTGATCCCAGGCCTTCAGCCTCAATGTATTTTTGGAATTGATTGGCTTCACCAAACAGCAGCTACTTTAGACTGCGCCAAAAATACTTTATCTTTTTCATTGAATAACAAACGGTTATCTATACAATTACTCAAAGGATGGAAACATACAACATCACCTTCAGTGAAGTTTTTATTTAAGAATATTGAGATAAATATGGATACAGAACCTTTATTTCATAGTAAGGTAGTTCAGTTTTGGGTTGATAAGTTGCACATCCAGGAGGGAGAAGATATACTTGTACAAGTTACTAAAAATGTTGACTCACAACATAAACAAAACTTAGTATATTTAATTGAGGAGTTTTCGGATGTCTTTAATGATCAACCAGGATTAATACAAAACTACCAATGTCATTTTCAGGTTTCTTGTACCCAACCATTCTTTATAAAACCATATCCTATTCCTATAGCCAAAAGGCAAATGGTGGAAGAAGAGATAAACCGTATGCTTCAATGGGGGATAATTGAAAGATCACATAGCCCTTATAATAACCCTTTAGTTGTTTTATCAAGTCTGATCAAACTGTAAGGTTGGTTTTAGATGC
>JARYHS010008074.1:314363900-314558453 GCA_031002005.1 Vandiemenella viatica
AAAATTTCCCCCTTATGATTTTGTTTTAAAACTTGTATTATTCTTTTGTCTTAGCTATAGTCTTCCACAGATGCCTATAACCTATTTTAAACATGCTACTGCAATTTTACAATCTTTTAATTTTTTTTACGTTCTTTAATTTAATTACTTTCTGACAATCTGTCTTTACTTAATTCGTTGCAAAACAATAGCTCTTACATCACCGTTACACTTTACTTTATTTTCTTGCTGACTCAGTTCTTGCCTCAATTACAATTTGCTTTCATTGAAACGTTAATATTAAATGATACTTCTTCTTTTTGTTGAATATGAGACTGCAAGTCCAAAGAGAAACTGGAATCTGTACTTGCCAATCTGCGCCGATCTGCTCCACGTCGTCCTCAGAAAATTCCTTGATAAACCGATCCTGGCAGTAGAGTCTCCAAATGTAACACCCTTCTCGGCGTACCGACCAATAGTTTTTTTAATGCCTAATTTGCATCATGGGAGGTCAGCCCCATTTTATATATAATTCAGGCCCTTCTCTTCCAAATTTATTTAAAATAAAATAACAGCAGTTTACTAGTATTAAATGCCTTGGTTTAATTTCTTCAAAATTAATTTACAAAGCCAACTTCACAGCTAATCTCAATAATTCTAAACACACAGAGATTCTATATTATTATTGAATCCAACGATATTATTATATATTTACTATCTTATTATAAACACTACTGTCTGTGGAAGGCAGTTTAGAATTAAATATTTACATCTCTTTTTTTTTACAGATTATTTATAATTAAAAGATTAATACACACACAAAAATAATCAATTAAGAATTATAATAACAGATATGTTATAACGTGCACCTTCCGCCGACCACTGGCGACAACATCGATGTACTGTGGAGACCTCGCGCCCCACATTTTGAGCAATTCGGCGGTACGTCCACCCGGCCTCCCGCATGCCCACTATACGCCCTCGCTCAAAGTCCGTCAACTGCACATACGGTTCACGTACACGCTGTCGCGGCATGCTACCAGTGTTAAAGACTGAGATGGAGCTCCGTATGCCACGGCAAACTGGCTGACACTGACTGCGGCGGTGCCCAACCGCTGCGCAGCTAGCGCCCTTCGACGGCCAACACTGCTGTTCCTGGTGTGTCCGCTGTGCCGTGCGTTTGATCATTGCTTGTACAGCCCTCTCGTAGTGTCCGGAGCAAGTATGGTGGGTCTTACACACCAGCGTCAATGTGTTCTTATTTCAATTTCCAGGAGTGTAGATAGGCAAGTTACTGCTTAGCACAACAGATTGTAGATAAAAAATTAAACACAAAAAGTATAAAATTTTTGAGCAAATCTTTGAGCAGATATTTTCTTTCTTTTTTTATGCTGTTTTCTATGTTTCTGTTGTTCTACCTTGTTGCATCTCCTGCTATTGCAAAAGATTAGAAGATCCATGAGAAAATTTTTCAAATATGAAGAATAGTAAGGTAGGTGGTTTGTAATAGGATGAAATAAGAACTGCCTAATTTGTTTCAGTTGTTTATTTGTTTGGTGTATTAGGCATATAACAAAAGTAGATGCCAATGAAGCAGTTTATTAATCTGTTATATGTTATATATATGTAATCTGTTAAATGTGTTAATGCTATTTAACGGCTTGCCTCTGAACTGTCTCATACAGACAACATTCACAGTTATTACTTTTGCCCCTTATCGGTAAAATTCAGGGGAAAAAATCGTTCTTAATTTTCAATGTTGCTTAGTGGCTGATTTATCAATTTCGGATAGATATCAAAAGAAATAAGTGAGGTAAAAATAGTAGTTTAAGTTATTTTGTAGTGTTAAATTTCTTATATACTGTAAAAAAAAGTTCAAATCACTAGTTTGACTTTTGATTTTTTTTTTTTTTTTTTTGTGTTGTTCCATATTAAGGCCTTATTAGGCTTAAAATAACACAGTTTCCTAATTAATTAGTTCCAGAATAGTAATAAAATCTACTGGAAATAATACATAATAAACATAAGTATTCATATATAGCATATAGTTATTCACATTAGGTTAATACGATATCGTTATTTTAAGTTCGACTATCAATATTGAAATCAAGTTTACGAAAACAAAAACGTAGGTTCTAATAATTAACCTGTTCTGCCTGAAATTTAATTGTGTTTAATTGCCATCCCTCTGCTGGCATTGCCTGTGGTGGCATTGCCTGTGGAGGTTCAGCCTGTGGGGGCTCAGCCTGTGGAGGCTCAACCCCTGGAAGTACAGCCTGTGGAGGCTCAGATTGCACAGGCACAGCCTGTGGGGGCTGAGCTTGTCGAGGCGCAAGCTATAGAGGCAGAAAGTAGAGACAGTGGGTTGGAGGAAGTTGAGAAGGATGGGTGGGAGCTGGTAACAGGTCGTAGAAGAAACATGGTTAACAGGATGAACAAGCCAGACACTTCGGTAATTGTGGGAAAAAATAGGTTTGACCTTTTGCCATAGTAAGGAGGAGAACAGCCTCATGTAGATGTAGGAGTAGGAGTAGGTAAGATGCAGAGAACCTTTAGGAATAAGGGTGTGCAGGGCAAGAACAGGAAAAAAAGGGTTCTGCTGCTAGGTAGTAGCCATGAGAGAGGTGTAGGCCCTCTCCTGCAGGGTCAGTTAGGCACAGGATACCAGGTCTCAAGTTTTTTCAAACCTAGTGCAACTATTAGGTCAGGTAATACAGGATATAAGTTCACTTTGTAGGAGTTTCACTAAGGATGACAGAGTAGTGATTGTGGGAGGTGCGGGAAATAGTATTGATAGAAACATGAGTTATAGTGTAGAGAGTGACCTGAGGAAGATGGTGAAGGAGGCACAGCATACCAGGGAGGAGCTCATGCAGGGCCTAACATCGCCATGAGCAGTCACAATTGAACTATGCTGTGAGGCAAGTTAATGGGGAAACGGAAGTGCTACTTGGGAAAGGCATTAGTTCTGTGTTGGGGGTTGTGCCTGTGAACACCATTGGTACGTGGGGTTTCACTAGACATGGCATTATCCTAAATAGAAGGGGGAAGGAGAGTACTTTCTGAGTTGTTAGGTAAAGCAGTGAGGGAGCCCATTTCCAGTGATGATGGGGACAGGACTGTGCTTTTTTAGGTTAGGGGCTGCTGGTGAAGGGACAAAAATAGATTATCAAAGTGATACTGATTGTAGATTCACCATGGGAAAAGTCACAGATGTTAAAGAAATAGATGAAGTGGCTGAAACAATAACTGACTGCGCTAAAAATGGGAAAGAGGAGATAAATTGTGAAATGTAAAGCGGTAGTAAGGGTATTAATGGTAAACTGTTGAAGTATAATGAACAAAGTTATAGAATTTGCAAACTTAATTGAGATATACGAACCACAAGTAATAATTGGGGTAGAGAGTTGGTTTAAAGAAGTACTAGACAGTGAAGTTTTTCCTGATGATTACAGATTGTACCGCAGAGATAGAGGAGCAATTTGTGGAGGAGTTTTCGTATTAGTTAGCAAAAATTATCACAGTTCACTGGCGTTCATAGATCAAGACCATGAGTTACTTGGGGTAGATTTCTGGGGTTATAAAAAAGAAAAAAATCAGAGTGTTGGCTGTTTACCGCACTGGAAGAATGAAAGAAGAAGATGAGACTCTCGGGGAGAAATTAAATTCATACTCAGATTTCAGAGGTGAGAATAGAATGATCATCATTGGTGGGGCTTTAAATTTACCAGGTGTAAACTGGGAAGGAAATAAGATAAATAAGACAAGGGAACAAAGATTTGCAAATATCTTAATAAGGGAAAGAGGATTTGCACAAGTGGTTGAGCAAAACACTAGGGGACAAAATATTTTGGATATATTTCTAATTAAGCCTGATAAAAACCTTGTGGGGTGTCAAGTAACTGAAGGAATAAGTGATCATGACGCAGTTCTGATGGATATTAAAGGATTCAGTAAACCAGCAGCCAAAATTGGTGGGGGAATTAGGTACAATTATAAAAAGGCATAGATTTCAAATTTGAAGAGATATTTCAAAGAACAATTCAGCAAACGGTAGGAAGGCACAAGTACTGTAGAGTCATGGTGGGAAGAGTTCAAGGAGATAATAACACTGGGGGAAGAAAAATTTATTCCAAAGCAAAAAATAAAGAGAAGTAGAGACCCTATGTAATATAATAGGGAAGTGAGGAGGTTAAAGAGGTTGGTAAGAGGGAACATAACAGAGTTAAGAGACAGCAGCGTAGTAGGGGATATTTAAAACAACTAATAAGGACTTAAAAACAGCAAACAAAGTGGCTAAAGATGGGTTTATGAAGAGTATTGTCAGTGCAGGAGGACCATTGACTGATGCATATAGAAATTTCGATGGCTATATCAGGAAACTGAGGGGAAGTGAGGGTGTAAAGACACTTATAGATAAGGATGGAGGAGAAGTTACTGAGGATTTGAAAAAGGCAGAGATTTTAAGTAACTGGTTTAGTGAAAGCATTAGGGACAATGAATCAGAAACGGGAGGGTCTAGTTTGGAGAAGGAGCTTAACAACACAATTAGTAATGAGGATAGTAAAAAATTTGAAATTCATTCTGAGGAAATCATGAAGGAAATAAGAAAGCTGAAAAACGTTAAAAGGGGCTGGTGTAGATAGTATTACTACACATATCTTAAAGATAGTCAGATGTGAGATTGTAACTTATCTTGAAATATTATTTAAATTGAGTCTGGATACTCGCTGCTTACCAAAGGACTGGAAAAGTGCAATAGAAGTACCGGTACATAAAGGAGGGGTGAGAAATAGAGTTGAGAATTACAGGCCAATCAGTTTGACATCAGTGATAGGTAAATTGATGGAAAGATTGAAATGCAACCACATCAGAAATATATGTGAGGTACTTAAGTGGTTTTCAAGATGGGTTCAGGCAAGGATATTCATGTGAATGTCGGTTGGTGGGATATAACAAGATATTTCAGATGAAATGGACAAGGGAGGAAAAATTGATAGTGTAGCACCAGATCTGTCAAAGGCGTTTGACAGAGTGAGCCATAAAATGGAAGTAAATAAGGTAAAAACTATTGGAGTGGATGAGAAAGTGATTTGCTGGGGAGAAGAATTTTTAAAAGGTAGAAAACAGTAAGCTACGGTAGGAAATGTAGTATCAAAAGAAGTGGAAGTAAAAATGGGAGTGCCACAGGGTAGTGTATTGGGACCATTGCTATTCATTATTCTAATGAATAATTGTGTTGATTGTTTACTATCTGAAATTAGATTGTTTGCAGATGACATAATGCTACATAAAAGAATCAAAACGATAGAGGACTAAAACAGTTGCAGGGTGATCTGGACAGGATATCTAGTTGGGTTGGTAAACATGGGATGAAGATAAATGCAAAGAAGAGTCAGCTTATTAGGTACACAAATAAAGAACAAAAGGTTAATTATGAATATAAGTTGGGGAAAGAATTGCTTGCTGAAGACTTGAAATGTAAATATCTTGGCATTACATTTGATAAGAAGCTTAAATGGGCAGGACACATAGGACAGGTGGTAGGAAAAGGTTTCAAAATTCTGCACTTGTTGGAGAGAGTGATGAGGGGATGTATGAGACAAGTGAAGCAATTGGGTTACAAAACTTTGGTCAGACCATTGCTCGAATATGGTAGTGTAGTATGGAACCCACATTTTACGTATCAAATGCAGGAGTTGGAGAGGGTGCAAAAAAGGGCTGCTAGATTTGTTTCTGGAAATTATCGCAGAATGCAATCAGTGACGGATATGATAAAGGAGCTGAAATGGGATTCATTGCAAGACAGGAGGAGGATGAGGAGGGTCATGGGAGTGGACAGGGCATATACTGGCAATGAGGCATGGAAAGATATTGGTGTAGGTATAACAAGGAGTGCGTGGAAGGGAAAAGGTGACCATGACCACAAGCTGGCACTCATTTCAGGCACAAGGGTGTGTGAAGATTTTTTTTTTTTGGGGTAGGGTTGTCAGCGATTGGAATGAGTTACCAAGAGAAATGATGAATAATTTACCGGAAACGTTGAAAGAATTTAAAGATAAAATATGTAGAGTTCAAATGTAGCTGGGTGCAGGGTAGGGTGAAGATTGGGGTGTAGGGAAATTGCCACCAGAGCCTGTGCCCCATTCCAATTAAATTAAATTAAAAATTCGTTGCAGAAATAATGATAATTTTGCCTTTTAATGGTCCAATTCCAAAAAATTCCTTTCTTAAAATATGATGTTAAGAAAGTGGAGATCTTAATCTTTTAAATGATACTTCATTTATCTATTCTGGTTAGGTATCCACAGGAATAAATAGCTCATGATTAAAAAAAACTGCAATTTAGAAATATTGTCAGTTTTGCCCTTTAAGGATGGAATTTGAAAAAGAAATATATTCTTGAAATATGATATGATCAAAGTGGATACCATAATCTTTAAAATGATACCATATTTATAGATTTTGGTTAGGTATGAAGGGAGGTAATGGCTTGTGACAAAAAAACACCTTACAGAAATAATATATATCACAGTTTTATCCTTAAACTAATACATAAATCAAAAATTGAGATATGCTAAATCTGTGCACTGGTACTTCTGTTATAAGGACCAGATTTCAATAGTATTATTGTGGATTTCGAAAACATTATGAATATATGAATAGTTGTATTCTCCTTTACCTGTATAATTCAAATGTAAACTGATCATAATGACATTGTGCATGATGATCATCAAAACGATACGGAAATCACAGCAGTGGAGAATTTGTATGTTTGCTGGTAGGTGACCTAGACATTGTTTCACAATTCTATCTTGCTATAGCAGGTGGACATCAAAGGGTTATTAGCACTGTGATTTTTTTTAAAATTGTGTAAAATCACATAATCACCATTTGTAGTTTCAACTACTTGAAATATGAATATTATACTTTTTGGAGCACCTGGTCATCTGGTAAAATGTACATACCTGCAGCCTATGGATCTCATAGGATGCAACATGTAAGGTAAGAGACATGAAACTCTAAAAGAGGTGGGATTGACTCAGGTAAAAACATAATATGGAAGGAATGAAATCAGACAAGTTAATTAATTGAAAAGGAGGGGCCAAAGAAGAAAATGAAAGTGTTTGAGACTGTGGAGTATAAGAAATAAGGGTGATTTGCCAAACTGATCCAACTTATAGAGTTTATAATAGTCAGTGTTCAGTACTAATATCCAAATTTTCTATACCATGAGAAAGAAACAAAAGCAGTTGTTTTTGTGGCATATGCAGTATCATTCAGGTCCCTAAAACCATTAATCCAAATTTAAAAAAATACCTATGTGAATCCTTTAACAAGATATCAATTAATTATAACAAATGAGATGACAAACGCTAAGTAATGATGCATCTATAGCATTAAATTATTTGATTGATATAGTCCTGAATGCATCACAACAATTAGAATATTTTTAGAAATAAATTCAAAATCTTAAACAAAACATCTGAATAATAATACCTGAATTATGGACCTAGGGGACCTTGTGTTTCTTAGTAGTGGCACTCCAAGAACATAATACCATGAGTCAAGTGGATATGTTTCAGTGTAAGGTGTTGATACAATGCTTCCACCTAATGAACAACAATTAGTAGCAATAAAATCTTTAAAAATGCTAATTTTCAAGTTTAAACACTAATTTGCTACAAAAAGTAAATGATAATGGCTTACGGATAACAAAAAGCTCCAAATGTTCAAATAACTAGATAGATATGTACACTTTGATCCCATATTCGAACAGTCTTGGGATGTGGAACAGCAAAAATACTTATTAACTATATCAGTAATATTACCAACAAATGATAACTGGTTACTTAAAAATCCATTAATATAATAAATTTACATTGTTACCTACAAACACATATTACCCCACGTTAATTACTGCATTTATAAATGATTTCAACACAAAGAAAAATCATACTCTATTTTAAATAATTATGAACAACTTAGTCACCTTATCCTTTCATATATCAAATATGTAGTATTTTCGCAGTCATTCAAATAAAGTATTTTCTCGAGTTACCAAATTCCAAGAAAAAAATTCTTTCACAGATTAAAATGAGTTCTCAAACAACAACTATTTCAAGTGGGTATGTAGACGTCCACAGTCGTTGTCGATGTTATCTTGGTTGTCCGGGTTGAACCACATAAATTTATCAAAACCTAATGTTTCTGCCATCATTTTCTGGCCTTCTTCAGAGTTTGTGGCCTTCTGCAGAGGACTACCAAGATAACAACTATTTCAGTTTGAATATAAAGTATTTACGCTATTTAGAAAACATTTTATTTCTTGTGGTAAGACAATGAATAAATATGCTCCACTGAATTTTATCCCTTTATGTACAATTCACAATGACTAGTATTCTTTGTGAATGTTATATTTATCCCTAGTATTATAGCCATGTATGTCAGCATTATGTTGGAAGTGTTCAGAATTTTCCACTACAAAAGATAGAAGAGTGTATATATAATGTTCCAACATTCAAGTTTGTTATTTTCTGGCATTACATTTTATGTTGATAGCAATTTAATGGTACTGACAGCTATGATTGATGCTCATGTCTTCGATGTTCAGTTAAATATGCCCAATTTTTACAGTTTTGGATTAGTAATAGGCTTGGTTTGGTTTCCACCTTCCCAGGTGTCCATTATTGTTACCTAAATTCAGGTATTATGAAGAAAGAAATAATATTAGAATTATTGATAATAAGGCCTATAAATACAAGAGGAATTTTGTCCTAAGTGAAGTGTCAATCACCAAATGGTTAGCATTTGTGACATTGGAATAAACTTGTAATCAGAACTTCAATTATTCACCTAGATAACATCATTTTCAAAATACATTAAGCCAATTTGCATTATCTCTGATGATTTCCAATTGTAAAATGCATTAATTAAAATTGCATAAACAAACAATCAATCAATCAAATTAACAAATTTATGACAATATGCTAGCCTGAATAAAATGTCAATAAAAACACCCAAATGGATTAGAAAAATATTTGGTTGCTTTTATTAATGACTAAAAATAAATAAATAACCCAGACAAATGCAGTCTTGAGTAGATAATAATGCTCTCTTTCTGTTAGATTCAACGTTACATGAGACTACTCCTTTTTCATACAATATATTCATAGTTAATGCTAGATGACTAATGCAAAAATATTGCAAATACATTGAATAGGTTGAAAGAAAAAACTGCCTCATTTGTAGCAATCATTTATTTGTTTAGTGTAATAGGTACATAACAAAATGCTAAGGACATTTTTCAGAACAATTAAGAAAAACTTTTGAACGTATAAAACATATGCTTGACAAACTATCACTGACCTATTCACTAACGGAATACAACTAACCTGAATATACACACAATATATCTATGTCATATATGCTGTCATGGGCAGTATTTTGTAGTATAGATTTTAGCGGTAAGAAAGGCTGTTTGTTTTCAAGCCAATGCAAGGCGTGAAACCACATGCTGCAATACCCGACTCCAGCGCCCAAGGCCATTACAGTTGCAGTTTTACTGTGAGAAAGTCCACCAGCACATCCTGTCCACGAGGAACACATCCACTTAGCATGTGAAGTACACGAAGGAATGGCATGATATTCAGCCAATGGGAGAAGCTAGTGTCACCAGGCCAGTTCACAATGTGAATTTACATTGGCCAGACCTATTACAAACCAAAGTGGCCATTTTTAGGCATTTCTATCAGCCTCCCTTCCTCCACTGGCTCAGAAAGCAATTGCTATCAATTGGATCCTATGATCCACTATTTCCAGTATTGGTAAACCTCCGATTTATGTACCTATCGATGTAATAATACCATGCAATAGTTTAATATAATCAATCAAGGTCACAACTATCGATATCCTTCCAAGGAGTACCTACGTTCTGATTCTAAGTAAAGCGCCCCACACACTTACAGGCGAACTGCAGGCCGATGCCTGTGACGAAGAACTGTAGGCTGAAATCTCAAAGCACCACACACATAAACGACAACTGCCTGTAGGCGGTGGTCTGTACAGGCCATGGACTGTGTGCTGCCCACACACTAGAGTTCGTGAACTTCAGGCCAGTGGACTGAAGAGTTTTAACTTCAGTCCAGCGGACTGTCGTTCGAAATTTATGAACTCGCGCGGTTGCAGTGTAGTTGTTCGTTTCAAATTCACTGTTTCATAATTAACGTTCATAATGGGTCGCATTTTATTACGAAGAAAACGTTGTGCGATTGCGATCTTCAATAATATGTTATTACTTTCAACACCAGGACGCAAAAAGAGGTTTTGGATGAAACAGTGGTTACAAGAAAGGAGTAATCGTTCCCACATGACATCGTTGCGTGAACTACGACAATCACATACAGATGACTTAATTAATTACTTAAGAATGAGTGACGAAAATTTCAATGAACTGTTAAGTTTAGTTAGTCCCTTCATCACAAAGGCAGACACCCGAATGCGCCAAGCAATTACTGCAGAAGAAAGACTGACAGTCACGTTGAGATTTTTGGCTACAGGTCAGAGTTTTGAAGATTTGAAGTTTCCTTCGAGAATTTCACCACAAACACTTGGTATGATAATACCAGAAACTGCCAAATTTATTTACCAGACTCTCAAGGATTTATACATACAGGTAAGAATAATTTTTATTTTGTTTATTGTTCAGTAACTTTTTACATTATAATAAACCACGGAAACGATAGAAATATATAGAAAATGTAACTTACAATAAAAATATAGACACAATAGTTCATTTCCATGTACAGTTAGTTATTGCATTTTTTAAACGTCAAAAACTGTGACAGTTCTGAAGCGTCAGGGTTTTTAGGATCATTTTCACAAAAATGTATGGGTTGCAAATTTGAATGCTTTTCAACATTGGTAGTCATGACTATCTGGGACGTAGAGGCCATCGGAGAACGTGGTAGTTTGGAAGGCGGCTGGACGAATGAGAGACCCATGATATCTGTTTCTTCTTGAAGTCTTCCTTTAATCCCATGGATTAGAATTTTATTGATTAATAACTCCGCGTACATTCTTTGTTCATCATCCATGCGTCGTAATTTACATGAAACATTTAATCCAATCCCGTCAAACTCATCATCTTCCTTTAGTGCTTTAAGGGCTTCCCTAATAGCAACTTCCTGTCCTACCCTTGACACCTTCCTACGTGGATTTTTTTTTCTTTGGAACATCTGAAGAGATTGGTGACCCTTCTTCTAGTGGTCCAGTTGCAAACATTGACTCTGCTGGTGATGGTGTGAATGATTGGGATGGTGTGTCTTCCTCAACATCCTAGAAAGAATTTTTTAAATAATTATTTCAATCATTATTGATGTTATGTATGAATGTAATTTTGTAGGTACTTTATGATTAAGTAATAACCCGTTGTGTAGGTAAGATTTAAGGTAGAGCGACATAGAAATTTTCAAAACATATTGTAGGTATATTCACAGTACTACTAAATGAACTACTAACTAATTGATGATTTTGTTTTCAGCTACCAGATTCCGTTGAAGAATGGCAAACAGTAGCAAAGGACTTCGAAAACAGATGGAATTTTCCTAATTGCGGTGGCGCAATTGACGGAAAACATGCCAGAATTAAGAAACCGCCGAACAGTGGTTCATACTTTTATAACTACAAAGGATATTGTAGCATTGTTTTGATGGCCATTGTTAATGCGGACTACGAGTTTGTTTACGTCAATGTTGGGTGTAATGGCCGAGTATCTGATGGGGGCGTTATAGAGTGCACATCTTTCTACAAAAAACTTATCAATAAGCAGCTTAATTTGCCAACTATTAATATGAATACGAAAAACCTAAATTTTTTATTTGTAGCTGACGATGCTTTCGCATTACATGAAAATATATTGAAACCATATCATCAAAAAAATTTGAGTCTTGAGGAGCGCATATTCAACTACCGCTTAAGCAGAGCTCGTAGAGTTGTTGAGAATGCTTTTGGGGTACTTTCGAGTCGTTTCAGAGTATTCCACACTGAAATAAATATGAAACCAGAAAAAATAGATTACATTGTTTTAGCTGCATGCGTCCTCCATAATTTTTTGAAAAAGAAAGAAAGAAGCAACTATATAGCTTCAGCTTCGTTGGACGTTGAAGATTTACAGACTGGTCAAGTAGTTCACGGTGACAGAGGGGATGATCGTTTGTCAGGTTTACAATGTGGATCTGTTAGAAATGTATGTGTTGATGCAAAACGTAATCGTGAACAGTATAAACATTACTTTGTTAATGATGGTGCTGTTTCGTGGCAACACAATTTCGTTGACAGATCTAATTAGTTCAAACATGTAATGAGTATATTTGAATTTAATAGATATTCAGTATGTGTGAAATAAACAAAGTGGATAAGTAACAAAATGATATTATCATTATTTCCCTTCCACCGATCCGTTTAAAGTTCATGCAATATTTTCAGCTGAAGAAATGATAATATTACTAAAGACAATGATAGTAACAGATACTTACCGAAGGCGTCATGAAGGCTTCATCACTCGAAACAGTGCTTCTAGTTTCTTCTTGATCAATTGAAAAGAGTAACATATCGAAGTACCAAAGTGACGGCGTATATGTATTATCAGCGGATGAACCAGACTTTGATGCTTTCACTTTCTTCAGTTCTTTACGAAATGCGCATCTCAAATTGTTAATCTTTTTCTTGACTGTATCTATTGTTGCCGTAGGGGTCACTGTTTTGTAAAACTCCAATAATTTCCCGTATGCCTCTTCTTTAAGTTGTTTATTTGCATACGATTCATCTTTTACCTTCCACAAACATGGAAATTGCCGATATAATTCAATAAATGTGGAAATGAATTGAGGTTTGTTGTCCATTTTCTTGACAGTCCAAAACAGATTAAACAGCGCGAAAGATCTGTGGCCTGTCGGCAGGCAGAGAAAAACGTATATGTCAGGCGCGGTGACTGCAGTCCAACTGCGAGTGTGTGTCCATTTTGGCCTTAAGATCGTAAACTTCAAAGATTGTTAACTGTGGACTGCTGGCAGTTCAGGCCACGATCTCAACAGTCCACACACTGACAGTTACGCAATGCCTGCAGTGTACGATCTTAATATCGACTGTAGGTGTGTGTCCAACTACGATAAACTGACAGTCCAGTGCCTTCAGATAAACTGTAAGTGTGTGGGGCGCTTAAGATAAGTCTCTATGTTTCTACAGATGCCGACTGGAAACCTAAAATCGCAGCCGACAGTAATTAAATGCATGGATGGACTCACCAGTGGAGAAAGTATTGCCACTCGCTTAGTCAACACACGACATACGGCTCCTTAATTTTGTGTGCAGTTGTGGTGTCAATTACTGCATATTAATTGGGAAAAAGTTCCACTTTGCATAGCAGATGAAAGTAATTATTTTCTCTTCCTATATCCCAACACAGAGACTAGCTAGTAATGGAGGGAGTGATAGGTCAGAGTGTAAGGAGCAAGAAAGAAGAAGACGGTCTGAAATCAATTGGAGAAGCGACACACATTGGTCAGTGCAGGCAGCTGAGGTGACTTGGGTCGCAGCAGAAACATCGTGAGTTGAGAGGGGACAGCGGTGGCTGCTAGCAGTGCCACTGTCCAGGTCAGCACACAACTCAATGCAGCGCTACAGTGATGACAACACAACAGTGAGTAAAGTGAAAAACAGTAGTCTAACAAGTGTTCAAAATTCCTACCGACAGGCCACCAAGTACGAAAAATGACCGTGAGTCAAGTGGTGTAAAAATTTCAGTCACAGATGCACTTAAATCTTCCCAATAATTTCAGTGGAGATAAATCAGAATTGAGTTTTTTTTATAGATAATGTGTCCACAGCTTTTTCTTTGGTAGCTGTAGAGGAGCATGATTATTACAGCTTGTTAAAAGCAAAATAGTTTTTAATGTAAGGTCGAAAATTCTTTTCAGAGATGAAACAAAAGATTGGCCTTTAATCAAAAGTTATTTTGATAGAAAATTAAGGGCAGGGGCATAGTTACTATGGGGCCAGGCGGTGCAGTGCACCGGGGTCCTTTGGTCACGGGGGCCCCCAAGCACACCGCTGCCTCTGGGGGCCCCAAAGCGCACCTCTGGGGGCCCCCAATCGCAGTTCAGAGGCCCACAAGCCTTCATGGCAAACCGGCAACCCATTTTTTTTTTAGCTCTACTGTCGTCTAAGGGGACCCCTAAGCACAACTCACGGGCCCTTTCCTCAGCTCAGGGGGCCCTTACCAGCAACACTAAGCAAAAAAAGGTCGCCCATCTGGCCTGAGGGCCCAAAATAAATTTTTTGCACTGGGGCCCTTGTTGACCTACGCCACTGATTACGGGAAGCAGAGATCTTTGGATTTTTATGCTTATTGGTTATTCTTAGCCAGACAGAGAAGCAACAACTCAATGGCAGAATGGGCTTCTAGTGTTGATGCATTGGAACAAGATTTCCAGCAAGACACTGTGAATGGAATGAAAGCCATGGATGTTGAGGAAAGTCTTATATTAATAGATAAATTAATGAAGGTGACCTTTGTCCAAGGCATGAAAGACAAGCAAAAACAGACAGTTGTCAGAGCACAGGGTAAACCCGCTGATTTGGCCCTGCTTGAGGAATCAGCCATTTTGTCACAGTGCGAAAAATATTCACACAGCAGAGCTGACTCTAAAGCAACACATTTCAGACACTATACTATATTTGATAAATGTGAATCTTGAGGAAGAACCGGTCACTTAAATGTCGAAGCACCATACCTTGCCAATTATGCAATCGTGTTGGCAACCATGCCAAATATTGTAGAAGTAACACAACATCCAAAAGATTCAAGTACATTGCATGCAGTTATTGTCGTAATGCCGGTCACAAAGTAGCTTATTGTCAAAACAAGAGAAACAAATTTGCAAGATGCTGTCAAGTCAGTTATTTCCCTTCTATATGTAAAGCAAACCTTGGGGGCAAAACACAATCAACCAAACAGGGAAATGGAGCCCGAGAGCAGGAGTAGACAACCATCTTAGCACTTGAAACTATGGAACGGTGTATGCCATTGGTTGTCAGTATGCTAGTCTTCTTATATATAATAAAATTGTAGTTTAAAAAACTAAAATCATGCTTTCGTGGTAATGTGAACTAAAAGATTAAAAATAATATTTAAATACAAAAATTTTGTTTAACAGTGATAGGACGTCCCACAATACAGGATAAATTAATTTTTTTTGAATAAGCTTAAAGTATAAAGTCACTGATTACAAAATTAACTTTAATGTTAAAAAAGCATGGGGTGCTATTTCAGTTGTCTTATATTTTTTGTCGTTGGCTGCTTGTAAAGACAGAGTCATTGTCAAAAGTTATGTAGAGCACACCCCATGCTTTTTTAACATTAAAGTTAATTTTGTGATCAGTGACTTTATACTTTAAGCTTATTCAAAAAATTAATTTATCCTGAATTGTCGGGCGTCCTATCACTGTTAAACAAAATTTTTATATTTAAATATTATTTTTAACCTTTTAGTTCACATTACTACGAAAGCGTGATTTTAGTTTTTTCAAACTACAATTTTATTTTTAACTTTTTAGTTCAGATAGTTTAAAAAGTATGTTTCTTACTGTTGGCTTTTCATCGCCAATCTCCCTTTTTCTTTGAGTTGTAGTTTCATTATTAATTATTATTCCCAGGAGTAAAATAAAATTAAATGGTCAACTCAACAAGAGATCCAATAGCACGGTAAACGAGGAAGGCTACTTTTCTATAACAGTACGAAGTAATATTTCGAATACTTACTATTCAACATCACGTTAAGCGACTTCAGACAAAGAAACCTTTCTGGATAGGAGACAGCAGAAGACGATCGTCTACAGCAACCAAGGCTAGTAAATCACACCCGGGAAACTAAAGAACGATGATGATGATGATGGCTATATTGGGTGGGAAATCTCCAAAGGGTGTGGCCGCCAAATGACGAAGATTTCTCGAATCGCACCTGTGTCTAATGTCGCGGCTGCATTTGCCTAACTCAGTAATCCCATCAAGTATAGGATACACTGACAACGTGGTGAGAGTGAAATTATTGAATTTTTATCAGTTCTTAATAAGTGTGCAAAATTTAAAACGATTCGGACGTCAGGAAGCGGGTAAACACTGAAATGAAAGATTCCATTAGATGGCAACCATTTTTCTATTGTTACTGTCAGAGTAACGAAAATAGCAGGACATTGCTAAGAGACTACTGTATTGTCAACAGTTCTTAAAACGTGTGCAAATTTTTTTTGTTTTTACTGTCAACGTAATCAGAATATCAAGACGGAGCTATGAAATTATTGTATTGTAATAAGTTATCAATACATGAGCAAAATTTCAAACAACTCGGACATCTGGAATTGGGTTAAAATTATATTGCAAAATTCCACGGCATTCAACCATTTTTCTGTTGTTACTGTCAAAGTAATGAGCATAGCAGGATATAGCTATGAAATTATTGTATTGTCACCGGTTCTTAATATGTGTGCCAAATGTCAAACAGCTCTGACATCGGGAAGTGGGTCAAAATGGAGTTGTAAAATTCCGTTACATTCATTCATACATACATACATACATACAAGTCAAGCTAATATAAAGCGTGTAAAAATAAATGTCTGTCTGTCCTTCATGCACTCCTAAACTGTTCATCCGATTACTGTGAAACTTTGGTGAGTTGTCGAGTGCGCGTCTGCAAAGAATCCTGAGAAAAAACATTCGCAAAAAACAACCCCTCTTCTCCATAACAACACATAATTTTAAAAAAAACACAGATTTTAATAGATTTCTACGGAAATGTGCACAAGTATATTATAAAACAAACGGAAAAATACATCCTACATATGGTTTCCAAAAACGTATCCCCTCTCCCCCTTCCAACCCCTTAATTTTTTACACAAACCCACACTTTTTATCCGATTTCGATGGAACTTTGCACACATATAATTAAAAAACATAATCCCTCTCCCCTTTTCCATTTCAAAACCACCCCCTATGGATTTTATCTGATTTTTGATGGAAATTGGACATATATACTTTAAAACAAACAGAAAAATACTGCCTACATATCGTTTCCAAAAACACAACTCCTCTACCCCCTTAATTTATACACAAACCCACACTTTTTATCAAATTTCTATGGATCTTTGCACATGTATACTTTAAAAAAAAAAAATATTGTGGACATTAGTTTTACAAAAACACAATCCCTCTCCCATTTTTCACATGAAAACCATGCCCTTTTCCCCCTTACACCTTATAATCTAATTTTATATATAAAAATCAACGTGTTTTTTCCTATATTTCACTTTTCAGCCACCACTACCTAGCACAAATCACTGATGTTTGTGGGTGGAAGTAGCATAGAGTTTCCTGTAGTGCACAACGTTGGCCAAATGCTGATAGCTGTAGGGATGTGGGAGATATATAGATTAAAGTTGGTCAGTGCAGGGCGTTTTCATATTTCGACCAAAAATTCGTATCTCCGTATACTTCTCTTTCCTGCCACAACTACATAACATAGACTTTTGGTGTTTGTGTGTGGTAGTAGAATCGTCTTTCCTGTCGTGCACTATGGTTGTTAGATGTCGGTAGCTATGGGGATGTGGGAGATATGGGGGTTGAAAGTGGTCGACCTTTGGCAGTTTCATACTTCTGCCAAAGACAAAAGTGTCATGGTGTATCACTTTTCAGCGAAAACTACAGATCACAGATAACTGGCGTTTGTGTGTCGTAGTAGCACAGAGTCACCTTTCAATCACAACAGCGGCCGAATTTCAGAAACTGTGGTACTGTGGTAGATATGGTGGTTGTAATTGGCCGACCAAGGATATTTTCGTATTTCGACTGTCTCCACATTTTTCACTTTTCTGCCACAACTACATAGCATAGATCATTGGTGTTTGTGTTTGGTAGTTTAATCGTATCTCATGTAGTGCACTATGGTTGTTAGATGTCGGTAGCTATGGGGGTGTGGGAGAAATGGGGGTTGAAAGTGGTCGACCTGTGGCAATTTCAACTTCTGCCAAAGACAAAAGTGTCATGGTGTATCACTTTTCAGCGAAAACTACAGATCACAGATAACTGGCGTTTGTGTGTCGTAGTAGCACAGAGTCACCTTTCGATCACAACAGCAGCCGAATTTCAGAAACTGTGGTACTGTGGTAGATATGGTGGTTGTAAGTGGCCAACCAAGGATATTTTCGCATTTCGACTGTCTCCGCATATGTCACTTTTCTGCCACAACTACATAGCATAGAGCATTGGTGTTTGTGTTTGGTAGTAGAATCGTATCTCGTGTAGTGCACTATGGTTGTTAGATGTCGAAAACTATGGGGGTGTGGGAGAAATGGGGGTTGAAAGTGGTCGACCTGTGGCAGTTTCATACTTCTGCCAAAGACAAAAGTGTCATGGTGTACCACTTTTCAGCGAAAACTATAGATCACAGATAACTGGCGTTTGTGTGTAGTAGTAGCACAGAGTCACCTTTCGATCACAACAGCAGCCGAATTTCAGAAACTGAGGTACTGTGGTAGATATGGTGGTTGTAAGTGGCCAACCAAGGATATTTTCGCATTTCGACTGTCTCCGCATATGTCACTTTTCTGCCACAACTACATAGCATAGAGCATTGGTGTTTGTGTTTGGTAGTAGAATCGTATCTCGTGTAGTGCACTATGGATGTTAGATGTCGGAAACTATGGGGGTGTGGGAGAAATGGGGGTTGAAAGTGGTCGACCTGTGGCAGTTTCATACTTCTGCCAAAGACAAAAGTGTCATGGTGTATCACTTTTCAGCGAAAACTATAGATCACAGATAACTGGCGTTTGTGTGTAGTAGTAGCACAGAGTCACCTTTCGATCACAACAGCAGCCGAATTTCAGAAACTGAGGTACTGTGGTAGATATGATGGTTGTAAGTGGCCAACCAAGGATATTTTCGTATTTCGACTGTCTCCGCATATGTCACTTTTCTGCCACAACTACATAGCATAGAGCATTGGTGTTTGTGTTTGGTAGTAGAATCGTATCTCATGTAGTGCACTATGGTTGTTAGATGTCGGTAGCTATGGGGGTGTGGGAGATATGAGGGTTGAAAGTGGTCGACCTATGGCAATTTCATACTTCTGCCAAAGACAAAAGTGTCATGGTGTATCACTTTTCAGCGAAAACTATAGATCACAGATAACTGGCGTTTGTGTGTAGTAGTAGCACAGAGTCACCTTTCGATCACAACAGTGGCTCAATTTCAGAAACTGTGGTACTGTGGTAGATATGGTGGTTGTAATTGGCCGACCAAGGATATTTTCGTATTTCGACTGTCTCCACATTTGTCACTTTTCTGCCTCAACTACATAGCATAGAGCATTGGTGTTTGTGTTTGGTAGTAGAATCGTATCTCATGTAGTGCACTATGGTTGTTAGATGTCGGTAGCTATGGGGGCGTGGGAGAAATGGGGGTTGAAAATGATCGACCTGTGGCAATTTCATACTTCTGCCAAAGACAAAAGTGTCATGGTGTATCACTTTTCAGCGAAAACTACAGATCAGAGATAACTGGCGTTTGTGTAGTAGTAGCACAGAGTCACCTTTCGATCACAACAGCGGCCGAATTTCAGAAACTGTGGTACTGTGGTAGATATGGTGGTTGTAAGTGGCCGACCAAGGATATTTTCGTATTTCGACGAAAGGCGTCTGTCTCCGCAGATTTCACTTTTCTACCACGACTACATAGCATAGAGCATTGGTGTTTATGTGTAGTAGTAGAATCGTGTCTGTTGTCGTGCACTATGGTTGTTAGATGTCTGTAGCTATGGGGGTGTGGAAGATATGGGGGATGAAAATGGTCGACCTGCGGCAATTTCATATTTCTGCCAAAGACGCATGTGTCACGGTGTATCACTTTTAAGTGAAAACTATCAATCGCAGATCACTGGCGTTTGTGTGTGGTAGTAACACAGAGTCTCCCATCGATCACAACATTGGCCGAAATTTGGTAACTGTGGGAGTGTGTGAGATATGGTGTTTGAAATTGGTCGATCATGAATATTTTCGTGTTTCATCCAAAGACTTGTGTGTATCCGTAAATTTTACCTTGCTGCCGAAACTACATAGCGCAGAATACTGGTACTTGTGTGTGGTAATAGTATCGAGTCTCCCATCGTGCACTAGGGTGGTTAGTTGTCTATAGCTGTCAATATGAATTCTTTACAATCACGAACGAAGTCGTGGGCACCAGCTAGTCTTTTAAAAAAAACACAGATTTTATCTGATTTTGATGGAAATTGGCACACATATACTTTAAAACAAACAGAAAAATACTGCCTGTATATGGCTTCTGAAAACATAACCCCTCTCACCCTTCCCTACTCCTTAATTTTTACACTACCCACACTTTTTATCCAATTTCGATGGATCATTGCACATGTGTAATTTTTTTTTAAAATTAAAAATTCAGTAGACATTAGTTTTACAAAAACCCAATCCCATGCCTCTTTTCTACCCCTTCATTATTGTCAATGTTCTTGACTCACAGCTACAGTTCATATATGATGAAAGAAGTTTGCACATGTATACTTCAAAACAAACAGAAAAATACTGTTAACTTTCAGTTTGGCAAAGTCCAAACCCCCCTCCCCCTTTACCCCTCCCCTATTAATTTCCAGTGATCTTTATTGAAACACACAGTTTTTATCTGAATTCGATAGAACTTTGCATTTGTATACTTCAAAATCAGGAGAAAAATTCTGTTTATATTTGGTTTTAAACAACCAAGTGCCCTCTCCCTATACCCCAACTCCCTAATTTTTGTTCATATAAATACCCACAGTTTTTATATGATATGATGGAAATTTGCACATGCAAACTATAAAACAGACAGAAAAATATGATCTAATTTAATTCAAGAACCGAATTCATCTTCTCCTTTACCTCTCCCCTTATTTTTTTCCAATATTCTTTATACATACTCAAAAATTTTATCCAATAATGATGGAACTTCACACACGTATACTTTAAAATAAAGAGAAAAATATTATCTACATTTGGTTCCCAAATCCAAACTTCTCATACGCTATATTCCCTCCTCTCTTAATTTTCATTGTTCCTTAAACTAACTTTTATTCAATGTGGTTGGAACTTTCCACATATATAAATTAAAGCAAAGAGAAAAAGGTTGTCTTTCTTTGATTTACAAAACCCACCTACCTTCCCAATCACCCTAATTAAGAAAAATTTACACTTGAAACCACTCAGAGTTTTGGATATATCTCAAAAACACTGGCATAATTATGCAAAGTAGATAGTAAAATTATTAAAGTACACATTATTTCCTTTTAAACAGCAATGGACAGATTATGATCGGACAATTAATAACCAAGAAATTCGAACTTGAATTTTAAAAATGATTATAATGTTTTTGTGACAACACAAAAATCTACAGTTTTTATTTGATGTCGAAGGAAGTTTGTACACATATGATTTAAAATAAGTTAATTTGATATTTATATTTAGTTTAAAAAACTGCACTCACTCTCCCGTTTCCCCCCTCTTAATACTGATTCACACATCCAACTTTTCTGTGTGTAGCATATATCTCCAAAACAAACTAAGATTTTTTTTGTATATATGCTGATTGGAATCACCAAAAAAAAACCACATATCAAAGACCATTGGAACAAACTTGAAATTGAATGAAACAGCATTTAAAATTTATACATAAATATCTGATTTTTACTAAATAGAAACTTTAAAATGTATTCATTTAATCTATATGTTTATTTAAGTCTAGCAATAGTGAAGCATTGCGGGGTCAGCAATCAGCATTGAAACCAAATACACCCATAAACATAAAATTCCAATCAAAGGAACCTCACCTCAACTAGTAAGACTCGTGGGGCGGTTATACTGAAATTCTATTTGAGTCATAATTATTATATAACTCATAAATTTCATGTTGTATCCAGAAAGGTTGATATTAGCAAGCAAGGATATCTAGGAAGAGATTTTATGCTCCAGGTTGGAATCGTAATCTACTATGAGAACAAAAGAGCTTACATTAGAGGTCATATTATTCCCATGTTGTCGAGAAAGGAAAGTTTCACAGACCAGAAGGCCCGGGTAATAAATCCAAACGTCTTCCCAAAACACAGTTGTAAGGAGAAGATATGTGATGCTAGAAATTCAGAAAACCATTTCACTCAACAGACAACCAAACACCTGGCATTCACATAAGGCAATTCACAACAGCAGAAAATAGAACTAAAACATGTTTCCACAGAAAACAATTCAGTGCCTAAAAGAGGAGTCACTAACAGTGAGAACAAAAATCAAAACAAACAGCATTTACATCCAGAGCAATCTAAAAATTCAAAACAAACAACAACAGATGCAGAGGAACAGTTAATCAAAGTATGTCCCAGAGAAATGGGGGATTTTGTGAATAAAGGTACAAGGTAAAAGAAACTCAGATGCTATAATAGATAAACAAGAACTAATTTCCGGTGTTCACGTACACGAATCAATTGTTAAAGTAAGTAATGGTGAGTGTATTATTCCTATTTTGAATACTAGAGAGGAGGAAGTAGAATTTTATTATACAGCTTTGAAAACACAACCATATTCCGAGTCGTCAGCTGATGACACACCCAGCCCACCGCACAAATGAAATGTTGATAAGCAGCTGGATCATATGATGCAACGCCCAGTCAAAACAAAGCCACGTGCTAGCTTGCTTAAAGATAATCTGAGTTCAAACATCTTAACCCAGAGGAAAAATAGTCCATTACAGAATTATGCCTCCTGTAAAATGATTTATTTTTCCTTCCAGGTGTTAAACTTACACATAGAGATACTGTGAGACATGAAATCAAACTTAAATCTTAAGCAGTAGGAACCATTATTAATAGTAGAACACACTGGACACCTGAAGTTTTAAAGCCCATATTAGATGAAGAGATTAATCCCACGTTAGAAGAAGAAATCATTACCGAATCAACCAGTCCTTGGAATTTTCCAGTTTTGTTGGTTCCCAAGAAAGCTGACGCCAGTGGAAAGCACTGAATAGTTGTGAGCTTTACGAAACTCAATGAAATTACTGTGGGATCAACCTTCCATATACCTTTAACCTCAGAGATTTTGGACTCCTTAGGTAAAGCTAAATATTTTTCCACTCTCGATTTGGCAAGAGGTTATCACCAGGTACTATTTGATGAGAAGGATACGGCGATCACAGCCTTTAGTACTAGCAAAGGCAAATTTGAATTTTAACTATGCCCATGGGATTATCCTCCTCTCCAAGCACATTTAAACAACTGAGGAGCCTGGTCCTCACTGGTATACAAGGGGAGATAGCATAAGTTTATCTCGATGACCTGTTAATTTAGATTTTTTTTAAATTGCTTAACGTCTCTTAACAGCAAGTTCTTTAGAGACAGGAAAGGATGGGGGGGGGAGGGGGGGGGCAAGGAATCAGCAGGAATTCGGCCATCGCCTTTTGAAGGCATTCACCTGGAGTGATTTGGGGAAACCATGTAAAATCCAAATCTGGATGCCCAGACGGGGATTTGAACCGCCGTCCTCCCGAATGTGAGGCCAGAACGCGAACAATTACACCACAACGCTCAGTGTTAATTTGTGGTAATAGTTTGGCAGCACATCAGGAAAAGTTAGCAGAAGTCTTTTCTAGGCTCCAAAAAACACAACGTAAAATTCAAACCAGCTACATGTGAGCTCCTTCACAAGGATGTTATCTATCTAGGTCATAAAATAACAAGTGAGGAAGTGACTCGAGATCCTGTGAAAACTGAAAAAGTTAAAAATTACCCTCAGCCTAAAACCACAAGACAACTCAAAACATTTCTAAGTCTCACCAGTTATTATCGTAGGTTCACTGAAAATTACAGTAAAATTGCAAAGCCATTGTATGAACTTCTAAAGGAAGTTGTAAAATTCAAATGAACTATAAAACTGGTCAAGCATTCCAAACCCTTAAAGAAAAGTTAATTAAGCCACCAAAATTACAATATCCAAACATCGAAGAAGAATTCCTAATTACTGTCAATGCCAGTGAAGAAAGCCTCGGTGCTATCTTGTCACAGGGGAAGATAGGAGAAGACATAACGATAGCTTATTGTAACACGCTTACTGTATAATTGCTTTATTTTATCTTCTGTTCTGCTCACGGTAAGACATGCAACACACTACTTGAGATATGTGTGCTTACACTATGTTTAGAGCTTTCATCTACTACTCATTACTTTTTTAATTAAAGGTTCATTTGCCGTGCGGTCGCCAGTCGGTAAGCTTTGCTAATTGGTTCAGCTACTTTAATTACAGTCACAGAAGATAAGTAAAACTACTGAGAAATACACACACACGTGCTAGTTTTCACAGATTTATTCTTCTGAAACTACATAATCCAAGAGCAAGCCAATAGACAGTAAAACTAATCTCCTTCATCACCGAAAAGTTGCAGATTCAAGTACAGTTAAAGCTGAATGAACAGTGAGTACAGTCCCGCAATTACTTAACAAACAATCGCCGTGGTGTAACTCGGTAGCAGATTACGAAACACAGTTTCTATTCACTCACGTCTCGCTGAACAACTTTCACAGTCCGACATATACCTCAGCTCACATCACACCGTGTCCTTTACTATGGAACATACGTTAAGCAGCAGTACAACATATACGCGGCACACACGCACGCGGCCGTAGCCGGTCAGCTCCCGCCGGTTGTTCCGTACTCCACACTCGACAATCGCCGACAGGGGCTGCACATATCAAATGGGAGAGTTGGACCAGTAAGTTTCAGTGAGCTAGTAGTTCAGAGGACTAACTCTTGGAGCGCTAGCGTCGGCAATAGAACGCCAAGAAGTTATACTTTCCACCGACAGGTGGTAGTACGTTCTTTCCATTATTGTTAACTCTGATTTTTGTCTATATATCTCTGCCATATATTGTCGTAGGTTGTCATTCATTGATGCATTGTTTTTATTGTTGCATATCAAACGGTCATTTCGTTTTGTCTCCGTTTTTTCTCTTTCTACTCGTATTGCTTTTGATTGCAAGTTGTGCTGTAAGTGGAAAAATTTCTACGCCGTTATTACAAGTAAGTAGAACTTGTATGAAAAATTTATTATTCCTATTATTAAACATTAGTTTCTTCATCAGTCCGTGATTAAAATATGTACATAATTTTTTTTTTAGAATGGTGTGCTGTCAAGCATGTGGTCTTTCTTCCAATATGGTAATCCCCGGTGCACAGCTGAGGGAGTATTTTCCACAGATTTTTCTGTGAAAAAACAAGAAGTTTCTGACATGTGGAAGAAGTTACGGATAATTGCTGGGGATGTGAGCAAGAAGTTTCTTTGTTCCCTACACTTCGAAAGGATTTGCTATATGAACCCTAAAAGCAATCATTTGATGCTGTACGCCATCCCATCGAAAGGTAAATGAAGTAGTATGTTTGTGTATTGCCTTCGTTTAGCGAATCTTCAATTTACTCGAGAATGCGATACCGATGTGATTGAAATACAACGTCGGATATAAAATTGCCAACGTCAAAGGCGAGAATGGTGTAATTCGTTACTTTTATCGAAGTTTGTTATTGTTTCGGGGCTTAAAATAATGAGTATTTCTCTTCCAAATTGGCAACTATTGGTCAGAGGAAATGCATTATCAATTTTCAGTACTGAAGGTATACTATTCTCGAGTATTTACGAAATATTTTTCCGCATCTGTTGAATATTTCCTTTTTCACTTTGTGAATATATGTGTTTCTCATTCATTTGTTAATTGAAATTGCGATTCATAACATAATTTGTGTGTGCAGAAGAACTCGCTGCAGAGAGTTGATCAAGAAGGGGTTATAACATTGGTGTCCAAATATATGCCCATAATGTCATTGTAAGCCGCTACTTATACTGCATTCAAAACAGTTGGTAAACTGCACAATTGTAGCACTAGACATGAAAAAGATATTCAGAAGGATTATAAGTCTGTCAATTGGTCAAAAAATGAGGTCATATATTGAAGGATACATATCTTTTACCAGTTCCCAACACATTTTGAATGTCTGTCAGCGGATAAGAATAACTTTTGGAGGATAATTTAAAGAATTATTTTTTAACAACTGCATGGAAGGATTCCTTTTGATGGTTCTACCGATATTTTGTTGTTTGTGGTGTATGTATCTGTTTTGATATGTTATAATTTTGCTGTAAATCATGTCATTTCCACATCTCAAAGAGATCTGAATATAAATGTCAAGAAACTGTCGGAAGTATTTGGCATTTGTCTTCATTCCATGCTTATCCTCCCTACTAAATATCATATTATTTTGGTAATTGCTCGCAAGATGTTCTATGTATATCAACAATAGAATCATTCGTTAGAATAATGAACAGTAATGAGTCCAATCCACTACCCACCTGCTCCTTCATCTCGATTGATATTGCATTTTAAGAATTACTCTGCCAGCAAGATACATCTGGGATTAAGACAATTGTCATGACCTGATTCACAACCATGACTAACTCTGTAAAATGCCATAGATACAGCCAGTAGAGCATGAACTGCTCCCCCCCCCCCCCACTCTCCTATTCATTATATTGTACATAACTTATTATTTTTATAACACTTTCTATCTTCTGGGCCAATTTGGTTGCTATGTTAGTTTATACAGAAACTATAGAGTTTTGATAACACATACTTCTAATTTAATAGTGATGATGCACATGTCCCAATAACAATTTATGTACACACCCACTTTCTCATATAAATAGGAACTCGGCACTTTTGTTGAGATATTACTTTTAACTGTCATGTTTAATCTTACATATGATGCCATGGATAGTTTGTATCATTTGTTACTAAACTGTAATGTTCAGTCTTATACTGAAAGGAACATGGCCTTTTTTAAAAAAATGCAATATTACTTTAACTAGTGAGGCTTTTTAATCGTAAAAATGTCATTAATTTATGGCATATAAGATATTTGATATGTCAGTGTATTTGTTAAGTACACATTTCAGTTTATTATTTATTTAATGGTTCTAATAAATGAAATATTTCCAGTACAGTTTTGATGCAATGTTTTTTAAATTATTATTATTATTTTCTTCCAAGGAAGGACACCAGATATACAAATGAGCAGCTGGAGTTGCCAGAGGGAGTAGGTCAGGTAGAGGTGGGTGGAACAGATCATGAAGTAGATGCCATCCATGGAGAATCTACTAAATATAGCGATAGTGTAAATCGTGTTTAAAATATAAATTTTGTGTGTTTGTCGGCAATGTATATTCTGTAAATATCCTGCTTAGTTGCTGTGTATTTAACTATTTCTCTAATCACAACTCTATAGTATGAAATCTGTCACAGTAATGGCAGTATATTGGACAGAAGCCCTTAGAAGCATAGAACACTTCCATCCTTAATCCTGTTTCATTACCTTTGATGCAAGTGCAGAGGTGAACAGTAGTAAAAGGATGGCCACTTTGCTTGGGGAGGCGGGTTTGGGGCCTCTTTACTGATGAAAATATTTTTATTAATTTTTTTAACATTGCAGAAAGATATTTATGCTAAATATATTACTTTATATTATGTGCCTATATTGAATATTGTTTTGTGTATATTGTAATCGAGCTTGGTGTGCAATCGTTAACGCTCTGGCCTCACATTCGGAAGGACACGGGTTCGAATCCCCCTCTGACCATTCTGATTTCAGTTTTCTATGGTTTTCCGAAATAACTAGGCCTACATGGTCCCATGGCCGAATTTTCATACCTGTTCCTTGCCACAAGCCTTTATTCTTCTTGAGTTCCCTTCTCCTATTGGATCAACATAGCTCTGTGCGTGACATTGCAGCATGGAAAGCCTCTTCTGACAAGAGGCTGAGACTATTCTACATCTACATCTACATATATACTCTGCAATTCACAAAATTGTGGGTGGCAGAGGGTGCTCAGCACCAAAGCTAATCTCTTTGTTTTGCATTCCAATCCCTAATGGTACGAGGGAAAAAATAATTCATATAAGAATCATTGCGGCACCTTATTTCTCTAATCTTATCTCTCCTGTCATTCCGGCTCAAATAGGTTGATGGACGATGTATTTCACTACACTCGTAAGTGAAAGTGGGAGTACACATGTTTACCAATAAGTTTAAACGAAATGTGGGTCGTCTATCTACCAGAGACATCCAGCCTAGTCTACTAATCAGTTCTGTGACGCTTTCATAAGGACTGTAGCAAGCGGTCACGAATCGAGCGGCTCTTCTCTGTACTTTCTCTATACTTTCGATCAACCCCTTACGAAAGGGATCCCAAATGGCACAACAATAGTCCAAATGTGGACGCACAAGAGATTTGTATGCTATCTCCTTTGTTTGTTCATTACAATTTTTCAATATTCGACCTATGAATCACAGCCTAGAATTAGCTCTACCTACCAACGAATTAATGTGTAAGTCCCATTTCATGTTCCTTTGTACTGTTACTCCCAAATATTTCATAGAATCGACCATATCAATAACTGAATTGTTTAACTCGTATTTCTGAACAATTCGAATCCTGCTCAGTTATAACTTTATTAACTTAAGAGTAAATTCCATCAGGACCTGTGACTTTACCATTTTTCCGAAGTTTAATAGCATGTACTACTTCACTCCTTGTGATTTCTAGAATGACCTCATTGATTCTTTTGTCTGGTGGAGGAGGATCAACTCTGTCATCTTTAATAAGAAGTTCCATAAATTCCTTCCAACTTTTAAGATTTCCTTCAACTCTCAGGATCATTTCATTGCCAATTTTTTAGTTAAAATCACCCATGACAAGTGTAATCTCTCCTTTTTTCATTGCTTCATTCAAGGTGTTATAGAAGGATTCTATTTCTTCATCATCTTTGTCTGCTGTTGGTGCATGAACCTGAATAATTTTCATAGCTAGATGTGACATTTGCAAACTTAAAAACATTACACGATCAAGTGGAACGAAATCAAGAATTGACACAATCACAGTAACCCCACATACACAGTTAGTATCAGTTCTCCCAGAAAAGTACCAGCATCATTCCTTCATAGTGTGAATTCCAGATCCAGGCCATCTTAATACAAGGATGTCAATTTTCAACCTGCATCTCTTTGCCTCCACATTTGCAAGCTTCCCATTCATATATGAACTGTGCACCTTCCATGTGTCAATTCTAATTTTGCCTTTCCCACCATTAAAAACAAGAGTATATATTCTGTTACAATATAATAAATATATTTTTGTACTTTCTATCTCTCAATGGATGTTGTAAATGATATTTAAAATATAATGTGCGTATGTATCATCTCTAAATACCCTGTACAATTCTTCATGGATGTTGTAAATCATATCTAAAATGTAATTACTGTATGTATATAATGTATCGTATCTAAATATGCTGTATAATTCTGTTTTTATTTCTGTTATTATTGCAATTGTTATTTGTTTCATTTTCAACTGAGGTAATAAAAATTCAAAACAAAGAAATTATTTCTTTTTGTTATTTCAATTTCCCTCCATTATTTTTTCTATATCCCTGCTGTTTGGTATGAGAAACTAAGCAAATACTAAAATAATAAGTAAAAAAAAAGTAAAAAAAAAAGTAATAGAAAGGATACATAGCAATATATAAAACGCCATAAACGATGTGGTAGGGAGCAGCGTCATAAGTATTTCAAAATTGCCGCGTTTTGGTGACGACACAGCGTGTTTGAGAGGACGAACCCTTGGAGCACAAGCGTCGCGGCTGGAGATTACTTCGCCAAAGATTATAACGGACGTGAACAGTCTCTATTATATTGTCTCTGATCACCGACTGTTCCACAGTGCGCTAGGCGATCGCCCAATGCCAAAGACATTATATATCTCTCTGATCACACTCTCAACTCCAAATATATCAATAACGTTCACGGTTACTTTGAACAAAGTAGAAAGGAACTTCACTGTAAGTGAGAAAGATTACCTTTCTTGTTTGTGGGAAGTCAAATTGTTTTGTCCCTATATATTTGAAACTCATTTTAAGAGAATAACTTATCATAAACCGTCCTTAAGTATTTTTAATGTCAAAGACCCATTCTCCAGATTCCTGAAATTCCTATTTAAACTCTCCGAGTACAATTTCCAGTTGATTTATAAACGAGGAAGTTGGAACTCGAATGCTGATACCCTTAGTCGAATCAGGGAAACTCACCCAGTCCCAGACACCCCCAAAAATGATGATAATGCTAGTGAAGACGTGGACACCTAAGAATACTAACACTACATCTACTCCAACAAAAAGGGTTGAAGCACAAACCCAGACTACAGAGGATGAGTTTCCTGTATTAGATGTCGCAGAAAAACAAGCAATCCTTTGAGAGTCACCACTAGCTCGTCATACAGGTATAAATAAAACAATAGAGAAGGTGAAAATATATATACAATAGAAGGGTGTGGACCAGGATATCAGAGAATATATTAGGAAATGTAATAGCTGTCAATAGAGTAAATTAACAACACATAACACGCAGATGCCACTTCTATTAACTAACTTGGAGACCATCAGACCTGTTCAGAAGAGATTTTGATCCCCCGAGTATATGTTGAAGGGTATTTACTCCATATGTCTGTGTTACAATTATTTCTTCAAAATGAGCCCTAGGTATCGAGAAATTAATGTGCATACATATGTACATAACATTTAAATGTTACAATTTTAGTACAACATCTAAAGGCTTCAGTATGGTGTATGCGGTAAGGCGCTTGCTTCACATTTTGTGAACCCGGGTTCAAATCCCCATACTGCCAAATATTTTTATTTCTTTTTTTATATGCAGTAATCATTGAGCATTGATTTTATTTCATTTAAAATTCATTTACGAAATTTTATTATGTGAAATAACTTTTAAAACAAAATAATACGGAATATAAAGTCCCAACTTTTTTTTATAAAATCATTGCTTATTGTTTATGTGGTTTTTTTTTTTTCCAATGAAACAGGTATATTTCATGTTCATCATTTCTATACTTGTATCTCAACAATTAATATCATAAAGTAAATATATTACAGCCAGAAGGTTAACACTACTGGTAGACTATGCTCTTAAGGTCAAAGACTGGATATGATTATTTAAATGGTTTCAAGTGATTATCGTGTACTTTCCCTCAGTTATAATGACCCTTTTGTATAATTACATTTTGGAGGTCAAGTTCCAATATACTGTACAGCCAATAAAAAGGGTTCCCCGCAGAGGATGAAGCCAAAAACTAGGAACTCTTTTTATTGGCCATACAGTATATTGGAACTTGACCTCCAAAACGTAATTATACAAAAGGGTCGTTATAACTGAGGGAAAGTACATGATAATCACTTGAAACCATTTAAATAATCATATCCAGTCTTTGACCTAATGAGCATAGTCTACTAGTAGTGTTAAAACCATGCAAATAGCAGAAAATGGGACCACAAAGCGATTAATAGGACAGGAGTTACTGGTAAACACAGCCACGTGGTCTATATATCAACAAATACACGTGCTCGGGGGCTCACCTCCCAACGTTAGAGATAAGAGCAGCAGGCCAAGATGGCCATTAGCTTGTTAACATCCCACACGCTATAAGCAAGGTTGAGTATGGTAAGACGAGGCTGCCAACACGTCAGCGGATGTAAGTGAGCAGTGCCCAGCTGACAGACGACAGCAAGGTATCGAAGCCTTTGCTTCTTAAACTAGTACACAACACATACACTGTCAACCCATCGCTTACTATGCCAGTATAGTACACCTTGCAATTAATATTGCAGGAAAAATATAAACAGCCAACATTTTATTCCTAGCAGCGGATACAGAAATAAAATTTATGATTAGCCATATTATAACCTCAAAGTGAAAGGTTTATTCATACACCACCCTTGCGAAGTTGAGATATATACGCACTATATTGAAATAAATAAAAAAATCAAATAATACAAATATTTTCTCCTCGCAGCTTATACTTTTGTTTTCTGACGAGATGATACAAGTAAGTAACCAAGGAAATTCTGAGTTTATTTTGTGTTATTTACTCTTAAAGTAAATCATCCACTGTCTTTCTTATGAGTGATGAAGTCATTTCGTAATAGTTAAGAATCAATTAGAAGCCTCTAGAGTACAAAATTACACTTCAAATGCATATGAGCCACATTTAGTATATTTAAACATATCTTTCCAAAAAAGAGAGAGAGAGATTATTAAACACTGGGGAAACACAGAATATTTGGCCGCAAAATAAATAAATAAATGCAAGGCTATGCCTGAAATCTTGTCCAATTCTGCTAGCAGCACATTTGGATCAAGAAATCACTATTCAACCAAAAATTTAAAATAATATAAGAAAGAATGTATAAACCGATATACTCATATTTATTTCATGTTAGACTAGTATTCTCCTATGTATATCTATGTTGATCTTTATGTGAAAATGTAACAGCCATATCTAATTAGAATAGTAATGTCATTACCATTCTTGCAATGACAAGAAATGTTGCTACATGACAAACTATTGCGTAAACGACTGCCAACGACAACACCACAGTCTAATGTCAACAACTTGAAGTGGTTGTATACAAACTTTTGTTTTGAAAGCTGTGTATGACAGCAAAATTGTAAATTATGATGTGGTCAGTATGTCAACTGTATTAAATGAATCTTTGGTCTAAGCATTCATTAAATTACATAATATTCAATACTTTGTCTGAATTTCCAAGTGAAAACCATGACCAATAATATTGAACCGTGAACTTATAAGCACAGTTTTAATACATATACATCTAGATATATACTCCGCAATTCAAAAAATTGTGGGTGGCAAAGGGTGCTCAGCACCAAAGCTAATCTCTTTGTTGTGCATTCCAATCCCTAACGGTACGAGGGAAAAAAGAATTCATATAAGAATCATTGTGGCACCTTATTTCTCTAATCTTATCTTTCCTGTCATTCTGACTCAAATAGGTTGATGGACGATGTATTTCACTACACTCGTAAGTGAAAGTGGGAGTACACATGTTTACCAATAAGTTTAAACGAAACATGGGTCGTCTATCTACCAGAGACTCCCAACCTAGTCTACTAATCAGTTCAGTGACGCTTTCATAAGGACTGTAGCAAGCAGTCACGAATCGAGCGGCTTTTCTCTCTACTTCCTCTATACTTTCGAACAACCCCTTACGAAACGGATCCCAAATGGCACAACAATAGTCCAAATGTGGATGCACAAGAGATTTGTACGCTATCTCCTTTGTTTGTTCATTACAATTTTTCAAGATTCGACCTATGAATTGCGGCATAGAATTAGCTCTACCTACTAACGAATTAATATGTAGGTACCATTTCATGTTGTTGTAGTTGTTGTTGAGGTTTAAGGGCGCGTCAATGGTGGGGTCATTAACACCCTCCATTTCAAGTTCCTTTGTACTGTTACTGCCAAATATTTCATAGAATTCAACCATATCAATAACTGAATTTGCTATACTCGTATTTCTAAACAATTGGATTCTTGTTGTTAGTTATGCTCATTGTCTTGCACTTTTTACAATTTAGCGCCAAATAGCGCACCAAGCCAAAATAATATCCAGATCACGCTGAATTTCTAAGCAATCAGCCAAATTCCTTACTTCCCTATAAATAACCAGCATCATCAGCAAACAATCTAAATAAGCTTTTCACTTTGTCTCCAAGATCGTTTATAAAAATTAAGAAAAGAAGTAGTCCTATTAGACTTCCTTGAGGTACACCCGATGTAACATCTAGATTAGAAGAACTTTCTCCTTCAATGATGACATACTGCGACCGACTAGTTAGAAATTCCTTTATCCATTCACAAAGCTGATCCAATATACCAGTACGCTTGATGCTTCGCTAAAAGGCGGTTGTGTGGCACAGAGTCAAAGGCTTTCTGTGTATCTAAAAAAATTGCATCTACTTGGGAACCTGGATCAATAACTTTCATTATGTCGTGTGTAAATAGGGCCAGCTGTGTTTCACATGATCTTTTCTTCCGAAAATCCATGTTGATTTGTTGTAAGCAAATTATTATCATCTATAAAATTCACAATGTTCGAGCATATAATATGCTCCATAACTCTACTATAAACAGATGTTATAGATATGGGACGATAATATCCAGGATCACTTCGATCATCCTTTCTTGAAAATTGGAGTTACTTGCATGATTTTCCAGTCTGAAGATACTTTTCGCTCTTCTAATGATTTACTGAATATATCAGACATAAATGGCCCGATTTCCGCCGCATACTCTGAAAATACTATTACTGGAATTCCATCCGGGCCCGGTGCTTTCCCCCAGTTCAGGAGCTCTAATTGCTTTATGATACCTGCAGTATCTATTCATAATGATTCCATCACCAACTCAACATTGCGTGGGAAAACGGGAATACTATCCTTATTTTTATCAGTAAATGAATTTTTGAATACAGTATTTAGTACATTAGCTTTATTGCGGCTTTCATTAACCTCGGAACCTACATGATTAGTGCTGGAATATTGCTATTGGTACAATTGACTTTTCATACATATGACCAAAATTTCTTTGGTTTTCTGTGAGACTCTTAGAGAGAGAGTTGGAATGAAAATCGTTGAAGGCCTCGCGCATTACATTCGTAATACATCGTCTTAACTCAGCTAAGGTTTCTAAATCGTTGCAACACCACTTCCTTCTTGAACATGCGTGTATCCTCCTTTGTTTTATGAGTAATCTTTTGACTTCGCATGTGTACCACGGTGGATCATCCTCCCCATTTATTGTCCGCTTTGGTATATGTATATCCATACCTTCCCTGGCTATTTGTATAAATTGATGCCACATCTCTTCAACGGTGTCCTTTGTTGACTTGAAGTTATGGTAATTATTCTTCAGGTAGGTTCTAAAACACTCCTTTGATGCCCTACTGTATCTGTAAACAATCCGCCTTTTTCTCCCTATTTTGCTAGGTCATTAGTTTGATAGTCGCAATTAACACTTTGTGATCGCTTATTCCTGTGGTTGTTGAAATGTCGGTGAATAATTCTGGCCTATTGGTAACCAGCAGAACTAGAATATTTTTGTAACTGTTATGACACCATGTAGGTTCATTAACTAGCTGCTCAAGATGATTATCTGACAACAAATCGAGAATTACTTCAGAAGCTGCCTTTTCCCTACTACCTGTAATGTGAACATAATTACGCCAGTCAATATATGGCAGATTGAAGTCACCTCCTAGAATCATAGCATGATCCTGAAAACAGCTTGCTATACTGTTTACATTATTTCTTAACTGCTCGGCGATAGCTATGTCGGAATCGGGTGGACGTTAGAAGGCACCTGTGATGAGTTTTGACTCAGGAACACTGAGTTTAATCCATATGATTTCACAGATGGTATCAACGTCTATTTCATTACATGGGAGAAATTTACTCACAGCTATAAATATCCCACCTCCATGAGAATGTAATCTGTCTACGAAAAACGTTCATGTCATGTTTAAAAGTTTCGGCGGAACTTATCTCCGGTTTTAGCCAACTTTCTGTACCACTAATGATATCCAATTCTGTGCTACAAATAACGCTTTCAAGTTCCAATTATTTGTTACAAACGCATCTACAGTTAATTATGAGAACTTTTAACTGTTGAGATTCTTTTACGTCCCTCCTACATTCCAGTGTTGCAACTGTTTGGGTTGCCCGTCACTGTATTTTGTGATCTGGGTCATATTTTGGGTCTTCCTCCCTCAGCCTAAAAGACCACCGAGTGCATTCCACACGGCCTCTGCGACTCGTGTAGCCAATTCACGTGTGTAGTGCACACCTTACCTTTTTTTTAACTGCTAAACATCTCTCTAACAGCGAGGTCTTTAGAGACAGGAAAGGATGGGGGGAAAGGAATGGGAATGAATTCAGCCATGGCCTTTTGAACGAAGCATCCCGGCATTTGTCTGGAGTGATTTGGGAAACCATGGAAAACCCAAATCTGGATGCCCGGATGGGGATTCGAACCACCGTCCTCCCGAATGCGAGGCCAGAACGCTAGCCGTTACACCACCACGCTCAGTGCGCCTGACCTAGTAATACCTGTAGACAGATATTTAAAGACTACAGTTTATCGAAGCCATACTTTTTTGTAAAGAATCTAAACTAAGTTGGAACATTGCTCCAGTTGCTACCAACTTAATACTTTAAAACCACAAGAGTTACAAACCCATGAATCTATCCAAACCAAGAGCAATCCAGAACCATGTATAAATATTATGTCATTCTTTAGGCTAGTATAAATATTGTAGTTCAATAGGTATTTTCTGTATTTGTAAACTTTTGCAAACATGTCGAGAATGCCTCAACTGTCTTTAGTATTGACAACCAGCCTAACCATATAGTCCCATAAATACGAAGTTCTTGTCATGGGTGTAGTATAAACTTAGCAGTATATCTGGTAGATTGTTAAGTTATATATAACTGTTGTAGCCTTTAGCTTTTGGTAATTTTGAAATTTTGTAGTGACACTCCCTGTAGACTTTTCGACTGTGAAAACATAGAAAAATCTTTGGGCGGCGCCCTGTGTGTCGTGGGCAGTATTTTGCAGTATAGATTTCAGCGGAAAGAAAGGCTGTTTGCTTTCCGTGCAATGGTGTGAAACCACATGTCGCTATACCTGATTCCAGCATCCAAGGCCACTGGAGTTGCAGTTTTACTGTGAGAAATTCAACCAGATGGTTCAGAAAGCAACTGCTATCATTTGAATCCTGTGATCCACTATTTCCATATTGGAAAACCTCTGAATTATGTACCTATAGATGTAATAATACCATGTAACAGTTTTCTATAATAAATAGAGTAGTCACAACTATCAATATCATTCCAAGGAATACCTACATCCTGATTATAAGTAAGATAAGTCTGTGTTTTTATCATGGCAAGGTGCTTACAGATGCTGACTGGAAACCTAAAACCTCAGCCGACAGTAAGTAAGTGCTAGGACGGATCCACCAGTGGTGTGTCGCCGCTCGCTCATCAACACGCGACTATGTTGCTATGATCGTACCCCATGAGAAAATTTCGTGAATAAAATGTTTACACAGGTACTGCACAGAAAAACAGAAATATTTCTCTAACAGAAAAAAGTATCTGAAAAGCTACTTATTGTATGAAAAAAATAAAAAAAATAAAAAATAAACACAGTTTATTGATATCTCAGTGATGTGTGGTGCTGCTATTTATTGCTAACATGCCAAATCCTTGTAGATGCCAATGAAGCAGTTTACTAATATCTCTGTGATATGGTCTGACTCTGAACTGTCCCTTAAGGGTGACTTTCATGGTTATTACTTTGTTCTTCAGGGGGAGATATTAATAATTAAAAAAATACCTCATTTACTGATTTCAGTTGGGTATCAAGTGAGATAAATGGTTCGTAACAAAAACACACGTTATGGAAATAATGAGACTTGTGCCATTTAAGGGTCAAGTTCTGAAAAAATCTTTCTTAAAATATGATGAGACCAAAGCAGACACCTCAGTCATTAAAGTGATACCATATTTATTGATTTCAGTTAAGTATCCGTGGAGATAAATGGCCCTTGACAAAAAAAAAAGTTATCATTTCTGCCCTTACAGGCTGAATTTGGAAAAATTAATTTCTTAAAATATGATGTGGCCAAAGTGGAGGTCTTAATTTTTTTAATGATACCTCATTTATTGATTTCGTTTAGTTATGAAGGAACATAATGCCTAGTGACAAAAAATATCTTATAGAAAATAATATATATGATCTTTATTAGAATAGCAATATTAGAATAATATGTAAGCCCTTCCAGTATCCATAAAACATTATAACATAGAGATTGATACTTTGTATATGATCTAGAAGTAAATAGAAGAGGGGAAGAGTTTCACATTATGCTGGTAATGTTTTTATTATGTTGATAGTTGAAACAGTAAGGGAGGTCACTTCTCCACATAAAGAAGAATGGAAATTTTTAGGTTAGAAGTTAGATACAGAATATCAATAGGTGACCAGAGAGTCGCAGGTAAACAGTATCCAGAAAGAGTAATTAAGCTAGTTATATTTGTTGCATTTCTCTAATTTTTTTTTTATCTGTTCTTAGCTTTGATGTTGGTACCGTCAAACAGTTTTACTAAATAACACAGCCGCTAAGGAACACAACTATCTTCTGTTTAGTTTTATTCTAAACATGTTCTTTTAGGTAATCCCACAAAAAGAAATCACAAGATCTCATGTCTGGAGAACGCAGAGGCCACAATACACGACTGATAATTTGATTCTCATTGTAAACACACTTTAAAGCAAGCATAGAATTTTTGATGTATGGTGAGTTTAATTTAATTTAATTGCAATGGAGCACAGGCTCCGGTGGCAATTTCCCTACACACCCATCTTCCCCCTATCCTGCACCTACCTACATTTGCCCTCTACAAATTTTATCTTTAAATTCTTTCAAAGTTTTTGGTAAATTATTCATCATTTCTCTTGGTAACTCATTCCAATCCCTGACACCCTTACCTAAAAAAGAGAATCTTCCCACACCCTTGTGCCTGAAATCGAGTTCCAGCTTGTGGTCATGGTCATCTTTTCCCTTCCATGCACTACTTTTCATACATATTGAAATATCTTTCCATGCCTCATCGCCAGTATATGCCCTGTACATTCCCATGACCCTCCTCATCCTCCTCCTCCTGTCTTGCAATGAATCCCATTCCAGCTCCTTTATCATATCCGTCACTGATTGCATTCTGCAATAATTTCCAGAAACAAATCTAGCAGCCCTTCTTTGCACCCTCTCCAACTCCTGTATTTGATATGTAAAATGAGGGTCCCATACTACTCTACCATATTCGAGCAATGGCCTGACCAAAGTTTTGTAACCCAATTCCTTGACTTCTCTCGTACATCCCCTCATCACTCTCTCCAACAAGTGCAGAACTTTGAAACCTTTCCCTACCACCTGTCCTATGTGTCCTGCCCAGTTAAGTTTGTTATCAAAAGTAATTCCAAGATATTTACATTTCAAGTCTTCAGCAAGCAATTCTTTCCCCACCTTATATTCATAATTAACCTTTGGTTTTTTATTTGTGTATCTAATAAGCTGACTCTTCTTTACATTTATCTTCATTCCATGTTTACCAACCTAATTAGATAACCTGTCCAGATCACTCTGCAAATGTTTACAATCCTCTATCGTTTTGATTCTTTTATACAGCATTATGTCATCTGCAAACAATCTAATTTCAGATAGTAAACAATCAACACAATTATTCATTAGAATAATGAATAGCAATGGTCCCAATACGCTACCCTGTGGCACACCCAGTTTTACTTCCACTTCTTTTGATACTACATTTCCTACGATAACTTTCTGTTTTCTACCATTTAAAAATTCTTCTACCCAGCAAATGACTTTCTTATCCACTCCAATGGTTTTTACCTTATTTACTACCATTTTATGGCTTACTCTGTAAAACGCCTTAGACAGATCTAGTGCTACACTATCAATTTGGCCTCCCTTGTCCATTTCATCTGAAATATCTTGCATATATCCCACCAACTGAGATTCGCATGAATATCCTTGCCTGAAACCATGTTGCCTGCTTGAAAACCACTTACGTTCCTCACATATATTTCTGATGTGGTTGCATATCAATCTTTCCATTAATTTACCTACCACTGATGTCAAACTAATTGGCCTGTAATTCTCAACTCTATTTCTCACCCCTTCCTTATGTACCAGTACTACTATTGCACTTTTCCAGTCCTGTGGTAAGCAGCAAGTGTCTAGACTCAATTTAAATAATATTTCAAGATAAGGTACAATGTCACATCTGGCTATCTTTAAGATATCTGTAGTAATATTATCTTCACCAGCCCCTTTATTTTTTTCCAGCTTTCTTATTTCCTTCATGATTTCCTCAGGATGGATATAAAATTTTTTACTATCGTCATTTCTAATTGTGTTGTTAAGCTCGTTCTCCGAATTAGACCCTCCTTTTTCTGATTCATTGTCCCTAATGCTTTCACTGAACCAGTTACTTAAAATCTCTGCCTTTTTCTAATCGTTAGTAACTTCTTCTCCATCCTTATCTATAAGTGTCTCTACACCCTCCCTTCCCCTCAGTTTCCTGATAAAACCATAGAAATTTCTAGATGCATCAGTCAATGGTCCTCCTGCACTGACAATACTCTTCATAAACCAATCTTTAGCCAATTTCTTTGCTGTTATTAAGTCCTTGTTTAGTTGTTTTAAATATTCCCTACTACCCTGCTGTCTCTTAACTCTGTTATGTTCTTTTCTTACCAACCTCTTTAACCTCCTTACTTCCCTACTATAGTACATAGGTTCTCTACTTCTCTTTATTTTCTGCCTTGGAATAAATTTTTCTTCCCCCTTTCTTATTATCTCCTTGAACTCTTCCCACCTTGACTCTACTGTACCTGAGCCTTCCTTCCATTTGCTGAACTGTTGTCTTGAAATATCTATTCAAATTTGAAACCTGTGCCTTTTTATAATTGTACCTATTTCCAACCTTCAATTTTGGCTGCTGGTTTACTGAATCCTCTAATATCCATCAGAACTGCTTCATGATCACTTATTCCTTCAGTTACTTGATACCTCAAAAGGTTTTCATCGGGCTTAATTAGAAATATATCCAAAATATTTGGTCCCCTAGTGTTTTGCTCAAACACTTGTGTAAATCCTCCTTCCCTTATTAAGATATTTGCAAATCTTTGTTCCCTTGTGTTATTTATCTTATTCCCTTTCCAGTTTACACCTGGTAAATTTAAATCCCCGCCGATGATGATCATTCTATTCTCACTTCTGAAATCTGAGTATGAATTTAATTTCTCCTCAAGAGCCTCATCCCCTTCTGTCATTCTTCCACTGCAGTAAACAGCCAACACTCTGATTTTTTCTTTCTTATTACCCCAGAAATCTACCCCAAGTAACTCATGGTCTTGATCTATGAACGCCAGTGAACTGTGGTAGTTTTTGCTCACTAGTATGAAGACTCCACCAATTGCTCCTCTATCTCTGCGGTACACTCTGTAACCATCAGGAAAATCCTCACTGTCTAGTACTTCTTCTTTTAACCAACTCTCTACCCCAATTATTACTTGTGGCTCATGCATCTCTATTAAGTTTGCAAATTCGATTACTTTGTTCATTATACTTCTACAGTTTACCATTAACACCCTTACTACTGGCTTTACATTTTCAGAATTTATCTCCTCTTTCCCACTTTTACCGCAGTCAGTTATTGTTTCAGCCATTTCATCTATTTCTTTAATATCTGTGACCCTCCCCATCGCGAATCTGCAATCAGTATCACTTTGATAATCTATTTCTGTCCCTTCACCAGCAGCCCCTAACCTAAGAAAGGCACAGTCCTGACCCCATCATCACTGGAAATGGGCTCCCTCACTGCTGTAGCTAACAACTCAGAAAATACTCCCTTCCCTCTTCTATTTAGGTATAGGCCATGCTAGTGAAACCCCACCTACCAATGGTGTTCACAGGCACAACCCACAACACAGAACTAATGCCTTTCCCAAGTAGCACTTCCGTTTCCACATTAACCCGCCTCACAGCATTGTTCAATTGTGGCCGGTCATGGCAACTTAGGACCTGCATGAGCTCCACCCTGGTATGCTGTGCCTCCTTCACCAACTTCCTCAGGTCACTCTCTATACTATAACTAGCGTTTTCTATCAATACTATTTCCCACACCTCCCACTATCATTACTCTATCGTCCTTAGTGAAACTCCTACAAAGTGAACCTATACCCTCTTTACCTGACCTAATGTTGCACTAGGTTTGAAAAAAACTTGTGACCTGATATCCTGTACCTAACTGATCCTGCAGAAGAGGGCCAACACCTCTCCCATGGCTACTACCTAGCAGTAGAAATCTTTTTTTCCTATTCTTTCAGTGCACGCCCTTTTTCCTAAAGGTCTGCTGCATCTTACCTACTCCTACATCTACATGAGGGCTCTTCTCCTCCTGACTCTGGCAACAGGTCAAACCTATTTTTTTCCACAATTACTGAAGTGTCTGGCCTGTTCATCCTGTTAACCATGTTTCACCTATGACCTGTTACCAGCTCCCATACATCTTTCTCAACTTCCTCCAACTTACTATCTCTACTTTCTGCCGCTACAGCTTGAGCCTCGACAAGCTCAGAACCCCACAGGCTGTGCCTGTGCAGTCTGAGCCTCCACAGGCTGAACCTACACAGGCGAGGCCACCTCAGACCATGCCTGCAGGGGCTGAGCCTCCACAGGCCAAGCCTCAAGAACCCTGATCCTTTCACGCAACTCCCTAATCGTTTCGCCCATCTCCCACATCCTATCACCCCTAAGACACAGTGAACAAAACCATGGGAGAGCCTCATTTAATTCCCCCGTTTCCTCTTCCCCACATGCCCAGTGAAACCACTTCTTACAAAAACTACAACCCATCCCCTTCGCAACGTACCTACGACAGACGCCACAGTTTCCAGTCATAATTTTCCCCAATACTTCAACCATCTTCTAACAAATCTTAAATTTATTTGGTAAAGTAGTCTTATAAACTTTATACTATATTTTTTAACGTTTTTTACTAAATATGATAGGCGCTATACTCGACTAACTGTTGAATTGTTACATATATTTAATTTGATTGAAGTTTTATGAAAAACGAATAGGTAATTAAACTACTTAAGAACCAATGAAAAAACTTAAGCTAATGGATTTCAAAACAAATTTAAGATGGTAGGACGATACTATTTAGTGCTGATGTGGATAACAACTATTTTGTTACTTATGAAAGTTTAAAAAAAAGAAAGGTAGGAAATTTTTTATAAATATATATATATATTAGATGGCAATTAAACACTATTAAATTTCAGACAGAACACGTTAATTATTAGAACATACGTTTTTGTTATCGTAAATTTGATTTCGATATCGATAGTTGAACTTAACGATGATGGTAACCTATGTGAGTAACTAAATGCTATATATGAATACTTATGTTTATTATTTATTATTTCCAGTTGATTTTATTACTATTCCGGAACTAATTAATTAAGAAACTGTGTTATTCTTAAACCTAATAAAGCCTTAATATAGGACAATACAGAAAGCTTTAACAATCGAAATTCAAACTAGTGATTTGAACTATTTTTTACGGTATATAAGAAATTTAACACTACAAAATAACTGAAACTACTATTTTTACCTATGCTATAGTATTATAGTAATCTAACTATCAAGCTTATGCTAAGTTTAATTCAATAAAACGTGCAATAATTAACAATAACGTTAACAACAATGACGCGAAATTTGAAAACTGTTATTTATGGTGTAATCTTAAATAATTCTTCTTGCTAGCAATAATTCTAAGAGTTTAGATGATAATTATAGATTTTAAAATAATTTAGTCTACAAAAACTTAGCTGATGAATGCAAAATCGCAGGTTGATGAGCAGCTCTCGACAGACACAGCCTATCGATCGCACAACCAAAGAGCCTGCACTGTCTTGTTGAAAATGACCATAATTTCTTTCATCTTCTGTCAGCTGTACAAAAAAGGTATTTAAAATATTGTCCACTAAGCGAGAAGATGTAATTGTTTCAGTAAAAAACACTAGTCCAATAATTTTCCTCGCACTAATTGCACACTAAACTCTAACTTTCACATCGTGTCACGGCTGTTCGTGGATAAGATGTGGATTTTCTGTACTCCAGCACTGACTGTTTTGAGTATATATGCATCCATTTAAGTAAAAATATGCCTCTTCGATGAAAAATGTCAATTGCGGATCCAGCTCACCATCATGCACACTTTGCATAAACCAGTTTGCAAACCTAATTCGTGCAGTGTAATATGCGTGTTTTAATTCGTGCACGGCTGTTGTCCGATTAAGGGCGCACTTTCAGAGTTTTTGTAGCCCTAAATGCACTTGCTTTGGAAACATCGACTTCTTGGGAGAGTCGTCTGAGGGATTTTCTGGGAGAGTTTTTCCAAATGAGATTAGATTTATTCGACGTTTCTAAGGCTTACGTTTCTTAGGCATATCCATTAGGGAATCTGTATCGCGCAATTTGTTTACCAATCTTTTTATAGTTGACCCGTGCAGCACTTCGACTCCTGGAAATTTTTCAATAAACATACGCCTGCACCTCCTTGCAGATTTGTATTTCATATCACAATCATAAAGGTAAACTCATTGCTCCAAAGTATACTTCATCTTGACTTCACAGTATACTTGATCTTCACAATATCTAACTGAGAACTGAGTTGCAACAACACATTTACTGTGTTGTGAAGGGCCCAATATTGTCAGAGAGGCGGCCCACGCATTGTCGGAGCACATGGTTACCCGTACGGAAATTGAACTTAGGGAAAACATAAGAACTAAAATTAATAATATATCTTCAGAAACACTGCTGAGAGTTAGCCAAAACATCCTTAGAATAGGTCAAGCGTGTATTGAAGCCAACGACCAACATTTCCAGCACGTGCTATGATGCAAGAAATCAGCGCAAGCATGAGGCATTCCTGAGAACGCGCGATGCGGCAAGCGAGGGGGCGCTGCCCCAGGCAATTTTTGCCGTGCGCACAGATGCGTCATAAATGAAATGCCCTATAATATGAGACTGGATAGATGAGATATATACAAACAGTATATATTATAAAACAACCTTACTTAGTCCACAACCCAAATGTTTGGTTAAATCATCCACAAGTGGGCATATTAAGCCATTGAATCAAAGGTAGGAAGGTAAGTTCATTTCCTCTGGAACCTAAAGTTTAACGTGGAATCTAAATCATGAAACATCCTAGGGTAGCTAATTTTACACAGGGCAGGCCTTAACCATCTAGGCACCCTGGGCGAGTCATGCATCTGGCGCCCTTTTATTTTTGATTATAACTTTTTTTTAAATATTTTGAATTTTGTACCATTTTTTAATGAAATAATATAATACTAAAAACATATATTTATTATTATTATTAACAACATTTTATACATTTATTCTCTAAACAATTTCATTTAGTCATGAAACATTAAATGAAAAACGAAAATTAAAACAATAAAACTAAAACCTTTCTTTTCTAGCTTTTTTGGCAGCAAACTCTTATAAGAGTGGCAAAATCTAGGTTTTCTGCAACTTGATTTTCAATGTACAGCGAGGCTAAACTAGTTAATCTTGTTTGACACATTGTAGACTGAAAGTACATTTTTATCAGTTTTAGTTTAGAAAAACTGTGTTCTCCACTTGCAACAGTCACTGGTATTGTTGACAGAATATGCAGCAAAATCAAGGTGTTTGGGTATAACTCTTGAAGGTTGTACTTTTTGATAAAGTTTAATGTTTCAATCGGTGTTGCCTGATTGTCTTTGAGATAGTGCTGGAGACCTAAAATTTCATCGCACAATAAATCTCCATCAATGTCAGATTTAAAGTTGATCGTTAACTTTTCTTGCAGTACAGAACAATGTCGCATTAGTTCTTCTTTATTTTGATTTTTTTTAAAATGTTAAACAAGAAATTCAACGTTGCAGAGAAATCTTGCATCTGTTGAAATCTTTCCTTCATAGATATAAGTACATTGCCGTTAAAATAGCCTGTTCGAGACCTGTTTGTCTATATGTTTTCAGTTAAGAGCAACATTTATCAAGCATTTCAGTAAAGTCGACAAAGTTGATTTTAGATGACTGACTGCCTTTGCTCACAACATGAATTTGAAAAAGAACATCATACCATATTATAAGAGAAACAATAAAGCTGAAATCTTTTATTTGTCCTGCCAGTGTGGTCGCTTCGTATGACATCACGGCATCACTTTGTTTGGTAACATTGGAAAAAGGAAACCAAAGCATCAAGCATATCACATAATTGATAACGAACCACTTTCAGTTCCAGCTTCTCAGCGCGTGTCACCTCAATTTTTCAGGGTGTAGGCCTATACTTTCAAATGATCGGTAAAAATTTTCCATCTATTTACCGATCCTGCAAATAAATTAAACATTTTTTGTAAAATTCCGAACAGGGTAGCGGATTTTACCGATGATTTTGCTGCATCGCATAATACTAAATTGTAACTATGGCATCCACATGGTAAAAAAAAGCTAGCAGATTTATATCCATAATTCTTTTCTGTATGCCTTTATTTTTTCCCTTCATGTTTGCGCCATTATCATAACCCAGTTGTTCATGTCAAGACCATGATCACTCAATGTTTTTAAAATACTTTCTGTGAAACCTGCACCCGTTGAAGCTACTATTTGCAAAAATGAAATAAAATATTGATTTATGTTAACAGCTTCCTCTGTTATGTCAGTGAATCTGAATGTGATTGAAAGTTGCTCTTTATGACTTATATCAGGAGTACAATCAGCTATGATTGCATAATACTTTGAATCCTTTATACTATGGTAGAGATAACTTTTGATGCCATGATTTCTATTAATTCATTTTGTATATTTTTGCCGCAATAATGGTCAGCCAAATCACTGTTCACTGCCTTTCTAACACGACGGGGTCAAATTTCACCATTAATTTTACAAGGCCTAAGAATTTTCCGTTATTTGGAGTAAATAATTTATCGGATGACCCTCTGAATGCCATGTTGTTTTCAGCCAAATATAAGGTTATGTGCATCAATCTTTGAAACACAACATAATCTTTCTTTAGAAATTACCCGCTGTTCTTCCATGTCAATAGTTGAAACAGTTTTGAACCTGATTTTAGCTTCAGTCCATTGAATAAATTCTTTTTTACGTGCAGGACTATTTTCATGCACTTTCAAAGCTTAACTTACATGTTTCCATTTTTTGAAACCTTCAGTAGTGGTTAAATTTGCTGTTGACTTTAAATCAAACAGTTGACAACAAAAACAAAAGACACTATCGTTTGATATTGAATAAATTAACCACCGACGTCTGATAGTTTCTTCATTTGGAAGCTTTCTTGCGTAATAAGTAGAAGAGAAATGACGCCCATTTTGATCTTTCGGAAAATTATGTAAATGTACTTGCGAAGGCCCAAACAAAATAGTGTGATCTATACTGGTCGCATTAAGAACTTTTGGCCATGTAGCTACATCAGAAACATTGTATTCTTTTATTGTATGTTGATACCTTTACCAGCCAGAGGGGTCATATCTTGGGTTTGAGTAACAGACAACTCAGATGGTTCATCTAAAGATTTAATGGGCTGGCTAATTTGATCACCTTGAATAGATAGTGTGTATTTTAGTGCCTAATTGTTCAGATTCTAAAGAAATATTAACCATAACTCAACTATCCAATTCTGATGTAAAAGGGGTGATACACGATTCAGTATACGAAGTACTGGCCTTAGAAATTCCTTTCAAGTATTCATTAATATTAGACAAACCGTACAAGAATGAAAACCAAAAATACCGAAGGAAAGATGGAGAACTAGGGTACCGATGTGTTTTGGATATTAGGTAGAGCCATGAAGAATGTAATGGCTGGAACATTTCAAAACATTACAAGTGGGATGTTTGCTATACAAGAAAAAGGCACTCTTTTCATGCCTATAAAATAAAAGTTTACTAAAGATCATTATTTTCCACAATAATGTACTTTTTAGTAGATGTAATTAATAAAATAAACTAACAGAAAATAAAAATAGCATGTATTGTCCAATTTTACGCATTGATGCGTGTCATTACCCTACTGGGTGGGGAATACCATGCATTTGAACTTTTTTTTATTTTAATCATAAAAATTAAGGTAATGTTCATAATTATATTCCATCATTTGGAATATGTCGAGAAATGTCCATAGTAAGGTAAACATTTGGTTTGGTAGATATATAATGATATAATGAGCAATTTAAATCGATTTTTCCTTAGGTGCGTGTATTTCCCCCACTCTCCCCTATATAGCAAAACAACAGTGTAACAATGCAACAGAAAAAAATATCCGAAAAACTACTTAATGAATAAAAAAAAGTTTATTGACATCTCTGTGATATCCGCTGTTGCAATCTAGGGACTTGGCTCTGAACAGTCTCATACGCACTGCCACTTTAAGCACCAAATTCCGAAAAATTCTTTCTTAATTTATGATTTTTCCTAGCTGGTGACCTTAATTTTTAAAAAGATATGTCATTTATCAATTTCGGCTACAGGGTGGCCACAAAGAAATGATTTAAAAATTCCCTGATATTTCCAGGTTTTCCAGGAAAGTTTGTCATACTTTTCCCTGAATTAGAAATTTTATTCACATAATTATAATATTTTAATATTTGATTACATTTTAATTGGAAAAAATGTTACAAAACTCACAAAAATTAAAAAGACATTTCTAATTATGTTTATTTGAATATCATAATTTATTTAATTATTTTTAATACATTGCTATTGATGGTATTTTATAACTAATTAAAAAATCTTATGAAAAATAATTTAAAATGAGTAAAACAGAAACAAGCTAATGATAAATTAGCACAAATTAAACTGTTAGTATTTGCTATATAAAAATCATTTAAGATTTTTAAATTGCTCATCAATAACTTGAATCTCAGCTAGAAGTTTAACTTTTTATTTGATGCCAAATGCTTTTTTTTATTAGCTAAATGTTTTCTTTTCATATCTTCTGATTCAGTTATTTTATCTTTCTTTTTTCAGCGTTCAATTTCTTGAGATAAATTTGAACGTGAGTTATGGTAAGAATGAACTAAAGATTTTGGAACATCAAGAGTTGCAACATCCCCGTTCGTTTCACTTAAGACAGTCATCCATTAATTGCTGAGCAATTACAGTTTCATATTCTAAACTAAACCTTCAGAATTTACTGAAAAACCTCTCTCAATATTAGCATTGCCACAAGATAAAACCATGACTATCTTTAAAAGTTTTATTATTGACTGTATTAACGTGTCCAAGAATTAATTCATCCCACAACTGATCTAGGCATTTACTTGTTCGTGAATAATTTTTTAAGAACTTGCAATGCTGAACATTGAGAACATAAATTGTTGAAATCTTGATTAATTTCATCAGCCTTATTACCAATGATCCAATTATTTTCATTCAAAATAGTGAGTAGGCTTTTAGTCTCCTACTTCTGACTTCGAAAAAATGTGTAAGACTAGGATCAAAACACGAGACTCCTTCAGTAAGTTTATAAAGTAAGTGAATTCAAAGCAGGTGTGGTATTTTTCTGCAATTGTAAAATCATGAGATCGGTAATATTTTTTAAAAATTTTAATCTCTTTTTTAGTACCAAATCCCATGTCAATTTGACTGTACAAAATCAAATTGTTTTCATCAGTTAAGTCTATACTTGATAATGAGTCAACTTCAGTACATCTGCTTTGATAAATCTTTGCATTATACTTAGGAGAACTGTCACTAAAGAGCTGTGAAGAAATCGTGCTATAGGAGCATCAGTTTGATATTCTTGTAGGAATGGTTGTGATTCAGCTGGTAATGACTGAAAAACTTCTAGTTTTGCTGGTAGGGAAGGATCTGAAAGTGCCTCAGTTACAATTTTGTAACTAGTGATATTCAGCTCTTTTTTATCATGCTGTAAATCCCTCCACCATTTTTTTAAGATTAGGAATAATTTCAATAGCACAAGCAGCCAACTGTAAATTTCTATCTAATGGGCTGCACAAATATTTTTGGATAAAGAGTTGATCCTGAATACTCTTAACTGAGCGTGGCATGTCAGTGCATCTTTAAACAGATAATAAACTGACCATAAAAACTGAACAATATTCCATTTAATTTAATTTAATTGCAATGGAGCACAGGCTCCGGTGGCAATTTCCCTACACACCCATTTTTCCCCTATCCTGCTCCTACCTACATTTACCCTCTACAAATTTTATCTTTAAATTCTTTCAAAGTTTTCGGTAAATTATTCATCATTTCTCTTGGTAACTCATTCCAATCCCTGACACCCTTACCTAAAAAAGAGAATCTTCCTACACCCTTGTGCCTGAAATCGAGTGCCAGCTTGTGGTCATGGTCATCTTTTCCCTTCCATGCACTACTTTTCATACCTATTGCAATATCTTTCCATGCCTCATCGCCAGTATATGCCCTGTGCACTCCCATGACCCTCCTCATTTTCCTCCTGTCTTGCAATGAATCCCATTCCAGCTCCTTTATCATATCCGTCACTGATTGCATTCTGCGATAACTTCCAGAAACAAATCTAGCAGCCCTTTTTTGTACCCTCTCCAACTCCTGTATTTGATACATAAAATAAGGGTCCCATACTACATTACCATATTCGAGCAATGGTCTGACCAAAGTTTTGTAACCCAATTCCTCGACTTCTCTCGTACATCCCCTCATCACTCTCTCCAACAAGTGCAGAACTTTGAAACCTCTATTCCACATTTAAATCCTCCATGCATGTTAAGAAGACCACAACTGTCCATGTCAAGTACTAAAGTATCATTTATTTATCTAATTTTCTGTAGCTCAGCTTTCAATTCTCTGAAAAATTTGTGATTAACATTTGGTCCATCTATTGAGATTTTTAAACTTTTAAGGCTTATAAGGAGTTGAAGCATTTGCTTGAAGGACAGAAGATCTGAAGCTCTTGTGTGACAAAGAAAAGCAGATGTTCAGTATCGTGTACAAACTTCATTCTTTACAGTACTCCAATCCATTTGAGTTTCTTGACAAACTTTGTTGAGTGACTCATCAAACCCTATAGCAAAATGATTACAAAAAGTTATAGATTCCATCAGTCTACTTTTATAATAAGGAGCAAACCCATGAAGAAATGAGTAGGTAATTTTAGTTTGCTGCAATTCCATTCCTCTGGCTATTTGACTATCGTTGAACATTTTTTTTTAATACTCTACATCACTTCCCGCTGTGCACATTGACTTGTGAGTTATCAGTATCTGAATACATCAAAGTATTACTGCACGGCTTACTTTTTTGAGAAGAAAGGAGCAGAGTGTATTTTGTGAAGCCAGAATTTGTTCTTTTTCCTGACCCGTAACAGGATTAGAAACAGTATATTTTTCAGACAAACCACGTTTAGTTATCTCATTACCAGTTTGTTGTGACTGACTTAAAAAAAAAAAAAAACTTTGAAAAGGATAGACTTTTGCAATTCTTAAGTTTGTTAGTATGTGTCATTTAGCATGACTTTTGATAGCTGTTCTATCCATATTAATTAAAGAAAATGTAGCATTGCAAAGTCTACATTTTGCACTTTTAGATTCATTTTTACCTTCTTTTAACTAAATATTAAAATATGGATTAATCAACCAATAATTTTGAAAGTGTGTTATCATGCTGAATTCATTAGTCGGAAAATTTTAAAAATTAATATTTTTACCGGTATAATGAAATTAAATACATAAATAGTAAACAATAGTAATAACTTCCAAAATGCAATCGACATCCACCTAATGAATGTTCAAAAATAATTATTAATTTAAAAAATAGCAGTAGAAAAGTTTGATATAATCATAAAAATTAAGAAAAACTTCCATTTGATAATGAACTAAAACCAACGATATTTAGAAAATACTTTCACTTTTAAATTAGATATGATCACATGATATGCGTTTGCGTGTTTGTAAACAGCAGACGAAATTTTATGACAAATGAAGCGATTGTCGCTTAGCTAGCAAACTCAACTGACCAGAGGGCTATCTATAGCTACATAGCATATAGTTCGAGGATTCTTATGCCACTTTTACACTTTCGCTAGAGCTTGTGCGAGTCGAGATAACAATGCAGGAGCACGTGGTACGCACGCCGGTCTCCTCGCGTGGTTGCTCTCGAGTGACGCAACATCGGTGGCGGCTTTTTGGCGCTAGTCGAAGGTAGTCATGGCGAGTTTTAGCACGCTGTTTACACTATCGTTGGCTATTTTATGTTAAATGTATATAAGTTTAAGTATCTAATGAGAAATTTCATTATTAAAATAAATTCAAGACGACCTTAAAAAATATCTAAATTCCTAGTAGTCGCAATTGAATTCCCTGATTATTTTAGAAATTACCTGAATTCCCTGATATTTCCATGAAATTTCCCGGTTACATGAAATTCCCTGATAATTCCCGATATTCCCGGTTTTCCCGGTTTGTGGCCACCCTGGGCTAGGTATCGAAGAAGTAAATGGCTTGTAATTAAAAAAAACACGTTGTATAAATAATATTGATACATTTGCCCTTTAAGGGTAAAATTCATTTTATAAAATATGGTGTGACCAAAGCAAGCAATTTGGTCTATAAAATCATACCTCATTTATCGATTTCAGTTAGTTATCAAGCGAGGTAAAAAAAAAAAAAAAAGTTTTGAGAAATGATGATATTTTTGCCCCATAAGGGTTGAATTTGGATAAAGGTTTTTCTTAAAATAATATGTAACCATAGTGGATAATTTAACATTTAAATCGATACTTCTGTTAGGTATAAAGGGAAATAAATAACTCGAGACAGAAAAATGAGCTGTAAAAATATTCATACTTTTGCCATCTAAGGGTAGAATTTTTAAAAATTTCTTTCTGAAAAAATGGTGCAACGGAACAGAAGACATTTCGAAGACCTCAATATTTTAAACGTTTATCAATTTTGTTTAATAGTCAAGGGAGATAACTGACTCGAGACACAAAAAAACCATTTTACAAATACTGATATTTATGACCTTTAAGAGTTCAATTCAGAAAAATTAATTTCTTAAAATGTGATGTAACCACAGCGAAACCTTAATTTCTAGAATGATACCACATTTATCTATTTCGGTTAGATATTAATGGAGATAAGTGACTGGTGACACAAAATTGTGTTGTAGAACCATTTATACTTTTTCCTTTAAAGTGTTTAATTCCAAAAAATTCTTTCTTAAAATATGATGTCACCATAGCTGAGCATAATCTTACTTGATTTATCGATTTTGGATAGATATCCAAGGAGATAAGTGGCTCGAGACACAAAAAACGCATTTTAGAAACATTGACAGTTTTGCCCTTGAAGGGTCAAATTACAAAAATTTCCTTTCTTAAACTATAATGTTACCATGGCGGAGACCTTAGTGTTTAATATGATATCTCATTTATCCATATCGGTTAGATATCAAGGGAGATAAATAGCTCGTAACACAAAAATGCGTTGTAGAACCTTTTATACTTATTCCCTTTAAGGGTTAAATTCCAAAAACTTCTTTCTTAAAATTTGATGTCACCAAAGCTGATAAATTATTCCTCATAATTGTACATGATTTATCGATTTTGGATAGATCTCCAGGCAGATAAGTGGCTCGAGACACAAAAAACGTATTTTTTAAAAAAAATGGACTTTTTTGCCCTTTAAGGGTCTAATTACGAAAAATTCCTTTCTTAAAATATAATGTTACCACGGCGGAGATTTTATTCTTTAATATGATACCTTATTTATCTATATCAGTTAGATATCAAGTAAGATAAATTACTCGTGACACAAAAAGGCGTTATAGAAAAATTTATACTTTTTCCCTTTAAGGGTTGACTTCCAAAAACATTGTTTCTTAAAATATGATTTCACAAAGCTGAGACATTACTCCTCATAATACTACTTGAATTATAGATTTTAGATAGAGATGTATGGAGATAAATGGCTCGAAACAGAAAAAAACTCATTTTAGAAAAATTAACATTTTTGCCATTTAAGGGGCGAATTACGAAAAATTCCTTTCTTAAAATATAATGTTTCCATGACGGAGACTTTAATCTTTAATATGCTACATCATTTGTCTATATTGGTTAGATAATAAGGGAGATAAATCGCTCGTGACACAAAAAATAATTGCAAAAATATTAATACTTTTGCCCTTTAAGGGTCGAATTCTGAAACATTTCTATCTTAATATATGATGTCACTAAAGCGGAGATCTTAATCTTTAAACGATTTCAGATAGGTATCCAGGGAGATAAATGACTCGTAACACAGAAAACAGCATTTTAGAAATATTAAAATTTTTGCCTTTTAAGGGTCGAATTCCGAAAACTTAATTTCTTAAAATATGATGTGACCAAAGTGAAGACCACAAGCTTTAAAATGACACCTCATTCATTGATTTTGATTAAGTATGAAGGAAGATACAGGCTTGTGACAAAAAAATACCTTAGAGAAATAATATATATGATTCATGTGTTTTTTAGATTGTTCAAAAACTTTGTCTTTTTCTGCTTTTCGTTTACGATTTTCTGAACCAGAAAGCTTTATTTTTAATTATTTCTTTATTTTCTGCCATAATGCATCAAGTGGGGGACTGTTCTATTTCACAATGTTATTATATCTGTAACAAATAAAAAAAATCTGTAAGTAAATGTAATTAAAAAAAAAAAAAAAACATTTAGTATGTAACTGAAATATAAAATTTTTCAGACCTACCAAAAATAATATCACAATAACGACACTCGCTTTGGTGACTGCGACTTTCCCGCAAATAAAATAGCTGAATGTTGGGCCACACTAGACCACGCTAGGGTTGCCAGATTTGGGCTTATAATTTCTGGGACACTTCTGGGATTAGAAAGTATTTTAGAGGTACGTTTAAAGAGTGAAAAATGCAAAATAATAAAAAATTGTATTTTAGGTAAAATCTATGCTACCTAACATATATATATAGCACCTCCTTTATATCTATTATTTAAATATTGGTTGAAACTCAACATCAGCTTTTATGAATCAAAAATAAAAATTCTAAACTCAAAGTAAAAACCGAGCACCTCTTTAATGTGTTTTTATACTTTGACAGATAACCAACATCGGATATTATCAATCAAAACCTTAAAAATATAAACATAAAAAAACCTGAGCACATCTGTTGGGCTTATTAGTTAAACTTAGGTAGAAAATCCACATCAGGTATTATCAACAAATAAAAATTGAACATACATTTGGCTAAATCAAAATCAACATCAATCAAAATTTATTTCAATCAACTACTTTTTAAAGTATTTATTACTAGACTTTGCCATTTTCACAAGTTTTTCTCTGTTACTGCTTTGCAAAACTAATAACATTTCTGAGCAAAACTTTTCAAAACTGATTGATTCTGCAAAGGGTGTTGCTTGTTGGAATTGACAAAACAAAATGAACTATTTTCTTTAAATTTAGAAATTCATTAGAAACGGATGTTCTAAAGAAATTGGCCCAGATATTATCTTTCGGCAAATCTTTTGGAAGGACCTCAAAAACACCTTTCAGACAAGAGAAATCTGAATAAAGAGGATCAATGTTAACTGCATCTAGAATTTTCAAACTCCCAGGAAATTGAAAGAGTATTTTCCAGTCAATTTCAATTCCTCTGAATTAAGGAACAAAAGCTCGAACAATTTGTACATTCCATCCCTCCGCTCTTGGCCACAGTGGTGAACTGAGTTTGATAAAAAAACTAGTATATGGAAATTACGGGACAATAACGCATAATTACTGGGTACATGACCAGAAACAAAATTTCTGGACATTCCCGGATTTCCCGGCCATCTGGCATCCCTACACCACACTGAGCTCCCACCATCACCACACCGACACTTTTCTTATTGTTATCATTCACTTGATTGAGTTCAAACGACACCCCGTGTCGTCCGACACTCCGCCGTCATTAGTTTGGTTTAATTTTTGACGGTGCGGGCCAGTGTCAGGCTGGTGGATGTGGAGAAGCACATAGAAAGAGTTCAGAAATTTTTGGTCCTTGCTACTAAATGTTGTTTTATTGTTACTGATTGCCTTAGAAAATTGTCTTTTATTCAGCCTCACTATAGGTTTATCCGACGTTCATAAAATGTAGGTAGAATCCTTGCATGTTCGCATTAACAAATAAAAGTTTCCCCAGATGTGAAAGTCGATTTCAAGGCCCTTAAATATTGCATGCGAGATCCGGATTTTGAACCAGGAACCTTCCAGACCCGAATCACATGCTGTTTACATCTGTTTTGGAATAACAAAAATAAATGATATAGAAAAAGAATATGTTTATTTTATTGTGTTTGAATGTTTATTTTTCATTACATTGACTCAAGTCGAGTCAGAGACGGCACTGTCTACCTTCTTTTCAAAGCGATTCGGGTTATTTTTGAATCTCAATTTTGTTTTTAAACTGTACTATTAATGATGCTCCTAATGTTATGAAATGAGATCAACAAGTTGAAACCACATTTCTCAATGGTACAGACAAAATATTTGATAGTGAAAACTGCGGCACAATTTAGTATGGCCAGGTAAGAAAGTGATAAGAGACAGTAAGGCAGTAGCTATCACACAAAACAATTACATAAGGGATTAACATCGAGAGGGAAGCTAAAGAAGTGTTTATGAAAAATTAAAATATCATTGATGCAGGGAAACCATTCACTGATGCATATAAACATTATTTTGGCTGTTTCAGAAAACTGAGGTGATGGTAAGCTATTCTGATAATTGTGTATAAGGATTTGCAAAAGGCAGAGATATAAAGTAATAGGTTTGGTAATACTCTTATAGATTATCATTTAGGGATCATTTTCAATGTTCTGTCTAAGACAGGTTTCCACTTGGTAGCTCCCCAGGCTCTCATGTCTTTTGTCCTCCTCTTCGGTCTATGCAATTACCATTTTTAATGAGGTCATTTAAAATCTTGTACCACATTCTTTCTCTCAATCTTGTTGCACAGACTAGTCCTTCCAAGGCATCTGTTAACACACACTCCTTCTCAATGAGTGTCCCATCCAGTTCTTCTTATGACTTGCAGAAGTTTCCTCCTCTCACCAACCCTTTCCAGCACTTAAAATTACTAACTTTTTCCTTTCAGCTTATACTCACCATTTTCATCCACATCCATATTTCAAACACTTCTATCCATTTTTCATCTCCTCATCTCAGTGCCCATGTCTCAGCCACATAAAATCACATGCTTCATATGGAACATTTGCCATGTCTTTTCCTCATTGCTTTATCTACTTTCCCAGTTAATAATCTCCTCTTCCAATTAAATGCTTCCTTCACTACAGCAATATGAGTTTTTATTTATTGGTGGCACCTTAAATCTTCAGTAGTTATACTTCCTAGGTATTTGAAGGATCTTAATTGGCTGGTATCAGCTAGTTCTCTCTTAGTATGTATTAGTTTCCTGATTTTCTTTCCAAACTCATCACTAATTTAACGTATATCTTTCAGCATTTTGTTTAGATTTTGTTCACCTTCCTCTGGTAAACCATATATCTCCAGCAAATCTTATACTTTCTACTCTCTTGCCACCAATATGCTCTTTTTTTCCCCACCTAAACAGTTCCCAAAAATCTCTTCCAGGTATAAGTTGAAAAATCTGATCTATCAAAAAGAAAATGGATTTTTACATAAAAGTAAGAGAATCAGATAACTATAGACCAAAAGCTCGTTATAAAATTTATTTTAAAATACTAAGAACTGTAACAAGGAAAACGAAGAACATGCTTATATCAGCGAAAATAGAGAACTCAGGTTATAAAATGAAAACTATATGGAATATAATAAAAAAATCATCAAGCATGGTGGGTGGGTGGTTAATGCTCTGGCCTCGCATTCAGAAGGACACTGGGTTGAATCCGCGTCTGGGTGTCCAGATTTCGGTTTTCCAATGTTTCCCCAAATCACTCCAGGCAAATTCCAGGATGGTTCCTTCAAAAGGCCATGGCTGAATTCCTTTCTGTTCCTTCTCCCCAGATCCATCCCACCTCCAATGACTCAACATCAACGAGGTGTAAAGCCAATTGATTACGAAGGCTTCCGCGGTCACTGTATGTAATATCTTGGTTCTCCGGGTGGAGCCGCGTCGATTTGTTAAAACCTGACGTTTCTGCCATCTTGCTGTGGCTTTCATCAGAGGACTGCTTGTAAGTTTGCCGCTATCGCCTTATATACTAGCAGCGCTAACCGCCGCGGTGACGTCACCGCGCCTTGTGTAGGCGGTAGGATGGGGCTGTTCGACTTGGGTTTTTCTGAGCAGGTATGACCAAATATGGTCAAGTTGTAAACCATTGTCAGCATTAATGTTGTTGGGCTGTTTTTGTATTTCTAGCGCTTCTCTTATGCGCCTAGGCCACCATCTGCTTTCAGTGGCTATAACGCTTGTCTTATCGAATAAAATTGAATGGCCGCTATCGGCTGAATGTAGAACTACAGCGGACTTGCTTGCGTCATTATTTTTAAAATGCCTGATGTGTTCATTGAGCCTCTCCTTAACAGTGCGACCGGTTTCCCCGAAAACCAACTCATACTAATCGGTACCTCCACGCCGACTCTCACCATCATCCAGCGATCAAAAGTGGAATTTTAAAAACATTAACACTCCGCGCATCCGTGGTATGTGACGAAGAGAGTATGGCCGCTGAAAAGAGAAGTTTAAAGGAGACATTTCTAGCCAATGGATATAGCGTGGCTGCCTGTAATAAAGCCTTGGCATGCCTGGATCGCTCCACTTTGTCTCGCACTGCAGCATCATCGGCGGAAAACAACAAACCACCTGACAAGGCAGTGGCCGTTCTGCCATACATCCAAGGAGTTACGGATAAAATTGGTCGGCTACTTAAAAAGAAGAATATCCGTCCCCTATACAAAGCCCCCAGGAAATTATCCAGCATCCTGACCAGCGTTAAAGACAAGAGAGAACATTTGCAAACACCAGGAGTATATGAAATTCCTTGTAGCTGCGGCAAGGTTTACATTGGGGAAACCGGACGCACTGTTAAGGAGAGGCTCAATGAACACATCAGGCATTTTAAAAATAATGACGCAAGCAAGTCCGCTGTAGTTCTACATTCAGCCGATAGCGGCCATTCAATTTTATTCGATAAGACAAGCGTTATAGCCACTGAAAGCAGATGGTGGCCTAGGCGCATAAGAGAAGCGCTAGAAATACAAAAACAGCCCAACAACATTAATGCTGACAATGGTTTATAACTTGACCATATTTGGTCATACTTGCTCAGAAAAACCCAAGTCGAACGGCCCCATCCTACCGCCTACACTGGGCGCGGTGACGTCACCGCGGCGGTTAGCGCTGCTAGTATATAAGGCGATAGCGGCAAACTTACAAGCAGTCCTCTGATGAAAGCCACAGCAAGATGGCAGAAACGTCAGGTTTTAACAAATCGACGCGGCTCCACCCGGAGAACCAAGATATTACGAGGTGTAAAGCCATTAGTAGTAATAATAATAATAATAATAATAATAAATGAAACATGAAAATCTGTAAATCACTCTAAAGACATAAAAATAGAACAAAATGGATCTGTGCATAGTGAAGTTCGTGAAGTATTTAAAAAACATTTTACTACAGTTGTAGAGAAATTATGCATAGAAAAACAATTCCCAGACTGCTTTTTGAAATAGATTTGTGAAAATGCAATTGCTACTAGTAACAATCTCAGAAATAAATAAACTTATGAAACAATTAAAACCTAAAAATTCTTCCAGGTATGACAAAATTTCAAGTAAATTAGTGAAAATATGTTTAGATTGTATCATTAATGTACTTGCTCACATCTGTAATGAACCCTTAACACAAGGTGTATTTATAAACAGACTAAAATATGCAGTTGTAAAACCATTATTTAAAAAAGGAGAAGCAACATGTAAGATAAATACTGTCTTATTTCATTACTTTCGGGATTCTCAAAGATTTTTGATAAAGTCATGTATTGTAGAGTAATAAAGCATATTACACACTATAATATCCTCACTTATTCACTGTTTGGGTTCCAAAAGGATCATCAACAGAAATGGCTATATATACATTTATAAATAACACATTTGAGGAATCAAATAAAAAAAAATGAGCCCTGTAGGAATTTTTGTGACCTTGGAAAAGCTTTTGACTGTGTAAATCATGAATTACTTTAAAAAAATATATAATACTTTAATATTTATGGAACCACAGGTAAATGGTTTAAAACATACGTGGAAAGCCAAATGCTGTTTCCCTATTTGATTCTAAAATCAGTAAAGATGCTTCACCAAACTGGAAGAAAATAAAACATGGTGTTCTACAAGACTCTGTCCTAGGACCCCTCCTGTTATGTTATACGTCAGTGGTCATCCTGGAAACTTATCCAATAAACTTAAGAGTGTTTTATTTGCAGATGACACTAAACTGACTGTGACAAAAATACCTTACTTAATTATTAATTCCAAAGGAAATACCATTTTATATTAATATATCTTATGATAGCTATTTAGTAAACACAATTATCACTATTTACGAACAATTAGTTACAGTGAAAACAAGCAAATGACAGAAAATAGCAAGTATAGGATAATATTACTGAAACTAAAAAAATAATTACACAAGAGAAAATTACAAAATATTCAAAAACTAGTAATAAGACTAAACATACAGCTATAGAAAAATAAAAATTATTACAGGAAATAAGAGAGAGAAACAAATAATACGGGGGTAACCAAATCGTTATGACAGTATTTGTACTAAGTCCATCATTGGTGACTCCACTCCCGTATGAGTACTTGCTTGAAAAAAAGCAATACTGTCAATGAAAAAAATCAAGTTCAGGAGGTATACTGTTAACTAATTTCTGTATGCGTTCTAAGTTGCTGTTAGCCTCATAGTTCATGTGCAGATGTCGACGACCAAATAGCTCCCTCAACCGTGCACCAAACAGACAACGAAAATACACACGTCGTCTGAGAATTTCAGAGCAGTCTATAACACCTGAGATTACTTTATGTAGAAATAGGACACCATGAACATTCCATCTCAACTCCAAAGGATGGAGGCCAAGATAGGTTCCAACAGCAACCAACCGGACATCTTTGTAATGAAAGCCCATGCGACAACCTATAAGCCTTATGAACTTATTCTGATGATTCTGAATCTGTTGAATTAATGTGATCTGACAAGGCGACCATACGACGCTGCAATTCTCAAGTATAAGTCTAATATGGGCATAGTACAAAATCCTGATTGTCTGAATATTGTTGATAAATCTGGAAGTGTGTGCCAGTAAGCCCAGGCACTTGGAGGCCTTGGCGCATATGTTGTGGACATGTTCTTCCGGATTGAGATTGTATGTCAGAAGAACTCCTAGGTCTCTGACAGTTGTATAGTGACTGAGTAGCTGATTTTCCATTTCATATTCAAAATGTAATTCAGACTTAGTGAGATGGAAAGTAACACAGGAAAATTTATTTACATTAAGTTTCATACTGTTTTGTTAACACCATTTCACAATAGCTTTTAAGAAATTCTGAAGTTCTAAGCAGTCATCTCGAGTCATGATTTTCTTAAAAATCTTAATGTCATCTGGAAAGAGAAGACAATTGGCAAAAATTCTAACTGAATAATTTATGAAATTATTGAACAGCCATGGTATGAACCCTGAGGTACTCCAGAAGTTGCTGCGAAAGCAGATGACAATGAGCCACAAGCCTTTGCAATCAACCTTCTGTTTCTGAGGTAGCTACAAAGCCACTCGAATAATTTACCAACTATGCCATATTCCTTCAACTTAGTAAGAAGGTGGGGATGGCTAACTTTATCAAATGCCTTTGAAAAGTCAAGATATATGACATCGAGTTGTTTTCGCTCACTAAATGCTCTAATTATTTCATTTTGAAGAATCACAAGGTTAATTGCTGTTGATTTTCCAGGAGAAAAACCATGTTGCTTTGGAGTAGTGATGTTACGAAACATGGGATAGATTTTGTTTAGTACTAACTTCTTGAAGATTTTTGCTAACACTGATTGTATAACAATAGGTCTGTAGTTCTTAACGTCTTCCTTCGATCCACATTTATGAACAGGCACATGACATGACATGACATCTGGAAAAATTCCTGTTTTTAGAGACCTGTTAAACAAGTTTTTTAAAGGATGCCACAGGAAGACTCCACAGCATTTCAAAACACTAGGTGGTATTTGATCAGGGCCACTACTTTGAACAGTCTAGCTCATCCCATGCTTCGTAAACATCTACATCAGTGACTGAAAGTATATTCAGACTATTATTTGTACTGAAATGGATATTGGAAGTAGGCAAAGATGGAGGTTTAAATAATGAAGAGAAGTATTGTGCAAACAGATCACACATTTGCTGTGGGTGGGAAGTGAAGTGATTATTAAATATTAACATGTTTGGTGATCATTGCTAATGTTTTGGATAAAATTCCAGAATAATTTACGATTGTCAGGTATAGCACATTGCACACGTTCAACATAGTCGTTAAAGCATTTTTTAGATAAGAGACTAGATTGGTCTCTTAATTTTGGAAACAGGATGTAGTACTCATAATCAAAGGTCTGCTTATATGCTTTGTGGAGTCTTTTCTTTTCTATGACTAATTGTGTAAGCTCTGTAGAGAACCAGCATGGGAATTTTGTCTTTCCAGTTTTTTTCAGTGGTGTATACTTGAGCACAATTGACTACAATACGTCAGTGAATTTTTTGAACAGAGTATCAGTATCGGTTGATAAGTCAAGGGATTCAAAAGCAGATATGTCCAAAGAAAGAGGTGATCAAAAACTTCTACTAGATTACACCTTGCAAAATCAGGAACAAAAGTGCGCTGGTGATAAGGCATGGTAGATTCTACAGGGTGAATAATATTCAATGCTGGATGCTGAATATCAATAGGCAACATAGGGCAGGTGTCTTCCTTGATTGTGACATTGGACGGGGCAAATACTAAGTCCAATAACACACCCCTAGATTTCAGGTTACTCTGTTCAACATCCAATAAACAAGCTAGCTAATGAAGCATTCGAGGGGAGGCAGAGGAGAAATGTGGATTTTTTTTTTACCCACTCAACATGTGGGATGTTAAAGTCACCAACCAGAATCACATATGATGGTTCTATCTATTGGTCAGCTATCACTTCTTCCTCCACCTTATAGTAGTTGGCATATATGTCAAGACGTTTACTGGGCAGAATATATACACAGCTCAGCAAAATATGTGTATCATGTAACAGATCAATTGATAAAAATATAGACTCCACTGATAATGGGGACATTGTTTCAATACATCTAGAAGGCATTCTGTTATTCACTGCCACAAGCACACCACCACCACTCTGTTTAGAACTAGTTTGAGAAGACCTATCACTCCTTTACACAGTGATTTGTAAATGCAAATTCAGCGTTAGAAATATCTGGAGAAAGATTGGTTTCAGCAAGAATGATGATATCTTAAGTACATGTAGCTAGGACTAATCTCAATTCTTTTAGTTTTGTCCGAATTCCGTTAACATTTTGATAGTACATATGTTGGTTTTTCCATTTGATTTAATTAATTTTTTTTTCACTTTGCACTATTTTGGGCACTCCATTGATATATTTTATAGAGATGGCCAATTTCACCTCCTTTGGTGTGCTTCTCGAGTTCAGCACGAAGATTAACTAAGAACAATTGCTCCTTAGGAGATTTCAGAAAGAGATGGGTCCTTGCATACAATTTCATTTCGCTTAAAGCCCTTTAGAAATGTTACAGCTACGTCCTTGGAACTAAATACTAATTTGAGTGGTGTTTGGCCTGAGGTAGATTTCTTCCCCAAGTGAAAGAATGTGACAAGATCACTGATATTAACTCCAGAAGCTGTCATGATGCACTCGATCTTGGACTTGTCGAAAGGTTTTCTTGTGTTGTAGTGATTGCTTCTAGCTTCCGGAACCTTGAAGATAATGACATTCTTGGTCCTGTTTGACCTATCATTGAACTCGGCTATAATATCTTCAAAATCGCTAGTTGTTTATGACACATGTTCACTAAGAAGTTCAACACTTTCTTCTAAAGTTGAAACCTTTGCTTCGCCACTGCAAAGACGTGGTTCCAGGTCAGCAAGCTGATTGGAGAGTTTTTCAGTGTTTTTTTCTGACACTGTCCATTTCCTCCTTGAATTCATTTTTTTTATAGTAAGCGAAGACACCTTCTCCAGCAGCAGAGCAATATTATCAGACATTGAGGGTGATGTGCCTTGATTGATGATAAACAATCATCTCTGTGACAAGTCCAATATTTATTTTTGCCTTTTGCAAAAGAAGAATATTCTATTCTGTTCAGTGTCACACATTTGGGGTGAAACCATCGGGAGCAGATAATACTGCATTGTATCCCTTTACTCAAAATTGGTTTGAGGCAACACGGACAAATATCTTACTTGTTAACAGGTGCCATTGTACTCAAACCAGGAGCAATGTTTACAAATGTCGTAACTTAAATTTCACAACTTGGAAGTTATGTATTGGACCATAACACGTTTGGTTCTTCAAAGAGCTAAACTTCCCATATGAAGGGAAAACAGATAAGTCAGTTTAAGCAGCAGATTAATTATCTCTCTTAAAGAAACTTCATCACTGCACATAAACCAATTAAAACTGTGAAATACTCGGTACAATGAATTTTCATAACTAAGATAAACATTGATGTAAATGAAGTACTTAGTGAAGTAGCAAACTGGTTTAAAGCAAATTCATCAAAATTAAATTTTGATAAAGGGCATAATATTAGGTTTAAAACAAAAAATTATGCGCAGCCAGATTTACATATAAATTATAAAAATAACAGCCTTAGAAACAAAGAATATAAAATTCCTTGGCATTCAAATAGATGAGGAACTCTGTTGGCAAGAACATATCACATGACTAATGAAGAAGTTAAGTAGTGCCACCTTAGCAATAAGAACACATTCCCTAAAAGCGGATCCAGAAATAACAAAACAGGTGTACTCCTCATATTTTCATTCAATAATGACAAATTTTTTTGTTGCAACTCTTCACAGATTAAAAAAGTTTTCACAGCACAGGAAAGCTCTACATGTATTAGGATGTTGTGTATGGTAAAACCAAGAACTTCTTGCAGACAATTCTTTTAAAAAGCTCAATATTATTATAATGACTTCTCAATATACATTATCTCATGTGCTTTGTCCTGTTAACATATAATTCATAAATAAAAATTTGTAATACAAGAAACAGAATTAACTTGCAAAAACACAAACATCACTGTCATTAGTACAAAGATGAGTTAATTGTTCTGGTACACATATGTTTAATAATCTTCCCAAAAGTATAAAACAGTTTGTAGATAATTAAGATATATTTAAAGAAAAACTGAGATATTATCTTGTTGGCAACTCCTACTCCATTCAAGAATTTGAATTTGAACTGTATTCAATATGACTTTCGCAAAACTCAGTTGTAAAAATTAATGTTCATTTTTCACCCCACCACTTCGTTTGTGTTTGTAAAGAATTTTGATTGACAGCCAATGACATGTAACCACCATAGTGCATGATGGGAGACTCAATGCTACTACCACACACAAACACCAGTGGTCTGTGCTATGTAGTTGTGGCAGGAAAGAGAAGTAAAGGGACATACAAGTCTTTGGGCCAAATATGATAATGCTTTACATCAACCACTTTTAACCACCATATCTCCCACACCTCCACAGCTATCAGCATTCAGCCAATGTTGGGCATGATAGGAAACTCCATGCTACTACCACACACAAACACACGTGATCTGTACAAGGTAGTGTTGGCTGAAAAGTGAAATATAACATATAAATTTTTCACTATGACTGTTATTAATTTTGAATGTATTGGAACGATAAGCCTTAATCCTATCATAACATTGTTTAATAGTGAGTTAATATTGGCTGTACTATAAGGCGTGGTAATGCGTGATAATTAGCAGGATGTGTATGGAAGTCGGAGGTGGTCACCTTGACACATAACAGAATGATGCTAAGACACTGTTCAGTGAGGGATGCTGTTCCCGGACACTCTGGCAATTACCTGGCCAAACAATAGGAGAGATGGAGAACCGGTGTTCCTGTCAACACAAAAAAGGGCTGAGAATGAATGTCTTATGAGCCGGGTGGTCAGCCTCTCCAACCGTTTTAACCTTTCCATCTGAAAATCACGCTTGACTTAACATGTCAGTCTGTGCAGATTTGTGGCAGACACCAAGCTGCAGAATTTACAAACAGCAATGATAAAGGTACCTTGCCAATGGCATGAGCATCTGGGAAAGATAAAATGTTTCCTCCAATAAGCAATATGTTATTATTTTGTTTATAAATTCTGTCCACATATGGAGTATATATGAATGGCGACTGGGCAATACAAGAGAAGACTGGAAGGTGAATTGTTTATATTGAAGCTGTTGGTGCTGGAAGCTTAATATGCGACCAGACTTTGAGTTTAAAGACATCATATCAGAATTGCTTTCACTTTAAACTAGGAACCAATGGTTTTTCACATGGTGCTGAGTAGGTGAACATGATTAATGTGGCAGTGACTTCAGGAGACCAGTACACTATTTTGTGATAATAACATTTACATAAATTTTAATGATGAGTGTTTGTACACTAGTATTTCTCTCAAAGAGACCACCCAAATGAGTCAATATCTCCACCCAATGAGAGTTTCACAACTGGACGATAAATAACAATGTGAGCAAAATTAGTCATGAGCATATGTTATGTTGATATATCAAATTGAATAGAGGACCCGAGTGGTGATTGTGAGGCCCATATATCATTACATGTTCCTTTTGAGTAGATTTCATATTTTGTTACATGCATTGTTTTATAAAGTTTTTATAAAGTCAATTCGATATTTCAATTCTACTGTGTTGTAAAGTAATGCTTGTTTTAAAATATGATGTTTTCAATATTATTGAAGCACAATCAATTTCACAGTAAAACACCCAATCTTGTAAATACACCTTCCGTACGTTTTGTCATTTTGATGTTAAAATAAACTGTCGATTTATGTCACATTTAGATTTACAAACATTTATAAATTCATTTTGCACCTTTTTCACAGCTATACAATAATCAATAAATATTTAAATAAATAATAATAATAACAAATAAGGTCCAATAGAACTCCCCTCCATTACAGTATGTGTATTAAACATGACATTGTGACATATAGTCAATTCCTGATGCACTATTTTTATAAGAAAAAGTTAAGAAATGATTGTTTTCCCTATGTGGATTCATTATTGTACAGAGACAACTAATGAATTTTGTATATTTTGTTGTAAAATTGAATGTATCGAGCTTCCACAGACGGTATATTGTATGTCATTGGGGTAGTATTAATATCTTAGTTTAAGTATTAGTTTATCAGCTATTTTTTTTTTAGTTTCTCTGTGAGTTTTAGTAGAGGAAGTGAGAAGGCATTGTTATATGAAATGTAAATTTGCATACTGTAATAATTACTGTTGCAATGAACTTCATATGTGGCTAAAAGTCGTTATAACGCATATTCGTGTCGTGTACTAATTTCTAAAAATAATAAATTAGCACGCTATTGACTCAGTGATGATGTTATATATTCTCACCAGCATGCAATGGCTGTGCTTTTGATTGTATGAAATATCTGCAGGCATCTATGTGTTACGAGGCTGTTTTTCAGGGCAAGGTCTCAAAGAACACACCTTTCCTCATTGTAGTGTGTGGAATTCTGAGGAAAGCATACTAAGCAAGGGCAGATATTTCACCATTGGCGTTCATCCTGCCAGTGCATATAACTAGCATACGAAAAAAAGGATCCAACCGACTCACAAGTAATAAAAAAAGTTACAAAAACAATTTAAAGACGGTGAGAAGGTTACATATGACGACCCTGTTAGGATGCTAAATGTGATTCAGTTAGTTACCGTTGAGAAGATTCTATGAAACAGTATGCAGGATTGAATATGTCAACTACTGGGATAATGTAAAATGGAGGTAAACGGAAGTTCTGATACAACAACGTGGAAACGTAGCAGATGAGCGACTACGGAGCAGAGTGACGCAGGGAACAAGAACTAATTTATTGCTTTTCGTTTAGTCTGGTGTTCTACGAGCAACTACTAGAAGAATTTACAGTTAATGTGGACAGTCGATTAATAATTAGTTTTGCTATACTGAAAGTAAAAAACAGAAACTGAACATATATTCCAATTGTTGAGTTCAATTTTGATCAAGAAACAGAGAATTTTGTGGATTCAAACTGAATCAAAGGCAAATTGTAATTCAGCAAGCAATAGAGTATTGTAATGGAATTCCAGTAAAATGTCTAATATGGAATTAGGCGTCTGTGGGAAAGTCCTATTTTTTTTTTTTTTTAAGAAATAAAAGATAGATATTAAACAAAAAGGGGGGAATTTTATTTTACAAGTAATTACATGAAAAGTATGATTTGTTGTATATGTATGTGCATATCTGATTTAATTTCAGCACTGTTTCCGAGTGGGTTTGTTCTGTGTGTATTTTTGCTACACATTGCAGAAGTTTCAAAGAGTATTAGTAAGTGAATTTAGTGTTCTTGGTCTCTCTTGTCGAAGTATGTGGAAGCATTAATGGTGTTGTAAACAGAGTTGAACCGTTGCTGTCTATTGTGCAGTTTGATAGAGCAATTATTGTAGTATGTTAGCGGACTGATTAATTCCCATTGGAAAAAAAATTTGTGTTGGTTACATTTAAAAAAATAAAATAGATATGGCAAACAATTGCACCACTTTAGTTAGAATGAATGTTCAAAGTGTGTTGGAAGGTTCGAGTAATATGTCAGGTTGGCAAAGGGATAGTATGGGTATTATTAGTTTTAATATTAGAGATGCAAACAATGGTTGGCATCTTCCGACTGAAAATACTAGCAGTCCCAATTTCAATGCTCAAGTAAAGGGGGTTGAAGAATATTTTGAAAACAGCAGTATTAACAATAACCAGACGACCCGTGCGAAAATTTTGCAAATAAAATGCGATGAATAGTGAGGTTGAATACTTTTAATATAATGAATAGTAGAACTGTACTTCTGTAGCATATTAAATATTTTAGTGTAATAGGTAAGCATCAAAATACTTGCAACATATTACGAAACAATTAGGAAAATTTAAAACAAAATGTATTTACGATAAACTGTCACTGACCTTATCAGGATACAACCAACCTGAACAAAATACACATAACATATCAACATCTCTGTGATATTTGTTGCTGTGCGAATAAAATGTTTACATTGGAATTGTATAGCAAAACGAAAGCGTTTCCATAACAGAAAAATATATCCGAAAAGCTACTTATTGAATAAAAAAAAGTTTATTGTGATATCTGCTGCTGCAATCTAGGGACTTGGCTCTGAACTTTCCCATACGAGCTACCACTTTAAGCACCAAAATCTGAAAAATTCTTTCTTAATTTATGATTTTAAATAACTGGAGATCTTAATCTTTAAAACGATATGATATTGGCGGAAGTCGCCCGCCTCGTACAGATGTTGTCCGGTAGACGGAAGGAAGAACCATGACGATGTGCAACTTCGCACGAAAGGACTGATTTGTGATAATGCTTCCGCCTATGTAATTTTAACATGTCATACTTCTGAAGAAGACAAACATGTATTTGTCGAAACTGCAGTAAAGTTTTAAAGAATAAAAACTTTCAAGCAACTGGCGGCGTTTTCGTGGTTTTATGCTAATATAAAAAGATATGATATTTATCGATTTCGGCTATGTATCAAAAAAAATAAATAGCTTGTAATTAAAAAAAAAAAAAAAAAAAAAAAAAAAAAAAAAAAAAAATGCTGTAGAAATAATTTTGATACTTTTGCCTTTTAAGGGTCAAATTCAAAAATTTCTTTTATAAAATATGGTGTGACCAAAGCAGTCACCTTGGTCTTTAAAATGATACCTTATTTATCGATTTTGGTTAGTTATCAAGCGAGGTATAAAAAAAAAAAAAGTTATAGAAATGGTGATATTTTTGCCTCTTAGGGGTTTAATTTGGATAAAGTTTTTTTTTAAAAAATATGATGTGACTAAGGCGGATAATTTAATATTTAAAACGATACTTATTAATTTTGGTTAGGTATCAAGGGAAATAAATAGCTTGTGACAGAAAAATGGGTTGTAGAAATATTAATACTTTATTCCTAAAAGGTTAGAATTTTGAAAAATATCTTTCTTAAAATGTGGTGTAATGGAACCTAAGTCCTTTTGAAGACCTCAATATTTAAAATGATACCTCGTTTATTAATTTTGTTTAATTATCAAGGGGGATAAATGACTCGAGACACAAAAACCGCATTTTAGAAATACTGATATTTATGCCCTTCAAGAGTTCAATTCAGAAAAATTCATTTCTTGAAATGTGATGTTACCACAGCGGAAACCTTAATTTTTAGAATGATACCACATTTATCTATTTCAGTTAGATATTAATGGAGATAAAGGGCTCATGACACAAAAATGTGTTGTAGAACCATTTATACTTTTTTTCCCATTAAGGGTTAAATTTCAAAAACACTGTTTCTTAATATACGATTTCACCAAAGCCGAGTCATTACTCTGCATACTTCTACTTCATTAATCGATTTTGCTTGGAATTACAGGGAGATAAATGACTGGAAACACAAAAAACGTATTTTAGAAATATTGACATTTTTGCACTTTAAGGGTCGAATTACGAAAAATTCCTTTCTTAAAATATAATGTTACCATGGCGGAGACCTTAGTCTTTAATATTATACCTCACTGATCTATATCGACTAGATATCAAGGGAGATAAATCGCTCGTGACACAAAAATGCGTTGTAGAAAAATTTATACTTTTTCCCATTAAGGGTTTAATTTCAAAAACATTCTTTCTTAAAATATGATGTCACCAAGCTGAGACATTACTCCTCGTAATCCTACTTCGTTTATCGATTTTGGTTAGATATCCAGGGAGATAAGTGGCTCGAACCACAAGAAACGCATTTTAGAAATATTTACATTTTTGCCCTTTAAGGGTCGAATTACGAAATATTCCTTTCTTAAAATATAATGTTACCACGACGGAAACCTTAGTCTTTAATATGATACCTCATTTATCTGTATCGGTTATATATGAAGTGAGATAAATGGCTTGTGACACAAAAACGCATTGTAAAAATATTGACGCTTTTGTCCTTTAAGGGCCGTATTCCGAAAAAAGTTTGTCCTAGTATATGACGCCACTAAAGCGGAGATCTTAATCTTTAAAATGATACTTCATTAAACGATTTCAGATAGGTATCCAGGGAGATAAATGACTTTTAACACAGAAAACGGCATTTTAGATATATTGACATATTTGCCCTTTAAGGGTCGAATTCCGAAAACTTCGTTTCTTAAAATACGATGTGACTAAAGTGGAGACCATACGCTTTAAAATGACACCTCCTTCATTGATTTCGGTTAAGTATGAAGAATAATTCAGGCTTGTGACAAAAAAATACCTTATAGGAATAATATATATGATGAGAAAATAGAAGTTCAAGTAACAAAATTAATATTAATGGGGGGAGAGAAAATTATGAAGATAGAACGATATCACCAGAATTACGTCATACCTCAAACACTCGAGAAGAGAGTAGTGATACCCAATTGATAATGTCCTTTTTGATGCAAATCAGAATAGATAATCAAGAAATGAAAACATAAATTATGTTAAATCTAGAAAAAACTATTCACAACCAAGCTTATCAAGAAAAAGCCATTCGGAAGATTAATGAAAAAATCGCTTTCAATCAAAAGAAGACAGAAGAAGGATAGCAAGTCATGAGGAATGTACTAAATAATATTCGGGAGAATTGGAAGCAAGAAGTGGCAGTTAAATTAAGCAATTTCCAAGAAAAGGTTCAGCAGAATGTTGCTGTATTGGTGGAACGGAGTATAGAGGATAACAATGAAAGACAGAACACTGTTATTGAAGATGTTAAGGGAGTTATTGTTGAAAACTGGACGAAATGCAGGAAAGAATTGATTTCTATAAATAAAAATGTGGTTGCTATGGAGTTGAGGGTAAAAGACTTTAAAGAACAAACTACAGAGAAATTGACACAGCTGAAAAATCAGGTAATTCACAACAGTGAAAATGTTAAGAAAAAATAAAATGGTTTGGATAATGAGATCGAACATTTTGGCTGTAGGTACAAACATGTGGAAGAATGGTTAGAAAAGGTAGAACGGAAACCTAATGCAATAATTACTGGAACTGTAATGTCGTACAATCAACCAATTTTACCAGAAGCAATATTCAAACCCAGCGTAAGGAATCACCTGGCCTATTTTGTAAAAATATATGCTAAAGACTTGCCAGCGGAATGGTCAGATGTAGAAAAAATTCGTTTTGTAAAGAGCAAATTGAGAGATGAAGCATTTTCATGGAGCTGCTAATTGGCAGATGAGTGTAGTAATTATGACAAATTTTTAAAAATGTTCCAAGACAAGTTTTGGTCTACACAAAAACAAAGAAAAGTGAAAAGAGAAGTTTATCATGGATGGTGGTATAGTAAAAGCGACAGACGAATGAGAGATTTTTGTGAATCGATGAATAAGAATTTTGGTATTTGGATCAGCCGGTGGGAGAGGTGGAACAAATCGACATCTTGTTACAGAAGTTACCGCGAACAGTACAAGATAAATTAATTATTAATCAATGGGACAAAGAAGATTATTTTTTGGATGTGCTTGAACGGATAGACCGTTCTAATGAAATGTATGATAACAATATAGAGAATCACCAACATAAAGGTTATGGAAATGACAGGAATGGAGACAAATTTTTTAATTAACCGTTCAAATAATTGGTCATAAAGAGGAAATAATGGTTGCGGGAGAGGAGGCGCACCATTGCATCAACAAGGCAGAAATAATGTGCGGCTAGTTGAAAATAATAGCAATAGATTTAATAATGTATTTAATGAGTGTTACAAACAGAGGCCACAGTATCGACAAGCAATGTATCTACAAAGAAAGGATGAGGTGCAACCAAACAAAGAGCGAGGGGCAGAAAACTCAAATCCGCAACTGTGATGGCTCTAGCACGGGCAGGGAAAGAGGATAGCAAGTCGTCCAATGTGTCTGATAAAGAGAATACTAGCGCCAAAAACATTTACAAAAGCAAAGAGGCAAGTAGAAGATTATTTAAAATGGAGGGAGTGTTTGCATCAAATGAAAGATCACAAGTGTTAGTCCACATTAGTAAGTAATGAAAACAACTGGAAAGGCAATGAAATATTGGAGTTGGCTAAAATCGATTTGTGTTAGGAAAGTTGTAGAAAGGAATAAGTTGCATTTAAAAAAAATTAAGCGATGGAGAAAAACATTCTAGCAAAAGATATGTTCACAGAGGAAGAATTAGATAGGAGTAGTACAGAGCTACCGTTAGATGTTTATGTAAGTGAAGAAGATATGTCAAGCAGCGATAGTGTAGAATATGAAGAGAAAAATGAAGAAAATGATGGAGATGAAATGAGAATATTTTATATAAGATATTTTGAAGAAGACATGAATAATGCAGATGTATCTCAATGAAGAACACTTGAAAATATAATAAATTGAAGCAATAGTAAAATGAACATATCTGCAGAGCAAGATAATATCAACGTCACAACATATTTTGAACGCAACAAGGTAGGAGAGGGCAAGGAAATTTTGGTCCAAGGCACAAAGCCAGATAGTCAGCATCGATTTGAAATGAATAATTTAAAGAAGGAGGGGTCATCAAGTTTACATATGGATGAATGGTCACACGAATAGATCACAAAGAGATCTATTAAAAGAGGAAATTATTGCAGCTGTAGAGGATGAAATATGGCTCCCTTTAATCAACGTAAAAATATATGGTATAGAATGTCAGGCATTAGTAGATTCGGGAAGCGATTTAACAGCTATATCACATGCATTGGATGAATCCATTAAAGGAAAGCACAAAATCACTGAAATGTCTATAGATTATATACAAATTATGGGGGCAACTGGGAAATTAAGCAAGCGGTTGAAAATTCAAATTTGGATGGAATTAGACATGAATAATATTAACATAGAGCACTGATGCATCGTAATGTAAACTGTATATTGGGCATGGATTTCTTAATGAAATATCAAGTTACTATTGATTGTGGGAAAAGAGAAATGAAACTTTTAAAGGATGGGAGAGAACAATTAATGAAATTGTGCCTTTTCTGGGAATGGTAATATTTGTCTATAATCTTGTTATTTAGTGTTAACAAAGACGTTTTATTTCCAAAAAGACAGTAGGTTTTTGAGTGTTAGTTTGCAAGGATAGATTGGAAACGCAGAAAAAAGCATTTTCATTAATTTTGAGGGGAAGTGAATTCGCTACCTCGTACTACATACAGATTTATTTTTGGTAAGGGGTCGAGATGCATAGTCCACTCGCATTGCAAATATTTTAAGTTTTTTTTTTTTTTTTCAATTGTGTTTTTCTTTGATGTTAATGTTCTTACTTGGCAGTAACAAGATTGTATCTTTGTTAAGAAAAATAAATGAATGACAGCGTGCTGTAAAAAAATTAAACAAGTCTATAAAAGCATGAGAGTTATATTTAAAAAAAAAAAAGTATCTCATAAAATTTGGAGGAAAGCAAATTTTTGAGACAATTTTGAGGTGGCAGGCTTGGTTCTGGTGATATCGCGAAAGAAATCTCACAACTAAAATTAAGAAATAAATAATTTTTTTAAGATTTATTGTGGCCCTTTTAAAACTGTGGGAAAAAACGAATGCTAGCACTTATGTATTGGCATATTCAAAGTTTGGTAAAAAAATTTGGTTTAAGGAATGTAATGAACCTAAAATTGTATAAATGTAAATGAGCAATGAAGTGAGAGTGTTTAGTGGTCAGCATAAACTGATAAACAATTTTAGTAATGAACAATCTGACAAAAGACAGTGAGATTTATGATTAATTATGATTATTAATTTTTTGTGTGGTGTTACTGAATGGTGTGTTGTGTGTGAATAATTTTGCTGATGGTTTGAACATTATTACAGCGCAAGCACATTGTAAAATAATGTGTAATGTACATGTTACAAAAGAAATTAGAATGGACAGTGTGATATTGGTACATCTCAGCAAATAAATGGTGCACTGCGGTAATAGAAAAGTAGTTGACAGCATTAATTATGCCTCAATGTGGGGGCTTAATGTGACATATGGTCACTTCCTGATGCACCACTTTTATACGTAAAAGTTAAGAAATGATTGTTTTCCCTATGTGGATTAATTATTGTACAAAGACAACTAATGAATTTTGTATATTTTGTTGTAAAATTGAATGTATCGAGTTTCTACAGACAGTACATATGCGGTTAAAAGTTGTTATAATGCATATTCGTGTCATGTACTAATTTCTAAAAATAAGAAATTAGCACGCTATTGACTCAGTGATGATATTATATATTCTCGCCAGCACGCAATGGCTGTGCTTTTGATTGTATGAAATATCTGCAGGCATCTGTGTTACGAGGCTGTTTTTCAGGGCAAGGTCTCAAAGAACACGCCTTTCCTCATTGTAGTGTGTGGAATTCTGAGGAAAGCATACGAAGCGAGGGCAGATATTTTATCGTTGGCGTTCATCCTGCCAGTGCGTATAACTAGCGTACGAAAAACGGATCCAACTGACTCACAAGTAATAAATAAGTTACAACATGTTTCAAATCCCAGAGGTACTCTTCCTCAACAATGATACATGGAATATGATTGATAAATAAATAAACAATAATGGGGAAATAAAACAACCTCTTGGAACACCTCTCTCTATGTTGCTTTCTCCTGAAATTTCATTTGAAATCTTTTTCTTACTTTCTGTTTTAAAAACAGATTCCATCCAGTCAATCTACTCCTTTGGTGTTCAAGATATCCATCAGCCTTTTCCACCACACACTGTCAAAACTTTTTCCAAGTCATTAAGACAGCACAAATTTTTCTTCCTTTATCAAGATATCTTTTACTTATGATTCTTAACAAGCCTTTCTCTTTCCAAAATCCAAACTATTCCTCTCCAATCCATCCATCTAATTTTCCATACAGCCTTTGGTTCAGCCCTCTAAACAGTTCTTTCACTGCATGCAAAATTAGACTGATAATGCTAGGATCTTCACATTTATTTGTATTCCTCTGTTTATCAGTTGGTATAATTATTGTTATGAGAAAGTCATCAGGCCATTCCCTTTTGTCACACATCTCTTTAAAAATGTGGACTCAATTTTGATGGCAAATTTTTGATTGCACATGCCATCCGATTCTTCATCTTGTCTTCTGTTTCTACTTCTAGGATGTTATTCTACTTTCCTTCCTTTGTTACCAACGCTTTCTTTTGAATTTGATCCCCATTATTCAAAAGTTCTATATATTCTTGCCAACTAATCAACACCCTAGCTGGTTCTTTGACTAATGTGCAATCCATTCTTTCTATTTACATGTTATATTTGTTTCTTTTACTTTCAAAGACTATCTCACAAGCCATTATGTGATTCATTTAATACTTTTTCCTTTTCTCCTGTTTCTCTTTGAGCGTGGGTCAAATATAAACAAACTTTTTGCTTATATATATATATATATATATATATAGAGAGAGAGAGAGAGAGAGAGAGAGAGAGGATTCCTGCGGCATCGATACACGAAGAAAAACACGTACACATGTAGAGTAGTAGTGAGATGGCTGCATGTTGGAGGCCAGGAGCCAACTGAGTATGCCCGCAAGGTCGGTAGCTCGTGGTGGGGGTGAGGGAAACAACATTGTGGGAATTGAGGGTGGGGGTAATAATGCATAAGCTAGAAAATGCTAATAAATATATAATAAATCTTAAAATCTTGAGCATGGCTGCGTTACAGCATTGGTGAAACTTGTATTTGGTACAATAATTGCCAACAAGTTGCTTAAATTTTTGATTTATTAATCTTAACTGCAGTTTCGACAAACATAAGCTTGTCTTCTTCAGAAGTATCTGGACAAAAATTCAGATAAATTCTTATTATAAATTATAAAATTAATATAATCAAATATAAAATCACATTTGTCATTAGATCTACTAAAACAGTATACATACATTTAAGGGTTCATAGACGAATGTAATATACACCTTCTGTCATTTTAGTGCGAACCTGCACTATGTCAACAATTTCAAACAGGATTACTACTTGCATCATTGGATCCAACAGTCTGCATAGGGTGGGAGATTTCTGCCAACTGATTAGAATGCTGCGAATAGCAACCCAAGTAAACATGGTAGATGGTGCCACATGGGAAACTTAGCTCAGTTCCAAATCACATTTTCTTGCAAATAATATGCCTGCTGTTATCCCCCTATTTATTTCTATGTGGGTCAAAAGTCTCACTGCATTAAACCCACAAAGTCACTTTTTCATCTACTCCAATTTGCTTTTATGTAATTTATAGCCATTTTATGGCTTGGACATTAGTTTCACCTCTCTTGTCCATTTAATCTGAAATATCTTGCATATAGCCCACTGAGACTCACATGATAATCTTTGGTTAAGGCCATGTTGGCATTTTGTAAATCAGTTTCTTTCATTACAGAAATTTCTGATATGGATATAAAGCAATCTCTTTATAAACTTACCGATCACTGATGTGAAACTAATTGGCATATAATTTTGAACCTTATTTGTCACCCCTTCTTTATGGACCGGTACTACTATGTCATTTTTTTTCAGTCTTCTGTAAGCAGGAAGTCTCTAGACTCAATCTAAATAATATTACAAGGTATAACACACCTGTAGTAATAATATCCACATCTGCCCCTTTTTTAGCTTTCTTCATTCCCTCATGATCTATTTCCTGTTTTATGTCTGCACATTAACACCCATGTGATGAAGCTCCTTCTCTTATTTAACCTCCTCCATTCCTAAATGAACTCTAGGAACTGTCTCACGAATGCTAAAGCTTACCCACGAGCAGACATAAATTCAGATTATGATCTCTTAGCAGAAGAAACAGAAGTTGAAGAAGGCAGGGAGAGTCAAAGGAAGAGAAAGACTGAAATTGGAAAAACTAAAGGATGAAGGTAATGCTTTAGAGCAGAAAGAAATATTTGTGGAAAACTAGAAAGAGTTGAAGAATGTTTACTCCCTCAGTTTGCGGAAAGAACCATTTCATGGACTCTTATGGTGATCACATGTTTATTAATTATTACATTGTTTCCAAAGATACTCATATAAACTCCTTGGAGTTTATTTTTGTTTTGTGGTTATGTGTTGCTTGCTAGGATACATTGAGTTGCTTCATGAAGACAAATCTAGAATCAATTAAATTTCTACAAAGGAGCATGCAAACTATTTACGAAGTCTGATATTAATTTCCTCCACACTTCCCCTACTACCCACTTAGTCATGGGGTAATGTTCGTTGTGTACACATGTGCGGAGCCTAATGGCCTGTTTATCTACCACTGATTAATGCAGATGCCGAAATATTGTGTATTTGTTTGTCAGCATAAGTGTTCCCTCTTACCGCAGCCGTCCACTATGGTATGTGGTGGGTTAATTTCCCTGTCCTCCATGAATGAAACACAAGAACAAGAATAAAAATGTATATTCTTGTTCTTTTGTTTTTTGTATGTTCATGCCATGCAACCATCATCTAAGGTAAGTGGTGGTTCATTTTGCTATCTTATTTTGTAATTAGAAATATATATAGTCTACCAATAATCAACATTGGATATTATGATAAACCAATAAACAGTATACCAGACACAGAAAAGTAAACATCATAACTTGTAACATAACTATCAATTAGAGGAGCATATGTGGTAAACTTGAGTATGGTGAATTTCTTATAGAGGTGGCACTGACAGCCGGGATAAACAGGAAGTGCCAGTGAGTAAAAAATCTGGGTGGAGAACCAATGCCACAAAAATAGTTATCGAATGTGGCCAAAGTGTCATTTGCACAAGAAATGAGCATAGGTCGGTAGTGTCTAAAGGAGAAATGGTTAGATCAGTGGTTTTTCCTGAATACTACTTCAAGAAAGAGCTCAACCATGCGTACCCCTTATAATTGAAATGATAAATAAAAAGTGAAACCAGTTTCCACAATTTATTAAGTTTTAAACTAATAACAAATATCACATAAAAACTAATGAATGTCCAGAAATTATAATTGCTGCTACTATTGTTTGCATAATTTTTTAAAATTAAAATTTAAATGAGATTAAAATGCATACCCTTTGAAGCATCCTTACCACTAATTGGGAACCACTGGGTTAGATGAAATAACTCTCAGCGATGATGCAAGTGTCGTATTTCGTATGTGAATAATAAGTTAAACTCATTTTCAATTTTTTTTATTGGGCTAAACCCAATGGCGTACCAATGTTTTGAATCTCTGGAAAAGAATCTACTTTCTTTTGAACGTACATAATTAAATAGGTGGTGGTGTAATTTGTTGTTAAATACACATTGGTTATATGTGAAAACATTTTATTGATAAATTCCTTTCAATAATTCTTACTACCATCCCATTATTGAACTCAATGAGTTTTGTTAACTGCAAGTGAAGATATATGACTGTACATCTGGACTTGCATAGTTACATATTATGTTAGTACCTAGGTGACCGACGTATGCTCAGCATCTTTCGATTTCTATTCAATATGCAGGATATTGAGCAAAGTTTGATTAAAGTTAAATGTTTTTCTTGAAGGCTTCCTAAGTATTTTGAAGTGTACAGTTCCTCTCTCTAACCAAAGAGAAGCCTAAATAACATCAGTAGGTTTACAGGAACCTGAAATTTCTACGAAATTAGGTTAGAACTGTTTCCGAGATACCAAATACAAGAATTTCTCTTTTTTGTAAAATTATGTTACAAACTTGGAAAGCAAAACATTATCCACATATGAAATTGCATCCAAATCGCTAGAGCCTGACAGGGACCAAGCTGCTATACTGGGGCTAGTATAGAGCTTAGATACCTTAGCTGAATGTTACTTTGTAGAAAGTTCTGTTAAATTTGACTAAATAATTTTAAATGACCATGTAGCCTGCCTGGAATACTCAACTGAAATGCTTAATGGCCACCACAAAGCTTTTTTAACCCAAAGCTGAGGAAAGGTTTCAGTCTACTACGAAATCACAAAAATTCACTTAAATCAAAGTTTGAAGTTTATTTTCAAAGTCACTTTTTCAAAATTTGCATTTTACAGTTGAGTAGGCGATCGAACAATCGTTTCCAAAAGATTTCAGATTATGAAGAGGAAGGAAACCGACTGAGCCCCACTGAAAATTTCATAAGTTCATAGTCCTGACTATCATCCGTCACTCGTTACCTAAAGTTAGTATGGTGGTGCATCGACCAACCGGAAATTGTCACACTTAACTAGCAGTCACTTCAGCACAAGCCCGACACATACTCGCACAGGTCTAATATATGCCATGTTCCCGGAATGAAGACAAAAGACAACCAGCCGGCCTGAGCATCTAGCTTTATACTCTCAGCCACCTGCTTGATGTATATCGAAGCTTTCCAAAAATAATATAAAAATGTGTAATTATAGAATGTGTTATAACTTTAATCGTGTGTAGCCTGACCTTCAAGGATTATGAAAAGTATTTAGTGAAAATTCTCAAATAATTATCTTGCTTCTAAACGAATTTAGTTTTCAGGCGGAATGATAAAAAGTTTCCGAAAGTTAATTAGTGATACCCCGAGATGTGTGTTAATTCTGGCTATGTTTAGATGACCCTGCTGGATTGCAAATTATCGTGTTAAAATTGTTGTCATCAGGTTTTACATTCATTCCTGATTCCAATGATGTAAATTTTATTATTATCAGTGGTGTAATGGCAAAGTTATGAGTCTAACAAAGATCGGGTTTAAATTTGTTTAGCAGATACTTAGATTCTAGTTCATAATTATTAATTGTTTATATCAAAAAAGTGAAGTTAAAGAAATTTTCTTTGAATTTAGTTACATGTTTTAACAGTTGTTTAATTTACAGAAGTGGCTTGGTTTACTTGCAAATAAATCTCGAGTGAAACCACGTTGTGATAGATGACGAAATAACTTTCAAATTGCTTTAAAATCTGTTCTACTGCATGAAATGTTCTAAAATTTTAATATGTTATACTAGATTTTTAGTTCTTTCAGGAAATTTACTTTTTAGTTCGAGAAATTACTGAAAACATATGATAAAAAATGTTGAAAGTGAATGTGTTCTCCACAAGGTGTTTAAAATTTTATTCAAGCAATTTACATGGCCTGAAGCTACGGAATTTTAATAAATTGAACTTTTTTTGAATTATTATTATTTTTAAATTGCTTTACTACATCGAAAAGTGCTAAGAATTAGTGAAATTATCACCTAACAAAATCTATTGTTTACAAGTTGGCTGATAATGGATTACCCTATTCCAGGTTAGTTTAAAAATCCTTTACTATTAAAAATTGTTTATTTAGCACTTGTATTATATGTTGAGTGATTTTACTTTTTTTTAAATGGTTATTTATTTAACTAGGTAGCAGTATCAGCTTCTGCATGAAACGTTTCTTCCTCCCTATACTTGCAATGAAAATTATATGTTTACTGGGAAGCTTACAGCCTCCCCTATTCTTTAAGGTAAGAAAACTAGAATTTACCCAAATTCTAAGGTGCTTATAAGCCATTTCTAAAATCATCTGGTTTCCCATCTCACAAATTGCTTTTAAAGAAAAATGTTATTATTATTTCAAACAGAAATCTTAATGCTAATCAGCAATTAATGTTTAGTGGTAATTCACTTAGATTAGTACATCAGTGTTAAATTCATTCACTCTGATAAAACTATGCTCACACCTCACATTAACCTCACATCTTCTGATCAACAATGCCTTTTCAAATGATAAGAAAACAAATCCCAATAGAAGTGAGATTCATTATGAATATTAATAAAGCACAAGGTCAAACGCTTCAAAAAGCAGGATTTTTATATCAGAAGTAGTTTTTTTCATATGGACACCCATATGTGGCTTTTTCACAAGTTTGTAGATTCATTAATATTTATTTTTGTGTCAAAGATACATCATCATCATTATCGTTTGGGACCATCTCCAGTTTCCCGGGTGTGGTTTACGAGGCTTGGTTATTACAGACGATTGTTTTCCACCTTTTCCTGTCCAGAAAGGTTTCTCTGTCTGTGATGTACTCCCAATTCCAGCCTCTTCTCTCTACGTCCTCCTTCAGTTGGTCTGTCCATCTTCTTCTTGGTCTTCCCACTGGTCTTTTGCCCAGTATCCTTTTTTCCAAATAAGTTTTTGGCAGTCTTTTACTAGTCATTCTCTTCACATGCCCAAACCATCAAAGTCTTGATGACCTAAGACTCTCTTCCATGGATTCCCTTAGCTCTAGGTTTGATCTAATTTCATCATTCTTTATGTGGTCAAGTCTAGTTTTCTGGAGGGCCATTCTAAGAAACTTCATTTCATACGTTCAAAAAGTCAATGATGATCACATTATAATTGCTAATATTGTTTTCAAAGAAGTCGTCCTCTTAACTCAGCTAAGGTTTCTAAATTGTCCCCCTTGAGTGTGCGTGTATCCTCCTTAGTTTTTTTGAGTAATCTTTTGACTTCAGTGTGTACCACGGTGGATCATTCTCCCTCTATATTGTCCACTTCAGTATGTGTATTTCCACACCTTACCTGACTATACGTATAAATCGATGCCAAATCTCTTCAATGATGTCCCTTGTTAAATTGAAGTTATGGTAATTATTGCTCAGGTAGGTTCTAAAACAATCCTATGAGGCCTTACTGAATCTGTATATAATCCATCTGTTGTGGAATCTGCCAGCAGCTTGGTCAGCGTCTGCTCACCCAGGAACTGACAATCCCTGGTTTTAACTTCCCAGTGGAAACACTGGACAAATATCTTAACCACAAGCCATGATGATTCGTGGGAGTAATGACGAAATTACCCCAGGTGGTAACCAATCCACCCGTCGACGGACGGCAACCAGGTATTCGGATTCTGGAGAACCCGGGTGATCAAGAACACAGAAAAATTAAGAGTGCCCCACTTTTGGGTATAGTCTTTATGGTACTCAAAAGCATAACCAGTTCAATCAGAGCGGTCTCTCCCATAAACAACCATCTCATGACCATGCAAATACAATGTGCTAACAAAAAGTACACCCCGAGAACGTCCAGGCACCAACAAATGTAGACAACAAAAAGAAACCACTAGAAACCGAAAAATTCTGGGACAAACTTAAGAAAGTCAAGGAAAGAAGATGCAAATATCTTACTTTGCGATTTTAATGCACAAATCGGAAAAGAAAAAGAATATTGGAAAACCATTGGTAAATATTGCGACCACAGATTCACAAACAAGAATGATATGAGACTTATTGAAATATGCCAACACAAAAACTTAAAACTCATGTCAACTTCTTTGAGGAAAGATCCGCGAAAACAAAAGACCTGGAGATCCCCCATACCAATACTTGGTGAATATCAGATTGATCACACTGCCATTTCTTATCCTTTACAAAAAGAAGTCTATGGTGTTCAAATCTGCAGAGGGGCAAACATAGACACAAAAAACTATTTTATAAGAATTAAAATGAAATTCATCCCAAAGAAAATACATCAGAAAAAAACACACCTACAGAAATTTGACACAAGGAGGATCAGAGAAACTAACCCTAGAGAAGAATGGGAGAAAGAACAAGCAGATAGCTGGGAAAAATTCCACACCAAAATTACACAAAAGGCCAAAATACTAATACCATTGAAAAAGAATATAAGGCATCCTTGGTGGGATTCAGAATGTGAGAAAGCACTATCAGAACGCAAAGAAGCTTTTCTTAGATACAACAGTAAAAAATCAGTGGGAAACTTGCAGCACTTTAATGAAATCCAAAAACAAGTGATGAAAATCATCAGACAAACCAAGAGAAATTACCTGAAGGAGCAACTGGATTCCATCGAAGAAAATTTCCGCAACTATAATACCCAAGACTTTTACAGAACTTTCACAGGAACAATCTGAGGATATACTCCTCAAAACTTATGCTTCAGGAAATCAGATGGAAAGCTCGCATTAAATGATCAGGAAAATTGTTGAGAATTGTCAAAATACTTTTTTGAACTGCTCAACTGCCCTGAACCTCCATCAAGATTCCCGAAGGAAACCCAGACCTATACTTACCCGGAATCCCCACCACAATCACAAGAGGAAATCCACAGACATATTCTCAAACTTAAAAACAACAAAGCACCTGGAGAGGGTGAAATCAATATGGAACTATTCAAAAATCTTGGTCCAAATTCACTTAAAGAACTCACACAAATCATTACAGAGATCTGGGAGACAAAAAAATTACCCGAAGACTGGAAAAGCGCCCTAATTCACCCACTACACAAGAAGGGAGATAAAACAGATGTCAAAATCTATTGAGGGATCTCCCTTCAAGTTGCATACAAAATTCTTTCAGCCTGTATTCTCAAAATAGTGCAAGAGCAACTCGACCACAAAATAGGTTAGTACCAAGCTGGCTTCTGCACCGATCGGAGTTGCATAGGACAAATACCCAATTTAAAAACTACACTAAAATCTAAAGTACTCAAGAACAGCCCAGTAATTTGCTTCTTTGTAGATTTCATAAAGGCATATGATTCAATCGACAGACAATCTCTCTTCAACATCCTCGAAGGACAAGGGCTCGATCCAAAAACCCTAAACCTCATTAACCCTTTAACTGCTACGGTTCGGCCGGCCGAGCCCTCGCTGAGTGCGGCTTTGTTTACGCCTAAGCTGTTTACCTGCGCTGGAATGCCGCATTAGACCGGACCGCTGTGTGCTGAATACATCTGGAGCGTTGTGTGTGGAGTTCTTCTGCTGTCGCTCTGCGATTTGAAACCGCAGATACAAAATAAATACAGTTAATATAACATCTAAAGTTTTTCAGTTTAAAGCTCCTCTAAAAGTAAATGTCTGCGTAATCAAACATGACGGTACTTCATATACTATATAGATATTACAGCAACTGAAATGTTTTTAGTTTGTGAGCGTAGTAATTTATCTGGAGAGAACCTTTCCGAATACCTTTCACAAATTCTGCACAAATTTTCCAGTCTTCTTTTTGACCCGGTTAATATATATATATATTTTTTAATTATTTTCTTTAGTTTTAGAGGCGTATAAATGTAATATAATTATTACTCTGCAGTTAACCATGGTTAGTAATTCTTTTTGTGTGATAAGCCTTGAAAAATGGTACAACACACAGTGATACATTACATGTTCTGCATTGGTTTCTCGACGCACTTTCTGTATCGAACATACAGCGCATTTACGCATTGGCGTGCTCTTCTTTGAATTTGCAATAAGAATGAAATTTGGAAAAAAGGTCTCAAAAAGTTGCGAGGGCGATTTCAAGGGGGGGGGGGGGGGTGGCGTCTCACGGAACCTGATCTTACAAGACGGGGGGGGGGGGGGGGGTGTCAGGAAATCCTGAAAAATTCCTCACGAAATTTAAATTTATGGATGCAACAGACGAAACTCTGCAACTGGCATTTTTCGTCCGGTTACTACTCGGTGAAGAGCGTGAGCATTTAAAATGCAGTGTTCGAGAATGTGGAAAAAGAACTTTTTAAACCACTTCATAGTGAAAATATAGTGTGAATTGATTCTCGCGTATCTGTTGGTCTCATCAGCATTAGATATCATATGATATTCCGTTAGAAATATCAGGAAAAATGACAAACTGCTGGAATGTTAACGTAATCCACACTTGTGTCCTGCAGCTTAATTGACAAGCACATGCTGTCAAACACGTCACTAAAGCATTCTCTTTTTCCACACATTTCGCTCGAACAATCTGTAGCTTCAAACTCTGAAAAATGGTCATTTTCCACTAGCTGATGTACACAGCTTAGGAAAATTACATCGAGATACTGTCGAAGGGTTATCACTGTCATCCATATTAAAGTGATTATATTCACTGTCGCTTCTAGTAATAATCTCCATGATTTCTTCCGCGGTACAAACACGACGGCGTATTCGGGAGGACGATGGTTCAAATCCCCGTCTAGGCATCCAGATTTGGGTTTTCCATGGTTTCCCCAAATCACTCCAGGTGAATGCCGGGATGCTTCCTTCAAAAGGCCATAGCCGAATTCCTTACCATTCCTTGCCCCCCATTCTTTAACATCTCTAAAAACCTCGCTGTTAAGAGACGTTAAGCAGTTAAAAAAAATAATGACTGTATGCCATTTTCTCAGCGAAAACTAAAAGGAAAAGAGCAACACAAATTAGATCGCAGCTGCCAATGCTCAAGGGCCGAATGAGGAAAACAACTAACCACCCTGGGTGGAAATATGGCTTCATAGCCAGGCCGCTAAGAGGCTAGCGTGTTAACACGTCTGGAGTACAGACAGGGCGGCGAGGCGGCGCGTGTATACACGTCTGGAGCAGAGACAGAGCGGCAAGGCGGCGCGTGTATACACGTCTGGAGCACCTGGGCGCAGTAGTAGCCACGCGCGTTAACGCGTCTACAGCAGTCAAAGGGTTTAAACAAACACTCACTGGCACAACCTCCAAAGTGAAATTCATGGGAGAGATATCTGAACCATTTCAGATCAATACTGGCATTCGACAGGGCGATACTCTTCAACGTTGTTCTGGATAAAGTCATCTGAGGATGGGAGAAAGAACTTAAACAGCAGAACTATACAACTCAGACGATGCAAGAATGGTATTAAAAATTTCCTGCCTAGCCTTCACAGATCTTTTAGCCATACTAGCAGATGATGAGACCACAGCAATTAAACAGATAGAAACTCTCAAACAATGCGCTGAAAAGAGTAGGCTTACAAATATGTTTCCAAAAAACCGAAGTTCATCTGTTCAAAACTACACACTCAAAATCTGGTCACAAATATGAGAGAGTCCTGTATTTTAAAGTATCTGAGAGAAATCATCAAACCCACAGGACAAGAGAAAATAGCACAGAAAGTTCGCATGCAAAAATTTAGGAGAGCCTATGGCAGAACCTACGATATATTTAATAAAAAATCTTTCTACATATATAAAAAAAGGTCAGAAATTACAAACACAGTTATCAAACCTGAAACCCTGGTATGCCAGCGAAACTGTAACACTACACAGGAAAGGTGACCTAGAAAGCATTTTGAAAGAACACAAAATTAAGAAAGATCCTTGGCCCAGAAAAAACACATGATGGATATAGACTCAAATCTTGAAAAGCAACAGAAAACACTGTCAAACCTGTGGCAAGACATCAGGAAACAAAGATTAAGATTTTATGGACATGTCCACAGACTTTCAGCAACAATACTCATTCATAAATTGTGACATACATAGAACAGCTAAAAACTATGCCTTGGGTCCAACAGATCAAACAGGACCTGGAAAAAGGCCACATAAACTCATCAGAATCATAGACAGACAAACATACAGAGAAAAAAATTATCTAACGGGAAGTACCGATGGAGAATGAAGTCATTAAAGAGACCAGGGATGAAGTGGACTGAAGAAAGGAAGAGAATCCACGGAGAAATAATGAAAGCTGTATGGAAACTTAGAAAATTGAATCATTAAGGCTTTGCGTGATCCGACGTTCCAATTGCAGATAATAATATATATGCACTCAGAGAGGAGCTTCTTAAATGGCTTTGCAGATCAAGACTGGTAGTGCAATATGTTTTACAATGTGTAATGAGCAAAACATATCGCCACACCAAAGCACATAACCCAGAACCAACCATAATCTCACCTCCCTTACCCAGTTTTCTCCTGGGCTGGTATCCCTGAACTAGATTTTTCATTGTGATTAGGACGTTCTCAGATCTTTTCCTGAAATGTGTTGCATTCTCCACACTATCCTTCCCACAACACCTTGCATCAACTTCAGCAGACCACACAACATAAGAAAAATGCTGGTGCACACATACATATCCTTTATTGCTTTCAAACAACCCTATGATTTCTTCAATTATGACAGGCCTCCTTGCAAAATGTGCAATATGGATCCTCCTGCCACAACCTATTGCAATCCTACCACTGGTTAAACCAATCCCATCATAAGCCCTGCCACCTGTACCATGTCTCACTTCATATACCAGCTGTTAGAGTCTTACATTGGCCTCACCACGAACCAGTTATCCATAAGAATGAGTAGTCATAGACAGTCTACTCCCAAAATCTAGACCTAATTGTAGTTGCATGTTACAGCTCTCACAATCCTACTAACCTCTATATGTTGAGAGCCATCAGAGTACTCTCTGAAACCTGATCTCCATTTGAATTATAGAGGTGTGAATTGATTTACCATCACATCCTGAATATTATTATATATTTATATTTTCAAATAATTTAATTTGTGAAAAATAAAGAATTACATTACTAATTACTCATAAAGCTACATGAAATATCATCCATATTAATACGTAATGGTAATAATTGTATGGCCATTATTGCCAAATTATTTTAAGCTATGACTATTAGCTCTCAGCACACAGAACTCAATCTCAGATAATATTCATCTTGGTATGCCAACCACTTGAAATATAATTAATTTGTGTATATAGATTTTATTACAAAGTTTTGTTTTTATATTTATCTTTTACATTTTAAGTGATTTTTCACCACTTTTATGTGTCCCATTTTTTATATTCTTTCCTGGAGTTCACATTTCCTCAGATTTATATTTATATTTCTTTTGCTCCTATATCATCTATACTCTGGTTAAAATGGTTAAAACCATCATTCACATGATGTGTTGACTGCAGATGCCTATATGGATTCAGTCAGGATATAAGGACATCATCTGGAATATTGTGTTTTTTTCCATTTGTGGAATGTTATTTTTCACTATTCTCTTCCTTCCTTCAATTCTTAACTTTCTTTATTCCTTGCCTTTGAACACGCGGTTCTCGGTTCTTGTATGTAGTAATCTCTTACCCTCCTTCCATGTTTTTTTTTTTTTTTTTAAAATATTATCCATATTAACAATGAAAGGAAAGAACTGCCACGAGGCAATATTTATATGGAAAGAACAGATAAAATACACCCTATACTCACCAAAGTTGAAGGGAGGAGGGCCACAGCAACACGAAACAACACAAAAACACAGAAAATACAATATTTCTATGAGTCGCTGCGTCAAACGCAAGACACACGCGAACTCAGCCACTTATTTCTGTTAACTTGAAAAAGGGTTTTAACCCAAAATATTGTATTTTCAGTGTTTGTGTGTTGTTTTGTGTTGCTGCGGCCCTCCTCCCTTCAACTATGAAGAGTGTTGAGTATATTACATCTGTCCTTTATAACACGCAGAAGTAATTATTGTAATGCCAAACTATTTTAAACTACAACAATAAGTTCTCACGCCATGAAAGCCATATTCAAATAAGTTAGGTAGTTTTATTGTGGTATATAACGAAGTATCTTAGTAAAAAAAATCCGCAACAAATTTTTAAATATGAAAATAAAATTAACATTAATGAAAAAAATTACCACTGTAGATTATAGGTGAAGTCTGAAACTTTCAAACAATGGAAATTAGACTGAAATGCCTCAATCCACAAAGAGTAACACAATCTTTGGCTGCTCAGAATGTATGGAACCTATCCTTTCAGGTTAGGAAATTTTTATGGTAAATTAAATATAACAATTCCATGTAGTTGAAGGTTACAGATAAGATCCCTAATTTTAGTAACAATGCAGCAGGAAGAACTACTGTGATGTGATAAATATAAAGAATGGAAAGATAAAATACACCCAAGACTCACCAAAGTTGAAGGGAGGAGGGCAGCAGCAATAAAAAATAACACATAACACAAAAAACACAATATTTTGAGCAAAACACTACAGTTTGTTCATGTGTTTTTTTATTTGTCTGACCCTCCTGCCTTAATCAGTGGTAGGTGACAGGTCATTTTCCCCATGCTTCCTTACTTCTGTAAAATATGTTAATAATTATTATTCACTTAAAATGATAAAAAAGGTCTTACCTGAGGATTCAAGTGCAAAGTCAGGCATTTCCAACATTCTGGATTCAAACAAACACATTTTATTGGGAAGAGTCTGGATCCCATTATCTAAAATTATACAAAAAAAAAGCATTAGAATTGTAGAAAACATTAAATTATAAACCAGAGTCAGTAAGAATAGTCCTCTTTTATAAATATCCAACTAAAACTAATGAGGATTTAAAAACACTTCAACAACAGGTTTTTTCAAAGTTTAACTACCATTTTTATTGACACATTTATTTCTTGATTTGTTTTGTTAGGACTTTTCACTGATTTTCATATTAGCTATGACTGTGGCAAGTGCTATTTGAAATGTTCAAAAATTAATAGTAACAGCTTATAATTTTTGTTCTTCCATTTACAAAATAGTCACCATTTCATTAAATATTACACCAACATGGGAACTAGAAGGAGTAGTAGTTTAATTTCAAATAAATAAATAATGGATTATTCAAACTTCACTATAGTTTAACTACCAAAATCTTTTTAAATAAAACTGCTGATATCATTTGACTTTGATCAATTGTTCAACATAAAGATTGCAGGTTAATTTCTAAAGAAAGCAGTATTCATTTGAAATGAAGTTTAAATATATCCAAACTATCAAAAAATGTTGTGAAAGTTCAGTAAACAAATTTGAAATACAAGTCAAAATTATTAGCTTCACCACAGTTCTGCATCAGAATGTTGAAACACGGCTGCTAATCATTCTATTTCCACCCAGCCTAACATCTTCAAATCAAGCCCCAAGCATCAAGTACATACAGTATCACTGCCGTCCAACTATTAATTGCCATGAGGTCCACCACTACAGTGCTATTTATAGTCTCTTTGCGTTGTGGCTATGGTTGCCACAGAAAGGTTCAATTCTGTGTCACAGTTTTCGCAGGGACTCTGCCAAATCCACTAATTCATCCTTAAATTTTTCCCCACCACACGCTAATTTTAGATATTTTATACTAATTTTCAGTTTCTCAATTACTTCCAACTAGTTTATATCATGTTCTACTTCAGGTGAAGTGTTTAAACATGAAAATTTCATCACAGCTTTGTTTTTACATTTTCTGTATATACATGATGGTCTGCTGACATCTGTGGGACTGAATAGCATCAAAATTTGATTACAGCAGAAATTACATATATATATACCCCCCCCCCCCCCATCTATTATTCAATGGTTGTCCACATCACTACCAAAAATTCCACAACTGGTCTGTGGTTAAAGCCATTCAAGCTATTGTATGCATATCCCCCTCCCCCTTTCCTTTTCCTATGGATGCAAATTAACTTATCAGCACATGCTTGACACCAGGTATCAACCTTTCACTTTATATTATTATTTACAAAAATCTTTTATATTTTTTACTACAATTTTTCCTTCATTTCTTATTTCTTTATTGCTGAAAAGGAAATAGATATAAAGACATGTATTGAGGAAAAATTTTCTCCCATTCTGAAAAAAGATGATTTTTTCCCCCATTAGATATTATATCTTTAATTTAGCAATTCTTGTATATATATATATATATATGTTGGATCTCAAAAACGGCTCTAACAATTTGTATGAAATTCACATTTAAATAATATTTTGCTTTATAAGTTTATTTAAATAGTTGTCTTCCCTGCAAAAACCCAATTTTACAAAATACGAACAATTTTTGATCTCGAAAACAGTTCTAACGCTATCTCGTAGACGAATCAGGTACCAGGAAGCCTACTAATATTTTCTCTTTGCTTTCAAGGAACTTATATATTTAAACAAACATTTCTTCGATACATTTCTTCATAGGAATACTAGCACTGCATGTTCAATTGTAAAATATTTAAAAAAGAAGATTTTTAAAAATTGACTTTGTCAGAAGTGATACTTTACTTTCCAAAACTTCTTTGAAAATAATATTGACCGTATATCAAACATCAATATTACTGAATTGTAAAAAGTTGTTATCATTACATACTACCAGTTTAATTCTAAATTTCAAAAGTAGATATTTAAAAAAATAGATACTGCCTTTATCAAATGCTATTTTTTTCTAACTAAAAACCATGTTGTGTCTACTGTTTTATCTTTGGTTGTTGTAAACAACTGTTCGTTTCGATCATAGGATCATAGGCTCATAGGCTCATAGGAAGCCTTGTATACTAGCTGACCCGTGCAAAACATTTAAAATGAAATTTAAAAATTGGCTTTGTCAAAAGTGATTATTTACTCTACAAAACTTCTTTGAAAATAATGTTAGCAGTTATAATGTAACCATCGTTTACTTTTTGACCGCATTTGTATTTAACACAAACATCAATATTAATGTATGGTATTGTAAAAGTTGTTATCAGGGTGTTGTGCAAAGTACAACCAGTAGAAGGAAAATGTTGTTTCGGGATGAAAATGTGATTAACGCACTCTTTAGGCATTAGTATTCAAGAAAAGTCTACGTGAAGTCAACAAAATAGGTAAGACAAGAGTAATACAATGTAAATCGTCGTGTTACGTGCGGTATTAGCCAATATGTAGCAGCCATCTTTACCATGATTGTGTTGATTTCCATAGATCTGTAATAGCGGAGGGTGTGGTTAGATTTAAATGCAGCCTGGACCTGCATGAAGACTAATATTCCATGGTGTATCATGGTTTTTGAGTGAATAAGGTAGCTGCAGTACCGAATTCTAAATATGATAACGTCACAGGCGGCTCGAGACGTCTATTGCCACTAAGTCAGCAATGTGCATAATCTTGTTGTGTTTAGGTTGAATGGCAACCTGGACCAGAATGACTACTAACATTCCATGATGCTTAGTGGATTCTGAGTAAAGAAAACAGCTGCCACACCAAATTCTGACTATAAAAGCGTCACAGACGTCTCAAGTTGTCTATTCATGTATAGGAAGTAATGTGCGTAATCGTATGTTTCGGCACTAATTACAACTTTGTTACATATTTTACGGCTTCGGGTACACTTTTCCCTAAAGTGCCATGGAAGCAGTTAGCCATATTTTCAACCCGATTTAACAGTTTTTTTTTCTACTAGCCATACTTTGCACAGTAACCGGTTATCATTAAATACTACCAGTTTAATTGTAAAACATTTTACATAAGTAGGAAAGAAATATATTGAATGTATAACAAATATGGAGTGGTCTGTCAGCTCAAATGTAATTATTGGGGGAATAAGTGGTTTCTGCGATAGCTCTCAAAAAATTCTGACTACGATCCCGTGTTCAAATCCTGGTGAGGGCACGAATTTTTAAGATTTGTATTTGATCATACGAACTACACTGGGAGTTCTGTGGTTCAGAATCTACGTTAAATTGTAGGTCCCAGAGCAAAGGAACTGGCCATCCTACCTCTGATACAATGATTTAGTATGCCTCCTTCTGGAGGATCCAACCAACCTTCAGGTTATATTTAATCTGTCCAATCTAATACTATTATATGAGCAACTCTTGTAAATAGATAAAATTAATTTCTCACTAACTTCTCTAAGGATTTTGATGACATCTTGCATAATGAACAGAAATTGAAAGATGCCAAGCAGAGATCAGTCACTCAGGTACTAAGGTATAAAACAAGTAATCAATTTTGTTCTGGGAGTCATTTTGTTTATTTATATACTAGATGGTACCCATGACTTCGTTCGTGATTGTAAAGAATTCATATTGACAGCAATAGACATCTAACCACCCTAGTGCACGATGGGAGACTCGATACTATTACCACACACAAGTACCAGTCTTCTGTGCTATGTAGTTCCGGCAGCAAGGTAAAATTTACGGATACACACAAGTCTTTGGATGAAACACGAAAATATTCATGATCGACCAATTTCAAACACCATATCTCACACACTCCCACAGTTACCGAATTTCGGCCAACGTTGTGATCGATGGGAGACTCTGTTACTACCACACACAAACGCCAGTGATCTGCGATTTGTAGTTTTCACTTAAAAGTGATACACCGTGACACATGCGTCTTTCGCAGAAATATGAAATTGCCGCAGGTCGACCATTTTCATCCCCCATATCTCCCACACCCCCATAGCTACCGACATCTAACAACCATAGTGCACTACATGAGATACGATTCTACTACCAAACACAAACACCAATGCTCTATGCTATGTAGTTGTGGCAGAAAAGTGACATATGCGGAGACAGTCGAAATACGAAAATATCCTTGGTCGGCCACTTACAACCACCATATCTACCACAGTACCACAGTATCTAAAATTCGGCCGCTATTGTGATTTAAAGGTGACTCTGTGCTACTACTACACACAGACGCCAGTTATCTGTGATCTGTAGTTTTCGCTGAAAAGTGATACACCATGACACTTTTGTCTTTGGCAGAAGAATAAAATTGCCACAGGTCGACACTTTCAACCCCTATTTCTCCCACACCCCCATAGCTACCGACATCTAACAACCATAGTGCACTACATGAGATACGATTCTACTACCAAACACAAACACCAACGCTCTATGCTATGTAGTTGTGGCAGAAAAGTGACATATGCGGAGACAGTCGAAATACGAAAATATCCTTGGTCAGCCACTTACAACAACCTATATACCACAGTACCACAGTATCTGAAATTCGGCCGCTGTTGTGATCGAAAGGTGAGTCTGTGCTACTACTACACACAAACGCCAGTTATCTGTGATCTGTAGTTTTCGCTGAAAAGTGATACACCATGACACTTTTGTCTTTGGCAGAAGTATGAAATTGCCACAGGTCGACCACTTTCAACCCCCATTTCTCCCACACCCCCATAGCTACCGACATCTAACAACCATAGTGCACTACATGAGATACGATTCTACTACCAAACACAAACACCAATGCTCTATGCTATGTAGTTGTGGCAGAAAAGTGACATATGCGGAGACAGTCGAAATGCGAAAATATCCTTGGTCGGCCACTTACAACCACCATATCTACCACAGTACCACAGTTTCTGAAATTCGGCCGCTGTTGTGATCGAAAGGTGACTCTGTGCTACTACTACACACAAACGCCAGTTATCTGTGATCTGTAGTTTTCGCTGAAAAGTGATACACCATGACACTTTTGTCTTTGGCAGAAGTATGAAATGGCCACAGGTGACCACTTTCAACCCCCATTTCTCCCACATCCCCATAGCTACCAACATCTAACAACCATAGTGCACGACAGGAAAGACGATTCTACTACCACACACAAACACCAAAAGTCTATGTTATGTAGTTGTGGCAGGAAAGAGAAGTATCCGGAGATACGAATTTTTGGTCGAAATATGAAAACGCCCTGCACTGACCAACTTTAATCATTATATCTCCCACATCCCCACAGCTATCGGCATTCGGCCAACGTTGTGCATGACAGGAAACTCCATGCTACTTCCACCCACAAACATCAGTGTTCTGTGCTAGGTAGTGGTGGCTGAAAAGTGAAATATAGGAAAAAACACGTCTATTTTTATATATATATAAGATTTACTAGGAAGGAGCTGACAAAGTTATAAGAAATATGTCCTTCTTCCTAAATTTCCAAATATGGGTATAACCTGGAGAAAAATTAAGATGGCACTTATTGGACAGTTGATGAAATCTGTTTTTGATAAGATAAGCTGACATATTTTTTCTTTATATTTTTCTATTACTAAAGCGCCCCACACACCTACAGACGAACTGCAGGCTGATGCCTGTGACGCATAACTGTAGGCTGAAATCTCAAAGCACCACACACATAAACGACAACTGCCTGTAGACGGTGGTCTGTACATGCCATGGACTGTGCTGCTGCCCATTCACTACAGTTCGTGAACTTCAGACCAGTGGACTGAAGCTTTTTAACTTCAGACCAGTGGACTGTGGTTCGAAATCGATCAACTCACATGGATGCAGTGTAGTTGTACATTTCAAATTCACTGTTTCATTGCATAACATGAAAATATATTGAAACCATATCCTCAAATAAATATGAGTCTTGTAGAGCGCATATTCAACTACCATTTAAGCAAAGCTCGGAGAGTTGTTGAGAATGCTTTTGGGATACTTTCGTGTCATTTTAGAGTATTCCACACTGAAATAAATATAATAAATATGAAACAAGAAAAAATAGATTACATTGTTTTAGATGCATGCGTCCATAATTATTTTGAAAAAGAAAGAAAGAAGCAACTATATTACTTTAGCTTTGTTGGACATTGAAGATTTACAGCCTGGGCAAGTAGTTCACGGTGACAGAAGAGATGGCTGTTTGTCAGGTTTACAATGTGGGTCTATAAATGTATGTGTTGATGTAAAACATAATTGTGAGCAGTATAAAAATTACTTTGTTAATGCTGGTGCTGTTTCATGGCTACACAATTTTGTTGACAGATCTAATTAGTTAAATCATGTAATGAGTATAAGTATTTGAATTTAATAGATATACAGTATGTGTTAAATAAACAAAGTGGATAAGTAACAAATGATATTATCATTATTTTCCTTTCACCGATCCGTTTAAAGTTCATGCAATGTTTTCAGCTGAAGAAGTGATAATATTACTGAAGACAATGACAGTAACAGGTACTTATCAAAGGCATGATGAAGGCTTCATCACTTGAAACAGTGCTTCTGGATTCTTCTTGATCAGTTGAAAACAGTAACATATCAAAGTACCAAATTAACGGCGTATATGGATCATCAGCAGATAAACCAGACTTTGATACTTTCACTTTCTTCAGTTCTTTACAAAACGCACATCGAAAATTGTCCATTTTCTTGACAGTCCAAAACAGATTAAACAACGCGAAAGATCTGTGGCCTGTCGTCAGTCAAAGAAAAACTATCTGTCAGGCACAGTAACTGCAGTCGAACTGCGTGTGTGTGTCCGATTTGGCCTTGAGATCGTAAATTTCATAGATTGATAACTGTGGACTGCTGGCAGTTCAGGCCCCGATCCCAACAATCCACATACTGACAGTTACGTAATACCTGCAGTCTATGATCTTAATATCGACTGTATGTATGTGTACAACTACGATAAACTGACAGTTTAGTGCCTTCAGATAAACTGTAAGTGTGTGGGGTGCTTAAGAAAGAAATTGCTAATTCTACTGTGTTTGCATCATTTTTTTGTATAAGTTTCACAGAGAGATGATGTTTACTGATTACAAAACAGATCCATTGAAAAGTATTAAAAGAATTTTTTAAAAAGAAAAGGAACCTGCACATATGTAATTGACATATGAAAGTCTTATGGAACATATGATACACATTGCCAACATTGATACTTCTGACTTGGTTATATTACTTCTTTCATTTCTGATGATATTTCTTTGGTTATTCTTTATTCACCTCCTCCATCCTCAATTTCCCAATGACATCGCAATCACTGGTATACATATATCTATTCACTTCTCTCTCATTTATACATGATTGATGAACCTTTGAAAATATTGTGAATTGGTGTTCATCTTTCTTTTTTTGGTCATCATATCCCTCCTGCTTTCAACTCATACATGTACTGGGTATATTTTCTCTACATTTTTTGTTTACATAGACTTTGTATAGATATTTAATTTGTGAAAAGTATTAAGGTAAGACCAATAAATATTTAATTTTAGTCTATCCAGCTGCTTCTCACTCAGGGAAAACTGATTACACAAACCACTAGCATGGAGGGGTTTGGGCAGTTGAAGGAATGCACATTGTAAAGTCTGAAAGCAGGGAACATAGTCACCACTAATTTTCCCAGACCAGCACAGTATGCACAATAGAAGGCCTTGATGGCAACTTCGTTCAGAGTGATTACCATGGCAGCTTGGATCACCTCACTGTTATTAAAGCAGCATCCTTCGAGGGTGGCTTTAATCACTGGAAATGAAAAGAAGTCTGTCAGAGCCAAGTCAGAGCTTTAAGGTGGCTGGGGCAGTGTTGACAAGTTGTGAATTTCCAGGAACACACATACAGGCAGAGCATATTGGCTGGGAGCATTGTTATGATAGTGCATTCCTGAAGCAGTGATCTACTATTATTACTATTACAATTACTCCGCGATTCACCAAAAGTGTTTGGCGGAGGGTGCATTGCACCTGTCAGGAAAGGTAATGGTTTGGAAGGGATATACGGGATATGGCAGGAGGCGCCACATCCCGCCTCACATACAGAGAACCATTTTTCTCAATATGTCAATTACATCCACATAGTAGGCATTGTTGCATTGTTATCCTGAAGGTACAAACTTCTTGTGGACCACACCCTTAGTGTCCAAAAAGACAACCAGCATTGTTGTCACTTTTAACTTGCTCATTCTTGTCTTTATCTGTTTGGGGACTCCACGGTGTGCCAGTAGCAGTCTACCACTTTGTATTAGGGTCATACTCACATGCCCATGTTTCTTCCCTAGTAATAACTTTTTTTTTTTTTAAATCAGTTTAAATTTGAATACGTTCTGAAAGTTCACTTGCGATTGTCTATCAATTTGCTTTTTGCTCATCTTTCAACACTTTAAGAACGAGCTTGGCACACACCTTTTGCATGTTGAGACTGTCTGGGATGATGGGGTGCACAGTAATTATTTGAAGGTTCAGTGTCTGTGCTATTATCCTCAACACTCATTCTATGGTAAGAGTTCAATAAATCATGCACATGAGCCACATTTTCATTGGTGTGACTGGTTGATGGCTATCAGGGGGGGGGGGGGAGGGTTGTCGGTCACCTCTTCCTAGCCCATCTAAATATCTTCAATGGATTTGAAACTTGTGAAAATAATACAGCAGATTCCATGTAGGCTTGCTGCATCAATTAATTAGTATTGATATAACTTTTGCCAAGTTCGGTGCAGAACTTGACCGTGTACCATTATTCAAGCTCTTGTTCTTAAAAAACAAGGTTCACAAAATCAATGATGCTAATGCTACTATTGCTCAGAACAGACTGACTTTGTGAGTATTGTAAAGTAAAGCTTCCTCTACCCCCCCCCCCCTTACCCCTCTTCTTACTCCAGTCTTAGTGCTGCAAATGCATGGTGATGTACAGTCATCTTACTATAAAACCAATTGCATTACTTTGTAAACACACTCTATAAATCAATTTTAGCTCTATTAGTCAGTATGTAACTGGGAACCTTGGTCTTCGAATAACTGGCAACCTGGTCTTGGTCATTGCCTCCACTCTTTTATACCCTGGTGTACTATAAATATAAAGGGTGGGATTCAAAAGTAATGAGCCTTTGTTCAAAAAGGACAGGTTTATTGAGCAAACTATTACAACTGACTAATAGTCTTCAAAATAGGCACATCCTGCATCAATACTCTTTTGTAGGCGGCTTTCCCATGAATTTAAAGCATCCACGTAGGCCTGTTCCGAGATGGCTGCAAGGGCTGCCTTGACATTTGCTTGTATGTCCTCGATTGAGCGGAAGCATTTTTCTTTCAGTGCTGATTTTAAGCGCAGAAACAAGAAGAAGTCTGGAGGTGACAAGTCTGGACTGTAGAGAGTCTGGGGACCACTGGAACGTTCACCCAGGCCAGGTAGGCGCACATGACGAAGGCAGTGTGGCTTGGTACATTATGGTGGTAAAGCTTCCAGCTGTCCTTGATGTTCCTTCACTTTTGTGCGACGCTTCTTTTCCACATTTTCAGGACTTCCAAGTAGTAAGCTACATTCACAGTCACTCCGGCTAGAACAAATTTGTAGTGGACGATTCCGTTCACTTCAAAGAAGGCGAAAATTAGGGTCTTCATCTTCAATTTGCTCATCCTCGCTTTCTTGGGATGGGGTGAGTTTGAGATATGCCACTCAGAATTTTGGCGTTTTGTCTTTGGGTTGTGTTGGAAAGTCCATGGTTCATCGTCAGTTATCACTTTTTCAAGAATGGCAGGATTTTTTTTTTTTTTTTTTTTTTTTTTTTGTATATTTGTAGCAGTTCTTAACATCGGAGCACTCAATTGTTTTTTGCTCTTCAGTCAAAACTCTATGACATAGATCTTCCACATGTGCAAGTCCTCGGTAACAGTGCATTGCACCATTGCCTCTGATAAGTCCAGGACCCCTGCTACATGGTACAGACTTAAACACCAATCTGTGTCCAAAAAATCATGCACTCACTGCACATTAAAGTCAGTTCGGGCTGACGATGGGCGTTCAGTCTGGGGTTCATCGGTCACCTCTTCCTGGCCCTCCTAAAATCCTTATGACACTTTTTCACTTGAGAATAAGATAGACACTCAGTCCCATATGCCTGTTGAAGCATTTCGAATGTTTCGGAAGGAGGCTTGCCCAACCGGTAGCAGAACTTGATAGCGTACCGTTGTTCTAACGAACTTTCCATTCTGCTGTGTCATGCCCTACCATACAGGGGTAATTGTCAAGGCCGATCCTACTGCTCTGAACGATCGGAGGCAATTGAGCTCCATTGCATTCTGAAACAAACCCCCACCACCGCTGCTGCTTGAATGTGGAATGTGCAGCGATATGCTGCTTGTGTCAGAATAAAATGAGGCTTATTACTTTTGATTCCCACCCTGTATCTCAATATTTCTTTTGGGTCTTAGAGTATCATTGTGTAATGTCAAAGAAAATTGATAGAAGGTGCTGTTTAGAAATAATACTACTCACAAAAATCTGCTCATTTAAATGAATATCCTGACTGTTCTAGGATATGTTCTTTCTTTGGCTGTAGTTGATAATAGTTTTTCTCTCAAAAATTAACCAGTCTGTCTCAATGTTAGAAGAAGTAATTCACATGGTCTCAATTTGAGTTGTCCCTGCCAGAAATCCATATTAGCTGAAGTGGTTCTTTCTGTTCAAATGTTTATTTTGTATGGAATCAACCATCATCAGCTAACAGTTTTAGAACAGTAAGTGTTAATATATGAAGAAAAAACTTGAAAATGACATCTACAATGTGAAAAAACTCTCCGCCAACAGATCACAACATAAATTAATGCCACAAATAGGAGAATTTTTTTTAAAAAAAACTTAGTAATTACTCTTTTCCCATTAAAAAAGAAAGCATTTATTGGAGAAAAGAGTGGCAGGTATGGATCGCACTGCAACCCTCTCACTCTATTTTCCTTCCAGATCTAGCTCTAATACCTCTCTTTTATCAGAATTGAAAATTTTGTCTAAATTTATACTATATGGTAAAGAGTTTATAGATACTATTAATTACAGAAATTAACTTTCACTAACCCCTCTAAGCTCTGCTTATTTATTTTATTAATAACAGTTGAGATTATTTTTATTTAGAAACATAACATCATTATGTTTAATTTAATTCAAATGCAATGGAGCACAAGTTCCGATGGCAATGTCCCTATGTACACATTATTCACCTTTCTTGTACCTGCCTACTTTTGTCCTCTATTAATTTTAATTTTAAATTCTTTCAGCATTTTAGTAAATTATTCACAACTTTTCTTTATAGTTTATTCCAATCGCTGACTATCTTACCTACGAAAGAACATTTTCCCACACGATTATGCCTGAAATTGAGTGCCATCATATGGCTATGTTTATCTTTCCCTTCACATGCACCATTCTCAATTCTTCCACCAAAAACTGTCTATGCCTCGTCACCAATATACACCTTGTACACTTGCAGCACTCTCTTCTACTATCTTTCCAAAGAAAAATCTCGCAGCCCTTCATCACATCCCCTCCAACTCCTGTGTTTAATATCCTAAATGTGTGTCCCTTACTATACCACCAAATTCAAGCAATAATCTGATCAAAGTTTTTTAACCCAAACAACTCACTTCTATGGTGTATACCCTCACCACTCTCTCCAATAAATGAAGTATTTTCAAACCTTTTAGTACCACTTGTCCAGTTGTGTTTATTATCAAATATCATGCCAAGATATTTGCATTTCAAGTCTTCTGCAAGTAATCCTTTCTCCATCCTATAATCATAATCAAACTTTAAGTATTTTATATTTTATACCTAACAAGCAGATACTCTTTTGTGTTTATCTTCATCCTAAGTTGACCTACACAGATATCCTGCCAAGGTCATCCTGCAACTGCTCACAGTATTCTTCCATTTTGATCATATTATATATTTCAGATGATATGGACAAGGGAGGCCAAATTGATAGTGTAGCACTAGATCTGTCTAAGGTGTTTGACAGAGTAAGCCATAAAATGGTAGTAAATAAGGTAAAAACCATTGGAGTGGATAAGAAAGTCATTTGCTGGGTAGAAGAATTTTTAAAAGGTAGAAAACAGAAAGTTAGGATAGGAAATGTAGTATCAAAAGAAGTGGAAGTAAAAATGGGTGTGCCACAGGGTAGCATATTGGGACCATTGCTATTCATTATTCTAATAAATAATTGTGTTGATTGTTTACTATCTGAAATTAGATTGTTTGCAGATGACATAATGCTGTATAAAAGAATCAAAACGATAGAGGATTGTAAACAGTTGCAGGGTGATCTGGACAGGATATCTAATTGGGTTGGTAAACATGGAATGAAGATAAATGCAAAGAAGAGTCAGCTTATTAGATACACAAATAAAAAACAAAAGGTTAATTATGAAAATAAGGTGGGGAAAGAATTGCTTGCTGAAGACTTGAAATGCAAATATCTTGGAATTACTTTTGATAACAAACTTAACTGGGCAGGACACATAGGACAGGTGGTAGGAAAAGGTTTCAAAGTTCTGCACTTGTTGGAGAGAGTGATGAGGGGATGTACGAGAGAAGTCAAGGAATTGGGTTACAAAACTTTGGTCAGACCATTGCTCGAATATGGTAGTGTAGTATGGGACCCTCATTTTACGTATCAAATACAGGAGTTGGAGAGGGTGCAAAGAAGGGCTGCTAGATTTGTTTCTGGAAATTATCGCAGAATGCAATCAGTGACGGATATGATAAGGAGCTGGAATGGGATTCATTGCAAGACAGGAGGAGGATGAGGAGGGTCATGGGAGTGTACAGGGCATATACTGGTGATGAGGCATGGAAAGATATTGCAATAGGTATGAAAAGTAGTGCATGGAAGGGAAAAGATGACCATGACCACAAGCTGGCACTCGATTTCAGGCACAAGGGTGTGGGAAGATTCTCTTTTTTAGGTAAGGGTGTCAGGGATTGGAATGAGTTACCAAGAGAAAAGATGAATAATTTACCGAAAACTTTGAAGGAATTTAAAGATAAAATTTGTAGAGGGCAAATGTAGGTGGGTGCAGGATAGGGGGAAAATGGGTGTGTAGGGATATTGCCACCAGAGCCTGTGCTCCATTGCAATTAAAAATTAAATAAACATTATATCATCAGAAAACAACCTAACTTCCGACTGGACACCATTAACACAATCATTTATTCGAATAATGAAAAAACAATGATCCCAATATACTACACTTGAGCACTCCCATTATCACTTCCAATTTTTTTAATACTGCAATTGCTACCCTAACTCTTGGCATTCTACCTTTGAACAATTCTTCTACCCAGCAAATCACTTTTTCATCCACTCTAATGGTTTTTAACTGATTTACCACTGACTTTCTATATGTGGTAATAAATTTATAAGACAGTATTTCAAATCTGTTCCAAAAAATGTTATGTACAATGTGTTATTTACTTATACAGCTACACCAAACTGGGTCTCTTCATCAACTGGTTCACATAGCGCTGATAAATTTTGTCATGGCCAGAATTGGAAGAACATTGATAATTGTGAAAATTTCTACAACATCTATTATCTTCCTATTAATCTGAATATGTAAGTGTGTCTTTATTGACTTGTTTCCTCAACATGTTCCATACTTTCATTATCAATTTTTACCTTTTACATGAGGATTTTTTTTAAGTCTTATATGTTATTGCGACAAAATATCCACTTAGTTTTATGAATATAACATCAATAGCATCATGCCTTGCATCAACTTATAACAACTCAATAGTATAATGTAGGAGGATAGCATTCTAGATACTTAAAGTCTACAAAGTGAGGTAAAAAAGGATTGGATTTATATATATATATATATATATATACGTAAGAAACCCAGTAAAATCTTCCAGTGTGCCTCAGTGCACAGAGGTGCCGCTCACTAGATCAGGGAGGTACAATGGGACTGGAGACGATCACAGGTTCCCACGTACCAGCTGTTCTGACTGCAGTTTTTAGGCTGTTTCTTGCAATTATCTAGATGAATGCTGGGATAGTCCCAAAATTCACCTCATAAAATACACATCAAAAAATACACTTATCAGATATAACACATACAGTTACTTGCTTTGCAGACAGAAGAGAAGATAATACATTCCCCTAATAGATTAGGACATCAGGCCTAACGAACCAAGTTAGACTTCACGCAGAAACTCAGTTCCCCCCCCCCCCCCTCCATTTTCTCATCTGTGGTGGTCAGAGTCCACTTGGTCAATGAAGGCTGAATTGGAGGGGGAAAAGCTAAGATTGGCTAGAATTGAATGGTATTAACAGAAATGGTTCTACTAATTTACAATCATATAATAAATATTACCTTCCTGCCTTGTGTCATCTTCAGCACTTCTTGGTTTGTTTGCCTGAAAAATAAGAGGACCATACAATAGGAATAATTAATTGACCAGTCTTAAAATATGAAAGCTAACAACTGAGTATTTTTGCAGCATCAGTTTTTATTTTATTTTTTAAATAATAAGCAGATATTTCTGATATAATATTGCAAATTCAGTAATAGTAGAATCATTACTCTTTAAAGCAGGACAGAATGTGAAGATAAAAGAAATCTCCATTCCTCTTTTTCTCAATTCTAAGAGCTTATTTACCAGTTACAAGGCAATCAAGTCATCAGCTTCCTGTAGAACAACAAGTTACCCCATGTCAATAAAGAGATTTAATCAAAAGAATGGCAGAATACAAATGCTTCAGACACTTGTAGATGGAAACGCTGAATTGTATCATTATCCTTTTACTTATCAAAGCAATTAATAAATCTTGGTTGGGGTAGAATAGAATGGTTCTCATTAATTAAACCATGTATGTATTTTCCCTGTCACCATTGATAGGTGTAGTTCTTTCCTAAAACATTGGCTAAAGTGTTTCACTGCAAGAAGCGACAGTCAATGTAATCTATTGACAAAAGAAATAGTATGTCAAAAATCACTTTCATTGAATTTACACTTTAAAAGTTTGATGCTAAGCTGGTATCAGGTACATTTATGAAAGAAACTTTTCATCGGACTCTGAAACATAAAGAAAATTGCAAGTTATCCTTCGAACAAATGTACAATACAATTACAGCATTAACTCCTGTAATATTACTCACAATTGCAACCCCATTATACTGAGCTTTTTTAAAAAAGAAAAGTTTGACACCATCACTGATTTCTGTCCACAAAAATTTCCATTGCTGAATCCGGCTTTCTAAAAATTGTATAAAGTTTCAAAAGTCATTATGCTCAGTAACATAGGATCCAACTACAAGTTTCAGATCTGGTAACAATGCATGAGCTTAAATAGCTTTACTGTGAGGCTGTTTAGAATTTTCCATGTTTCATCAGACAAATCTGTGTATTCCTGTCTCAATGTTCTCCAAATGTACTTAATTTTTGACCCACGACTAATTTACTTTTATCTTTCTTCATTTAGCTGTCATAATTATCAAAGCTGAAGGAATGAAGATTTCATTTATCTATCTATAATTTCTAAAGTGCTTAGTTTCTAACAAAGTTATTTACATCAGCCAATTCCTTTTAATTTTATTTGGTCTGTGTTTAAAATCTGTAATTATTTTTATATGGGTGCAGGATTTAAAAAATTCTATTGCACTTCAACTTTCCTCCCTCCAAGTGAATCCTTTGATTTCAAAATACTATATCTTCCTTATTTAAATATGGTTTCAAAAATGGAATTTTCACTTCTCTTTATATCTATTATTTCTTTATTTTTAGAACATCTGTATTTGGTAATTTCATTTTGACATCTGTTGTGACCATCAAAACTCATCATCTAAAATCCCTTTTATTATTATCATATTATTACTTTATTTTAAATGAGCTTTCCTTTAAACTTATTTTTTAACTTTGTAACCATTCCAGTTAAGAGAAGTTGAATTTCTTTACTTTTCAAAAAAAATAATTTATGTATTAACTTAAAATTTTGTTACAGAGTTTGTTTACATATTAATAAGACTTGAGATTATTAGTTTTTATTTAAATAAATGTCTTTTTAATGTTGGCTCAAAATCTATTCTGCTTACACACGTGCTTGTAATGACATAGTTCACATTGCGGATGGAATGAAAGCTTAAGTTATCAACTCTGACCATTACCGATTAAGTTCATGCTACTGAAATCGGATACTGAAGATGCACGATTTCTTGAAAGATGGCTGCCAAGCTATTAACTTAGCCTGTAACAGCTAATAGGTAGTAGGTTGCACTGAATAAAAGTCACTTTAGGAAAAACAGTATATTCTGAAAATGTTTCTCATAGATGAACTGGTATCAGTAGTAAATCTAAGGAAGGCATAAGACATACAACACATTTGATGAAGTTATCAGGTACGACTAACTCACTCAAAATCATACTCTGAAGAATCTTTCACAACTCTCCCCCACAAGTCTTTCAGGTTATTGTCAAATTAATGGAGTATTCTCTGACTGATGAGAAAGGTGAAATTACTTCTTGATGAAAATTTTATAAGTTCCAAAACCTATCTTCTCCACCAACATTCTATCACCCACATGGTGATAATTTTCCTAGTTCTTATAGAGGCATGACACACAACTGACCGTGAATAAGCACTGCTGTAAACTGGCTAGCAAGGTTACGATGGCTGCCCTATTTATAAGAAAACTTCATGGGAAAAATTTTTCCAACATGTCAAGTTGCTCCTATCTAGCTGAAATTTTGATATAATAAGGGCAAGATATTTCTGCCTCTTTTTTACCTACGACAACTTTTATATAAAATTACATTGTTTTTTGCTATCTGCTCGAGAAGGCCTTTTTCTGTTTTCTACTACTAACTTTTAAGACCTTTATCCGTCCAATGAGATTTTTGGATCATATTATTTGTTGAAATTTTCCCTATCTTTTGCCGTATATTACTTTACAAGGCTAATCTTATTCTGGTAGTAATTTATGTTTAACAGAAATGATGTCACAAATCTGATGTGATGTCATGCTAATGTGCATAAAATTAAAATCTGGCTAGCCCCTTTGCTTTAAGCTACAATTTACACATTTTGCCTAAGGGATTTTTATCTAATTTTTTAGGGCTCATTTACTCCTCAACAATGCCTATATTAAATTTTAATTTCTGTCCTTGACGTCATCACCTAAGAGAGGGATACAGGAACGATAATTGACAATGAGAATATTAAAATGATACTTTTCTCCAACAAATTTCAAACTTTCCACTAAACTGTTATCATATTCTTAATCCTTGGAATTTTCTGTATGTAATTCTATTCTTCTACAGTTTTTTTTATTAAGGATTCCAATTTTTTTATATTACTAAAAAAAAGGTACTTTGAATTTACTCAGTTACTCCAATCTTATTCAGAATACGTATACTCGTGCTCACAATAACCTGTGATATTAAAACCTGAACACTTTTCCTTAAATGATAATTTTAGATTTTGAACTTTTCCCTTTGTTCACTTTGGCCAAGTACATAGCATACATAATACAACTTGAAACTGAAATATATTTCTTGATAAAATTTTCGGATCAAGCAAATTACACCTCAAAATAATTGTAATTTTAAGCTTTATTCATGGAAAGTGTACCGACTAAAATTTTAACTTTCTAAGAATTGTTTTCCTTATAATAATTGACAAAATTCCAGTGGAAAAGTATTGTAGTATTAAGAAAATGTTTATAACAAGTTATTTACTGTACAAATGATAAGCAATAGGCTCCCTTCTAATCAGTTTAGGCAAGATTATTGATATACAACATGCTAGCTGGTTAAATGACATCACTTGACTGACTCATCAATATCTATGTTCTGTGAACATGTTAAAATTAACTTTCAAATTTAAATACTGTCTTGAATAATATTTTGTGAACCTACAAAATGCTTATTTTTAATCATAATATCTGTGAAAATGTTTGTGATGTTTTTTATTCTAAATTTTGGTTCAGTTCCATGACATGGTACAGGCTTGTTTTAGACTTGAAAAGTATTATAATATTAAGTTGATGGTTATACAATCTCTTTGCAATTCTAAAAGCTGTATTTCACACATTCCTACAAGTATTCATGAAACTACTGATATTTTATATTATCCAACATATTCTAATTTATTTCCCTGAATAGTCCACTGATACATTACATATTTATTTCTGTGTGATTTAAGAGACAAAACATTGCTAACTAAGTAATGTGGAAAATAAATGAAATTAACAATAACTGCTCTGTACCATGGAATATGTGAAAATTTACCCATATGGCACCTTAGGCTTAGCCAGGGTGGGGCAGGGTGATGCACTTGCCCTACCCTGTCTCCCTTTCTCAAGTGGTAAAGAGAAAAATATATGAAACTAAAAATTCCCACTTTTTACATATAATATTACAATAAGCAACTGGTCATCTATGACGTCATCTGTCACGCCATGATGTCACTCTAGGATGTCACGCTTTATGCCATTGTTCTTGGTTATGCACGTTATTTACTAACATTTCTAAGCATCTGCGTGAGAGAACACTGAAATAAAAGTATGTATCACTTAAATCAACATATCAACCATTAGGTGCTTATATTTGCATAATACTCTTTTGATATACCAGTATAAAAGTATTCCTTAAATTCTTTGTTCATAGATATGTAAGATCAAAGCTGTAAGTTTCGAGCATCAATGTTAGCGCAAGTTTTGATTAAATTGTTACTTAGCATGGGCCAGAATTACAACTGCCATTTGACGTAACAGTAGAGGTCTTGAATAATTTAGTTTTCTTTTTTTTTCGTTATAATTTAAACTGTGTGTTATTATTGAAATTATTAAATCATTCAAATGGAAATAGTTGCACACTGATCGCAATTTGTGCAGCCTACACTACAATTAAAACAAATATTATGTGGCACAATGTAAGTTTATAAGATTTATTTTAATTTTATTTGCTTTCATTGAGCAATATTTCTGAGGCTATTATTTCAGCAACATGTAACTGTGTTAGCCATTCAAATGTTGTAATATTGGTCTGAATCATGAATAACATAAAAGAAAGGTGTAAAAACCCTTGAAGATTTTTGATCAAATTTATATTGTGATGCATTATTGCCACTTAAATACGATACAGTACATGTATTAATATGCGTGAGATTGAAGTTTGGCAGCAAGTTTAGCATATTATGTGGTTAGGTTGAAATTCACCCTGGACCCGGATGGAAACCTTTTGCTACAGCATAAGGCACGAGGAATTACACTGAATTTTATTTTATAACAATTCTATTTAGTTAAGCAATTGCTAAGACATGAATTGTCAGAACATTGAAAGAAAAGTATGTATTTAATTTAAATTGGCATATTAATTATCAGTTTTTTTTTTTTTTTACTGAAATTTCATAGATTCCTTAAATAATGAACACTGGTCAGAAGTGTACACTTGATCCCTTTCTTAACAAATTTCTAACACTTTTTGAAGCAAGTCTCAAAAAAAAAAAGAGGAAAGTTGACACACGTGAAACAGTGAACTGGGTAAGGAATGGATAACAAAGGGTATTAGAGTATCTAGCAAAACAAATCGGGACATTTACTCAAAAGTAAGAGAATCAGATAACTATACACTGAAAGCTAATTATAAACTTTATTCTAAAATGTAAGAAGAAAGGTCAAGAACAGGTATATATCATAAAAAATAGAGAATTCAGGCAATAAGGTGATAACTATATAAAATATAATAAAAACTGAAATAGGAAATTCTGTAAATCAATCTAAAGACATAAAAGTCGAACAAAATGGATCTGTGCATAGTGAAGCAGGGAAAGTTTGTGAAATATTTAACCGACAGTTTACTTCAGTTGTAGAGAAATTGGGCATATAAAATCAATCCCCACATAGTGACGATCTAAGGCTTGTTCAGACTGCTTTCCCAAATAGATTTGTGGAGATGCAATTGCCACCAGTAACAGTCTCAGAAATAAGTAAACTCGTGAAACAATTAAAACCTAAAAATTCGTTCAGCTATGACAATATTTCAAGAAATTACTGAAAAGATGTTCAGATTGTATCAATCATGTACTTTCCCACATTTGTAATGATTCTTTAATGCAAAGTGTGTTTCCAAAGAGACTAAAATATGCAGTTGTAAAACTGTTGTTTTGAAAAGGAGAAGCAACATACATAAATAACTATCATTCCATTTCATTACTCTCAGGATTCTCAAAGATTTTTTGAAAAGTCATGTATCATAGAGTAATAAAACATGTAACACAATATAATATCCTCACTAATTCACAATTTGGGTTCTAAAAATGACCATCCACAGAAATGGCTACATGTTCATTTTTAAATAACACATTTGAGGAACTGAATAATAAAATGAGCCATGTAGGAATATTTTGTGAACTTGCAAAAGCATTTGACTGTGTAAAGCATGAATTAATTTTGAAGGAAAAAAATTTAATACTATGGTATTAATGGAACCGTAGGTATGGTTGAAATCATACATGAAAAGTTGAATGCAAAATGTTTCCCTTCTTGATTCTAAAATAAGTAAAGATGCTTCATCAGACTGGGAGAAAACAAAATGTGGAATTCGACAAAGGTCTGTCCTAGGATCCCTCCTGTTTCTATTATACATCAATAACCTTCCTGGAAACTTATCTGAGAAAGTTAAGAGTGTTTTCTTTGCAGATGACACTAAACTGACTGTGAGAAAAAAACCAAACAGTAATCTAGAATCTAATGTAAATGAAGTACTTAGTGAAGTAGCAAACTGGTTTAGGGCAAATTAATTAAAATTAAATTTTGAAACAACACATTGCATCAGGTTTAAAACAAAAAATTATGTACAGCCAGATTTACAAGTAAGCTTGTCACATTACAGAGCGATAAGCTAACAAACTGTCAAAGTTCATCTATGTCATTAATCGATATCCATCATAAGTACGTCATAGTAATAAACTCTTTGTAAGCAGCAAGCAGTCGGTGTGTGATTGTCGCTGGTGAAGGGAGCGAGGCAACGAGATTGTTATGTAAGTGTGGAGTAGTAGTATTCTTCTGAGTGTAAATGGATTTCAAATTTGCGCTACCACATTGGCACCGAATATTGGCTGTCATTTACAACTCGATCGGACAGACCAGGTTGAACTAACTGCATGTGAGTGTATATTAAGTGGATAACATACAGTGATTGTTGTATGAATAGTGGACACAGTAGTAACTGAATTTATGCTAAGTGAAGATACTTTTCACTCTCACAAACCTGTAATCTCAGATTAATATTTATTTCAAATGGTGGTTGGCATATATGTGTTCATTAAAACTAAAACTGTGTGAATAAACTTACTACAGCTTTAAATGACTGTGTATGTGTTCAGTGGTATAATACCCTGTACAGTGCTGAATGTTTCAATTATTTCTAGGATTGATAAACTTTTTGACATTACGTTGGCTATCAGCTGTGGCGACCGCATTGTTAAAAATAAATTTAAACAAAGTCTGAAACTTTCCATTAGGTTGGTCAAAACATCAGCATGAGTGACTATCACCAACTATTAATAAATTAAACCCAGTAAAACGTGTAGTTTTACATGGCTTCGCGACAGGACTGAATTTATTACGGATCTTATTATTCGGTATAAAACAAAAGTTTTACGTGCAAGCCATTACAGAACTGACTATTAAATTAACCCAGTAAAATGAGTTGTTTTACATGCTGTACATGACATGGACTTGTGTTTAAAGATGGCTAAAGCGAAGAAATAAAAGTCGGCGGAAACACAATGTGTGATTGAAATGTGAGTTGAAAAATAAAAATAAGTACGGGTAGCACATGAATTGAACCAAAGACATTGTGTGTTATAAGGTACTCTCATTGTGGAAGTAAGCGCAAAGACATTATAAGTGGAAGAGACAATATTTTCAACTAAAGGTTAGCATAACAGAAGTAAGATCAGCGATGTGGAACTACTTCACAGTTGCGCAGCAACACAGCGTGGAAGGATACGAGAAGGAACTACTTCACAACAACGCAACACCACATCGCGGAGGAAGACATTGGAAGGGTGGAGCAGGGCTGGCGACATCTGGACAACAGAACCCCAAATTAGAAGACAACGCACAGGCAACTTAAAATAAGTTCGACCGCAGAAGAGGTTAGAATCGTTTTTTTGACAAAGTGAATGAAATACAATTTGTTTTAGCGCCGGTTGATATGCACCCCGAGCTTCATAAGTACCATAATAATAATATAGCTCCCAAATAAACCTAAATTTGTGCGTAAATAAATATTTAACAGAATGGGAAAATTGTAAATGTCAGTTCTAATGCATGCTTACCAGTGTTAAAATCTCCAGTTTTGGTTTTGATCGAAGGAAAAACATATAAATTTTATACTGTAACATCGGTTTTTTTTAGCGTTTGGAAGATTTTTTTTCTTTGCATGCCCTCTTACAGTTTACCAGCCTGTGAGCTACCATGGTGGTGTAAAGTAAAAGTCAGCTTACACCAACGGCAGCAGTTACCAGTAAATAATTACTGCATTTTCAGTTAAGTTGTATGTTATTTTCAGACATACCTAGGTGGAGCAGTGTAGCAGCAAATGCTTTCGCAGATCTACGTTGTGTTTACTCCACTAGTGACTTGTTGGTTTGTTTTTCTATCACTCTTTTTGTTAAGAAGCTAAAGTTGTTTCCTCTTTTGCTTTTAAGTGGTACAAGTTGTTTATCTTTAGGTTTTTTTTTTTTTTTTGATTTTGTGTGTGGGCAATTTAGTGGTCTTAGTTCCCCCTTTTCTGATTCAAATTTTGTGTTATTCTTTTAAAACTGTGAAAAATGAATACTGAGGGAAATATCATGGACAGGACCAGTGAGTAGACTGAGGAGGTGCCTGTTAAAGAAATGCTTATGAAGTTGATGAACCAGAATTTTAATGCCTTAAAGACTGAAATGGCTGAGAAGAATTAATCCATGGAAGAAAAACTTAACCACTCCTTTGAAGAGAACTTTAAGTCCATGAAGACTGAAAATTTCAGTACCTTACATTAGAATTACCATGCCATTGAAGAAAATTTCAATGTCATAAAGGTAGAAATTGCTGAGAATTCAAGAGAATTTGAGGGTTTTACAGGACAACATCAGGGCTGAAATAGATGAGAAAGGGAAAGCCCTTCATGACAATATCATCAGGGATTTTGATGGAAGATTCCTACAGATAAGAGAGGAAATGGAACAATTTCAGCAGAAATGTATTTTAAGAGGAGAAGAAACAAAGGTAGATTTTGAACAGTTCAAGCAGGAAATGGTGGTGGAAGTTGGACACACGCAACAACAAGTTGAAATCATAGAAAATAAAGTAGTATATCAAGATCTCAAGTTAAAAGCAATAGAAGAGGACCTTAAGGTGTGTGAAGAAAATGTGGAAGGAACACAGAGAGAAGTCAAATTGAGGACAGAAAAAATCAATTGCCTTGCAGAAGGAATGGAAAAGGTTAGGCTGGCCGCAAGTTGAGAAATAGACGATAAGATAATCAAAAAGGTACCAGTCATAAAACAGGTAGTTGAGGGAAGCTTGAAGACCCAAGTGCTGGGGGGCAATCAAAGAAGAAAAAAGCAAGTACCAAGGAGTTCTTACTAGTTCCTGCTGTCAAGGCTACCCGATAGAAGAAAAACATGAACTCCAGAAATTTGATGACTCAGGGAAGCTGCACCCAGTGGATTTCTTGAATAATTTTGAAACTTATCCACCGTTTCAAATAGCTTTTGATGACCGAAAGATAAGGATGGTTCATGAACACATAAGAGGAAGGGCATGTCTATGGGGTGACCGTTTTTCAAAGGAATTCACTACTTACCAGTGCTTCAAGGAAGAGTTTCTGCGACAGTTTTGGTCGGTGGAGAGACAGGTAGCTGTCAAGTCAGAGTTGATGCATGGCGAGCCCTATTTACCTTGTAACGAAACGCAACAAGATTTCTTCCTACAGTGTTTAGCCAAGTGTCGTTACCTTGACCGGCCATATAGCGAGGCAGAGTATGTTGAGATAATCATTGCCAGATTGCCGGAACACATGCAGCTGATTTTTGCCAGCCACCGAATAAATAATGTCACTGAAGCTATCAAAATGTTGGGGAGCCTGGACGCTCAAGAGAAAAGAATGAGTCGAAAGAGAACACGAGAGAGGGAGAACCGAAATGAATCACATGACAGAGGAAAGATAGAAAACTATAATGATCAAAGAGATGAAAGGGGAAATGGTCAACATCATTGGAAGAGAGGACAAGACAACAAGGGCCACGGAAGAAGCAATTTTAACTTCAGATGAGAGCAGGAGCAGGATAGAGGCCGAAGTAGAGAGCAGAAGCAACAGGATAGTGACCAAAGAACTCGGCAAGAGGATAAACTGAAGACGAATAGCATTCCTTCTAAAGGAAAGCGTGATGCATAAAACTATTAGCTGCTACTGTTTTGGTCCAACCAGGGGAAGAACAGGCCGTCAGACCACCAAAGGAAGTACCAACAGAGAGAGATATTCCATCCCTCCTCAAAAAGGAAAATGGCTAATCACAAGAAGAGGGGCGGAGTTCGTTATTTATTCGAAAGAATCCATCAACGATCAAGGACAGGTGGTGTCTGGCTCATCAGGTTCAATGTTTACCAAACAAGAGAGAGTGGAACCACGTAAATTTGCATGGTTTGGAGCATTTTGGAAATATTGTAAGGAAACAAATGATTCAGTCATTAGGTTGGAACAGGGGCGGATTCAGGATTTTGTTTTGGGGGGGGGGGCTTGGCTTGAGTGAATTTTTATTCAGAGGGCTTGCGTTCAGTGGATTTTGGGGGGGGGGGCTTGAGTCGGGAAAAAGGTAGTATTTATAGCCTCCTCGGGCCTCAAATCCGTAGAGCTTAAAAAAAAAGGTCTCAAAACTACAACGGGGGTGGATCTATATACGTTTGGGGGGGGGGCTTCAGCCCCCTAGCCCCCCCCCTGGATCCGCCCCTGGGTTGGAAGATGAGTCAACGGGGGAAGACGTAGACACACACAATTGGATGAAGACTACAATGAGAGCCTATATACTTTCGGTGATAGAGGAATGGTATTGATCTCTTAAGACAGCAACACCTTTCAGAGAGACAACATGGGGCCGAGAAATGAAGAGTGGGGAGACAAGGATTCTCGGGCTGCAAACGTAATAAAATTCATGGAAGGGGTAGACACAGAAGGAGAAGAGGAAGAAAGGAGTGGAACAGTTGTTGTTGTTGTGATTTAAGGGCGTGTCGACGGCGGGGTCATTAGCACCCTAACAACGACCAGCTTAGCAATGTGACTCAAAATCTAATTTTTTACCGTCTGTATGGCCGACTGTAGAGGGGTCGGCCACACAGACGGCAAATCAAGTAGTATGCTAAAATGTTGGCTGTAACGGAGCCATTAAAATATGAAATTAAATACCCATGTCTGGTTGGCTGTATGGGGGCTAACCAGACATAAAATCTTAGAACTAATAGCAGAGTGGATAAAAACGAGACAAAACAGAATCAACAACAAAAACTATGAACATGGATGAGTGGCTGTAAAATGGCCACTCTTAGACATAAAAGATTAGGCCGGCCTTCCCAAAATTTTTGGGATAAGAACGCCCAGAACACAGAATTTTAAAACTTTAGCCACATTGCTAGCTTCATTACCTAAAATAAGGGACAGATCGTTGGCTAGGCCAATGTCTGTTCTGCCCTTAAGTCAAAAAATAAAACGCAATCAATTAAAATGTGGCGTACCGTCAGAGGTACGCCACAAGCATCACATTCCAGAGGGTCCTCCCGGCGGAGAAGAAAGCTGTGCGTGAGAGGATAGTGCCCTATACGGAGGCGAGTAAGGAGAACCTCATCCCTCCTCGCCCGCTGGAAGGAGCTGCTCCACGGCTGAACGGTCGGTTTGACCTGCCGGAGCTTATTATCCTCGACTTCCACCCACTGCCTCTGCCAAACATCAAAAACAAATCTCTTCGCCGCCGAGGCAAGGTCAGACTTTGGGACCGGATCAAAGTCAATTCTGACCTTGTCGCAGGCTAACTTGGCAGCTTCAACAGCTGCCTCGTTCCCCCTGATTCCCACATGGCCAGGTACCCAGCAGAATACTACCACCTTCCCGCAGGACTGGAGGGAAAGCAGAACGTCCTGGATGTCCTGGACTAGACGGTCTGCTGGGTACATAGTTGTTAACGCCTGAATACAACTGAGGGAATCACAGCATATGAGGTACTTCATATCACGGCGTGCCTTCATATGCTGGAGCGACTTTAGCAGGGCATAGCACTCCGCAGTGTAAACACTGCACCTGCTATCCAGCTTGTATTTGTAAGTCGCCCGAGGGAAAACTACTGAACACCCTACACTGTTAGCCTGCTTAGACCCATCCGTATACACCAGAGTAAAAGTGTGATATTGATTTAAAATATCAGTAAAAATGTTAATAAAAACACTGTCAGTGGTTAACAGTTCGTTATGCCGGGACAGATCTAAAATTGTTCTGGGCCTCTTTAAAAGCCAGGGAGGAGATTTACTCCAACCCTGCTGATAAAAAGAGGGAAGCTCAAATCCGTATTGTTCTAAAATAGCCTTTGTACCATAGCTGAACGGTTTAGTGGCTCTATGCCGGTTGGTATAGAGCCGCTCGTATTTGGGATTGAGCACTATGTCGTGCACGGGACTGCCAGGTGTTATGGCAACCTGCAAGTAGTGTTGCACCATGAGGAGTTAAGCGGATGGTAAGCGGTGGCTCGTCCGAGTCAGCACAAATGCTGACAATAGGACTGGTGCGATATGCACCTGTGACGAGCAAATTCCAGCATGGTGGGCACTATCCAATCTACCGAGATAGCTGTCTCGTGCCGAACCATACACAATACAACCATATTCCAGCCGCGACCATACAAAGGCTCTGTAAAACTGTAGCAGGCAGGAGCGGTCAGCACCCCATGACCTGCCACACAAACATTTTAAAACATTTAAAGCTTTAGAGGCTCTGGCTTTCACATCTTTAAGATGTGGCAGCCAGGTTAGCCTACTGTCTAAAATTAAGCCCAGAAACCGAACAGAGTCCGTAAAACATAAAACAGTGTTCCTCAGGGTAAGGTGGGGCTCCGGTAAGAGACTCCTGTTGCAAGTAAAAAGTACACACCGGGTTTTCTCGGCAGAGAAACGAAAACCGGTGTGCACTGACCATTCATCCAGCCTGTTCAGCGTCAGTTGCAGCTGTCGCTCGGCGCTTCTCAGGCTGGACGATGCAATAAAAATTAAAAAATCATCCACATATAAGGAGTACCCTATAGGACTCCTTATAACACTTAAAATGGTATTTATCGCAATAGCGAAAAGAGTCACGCTTAAAACTGAACCCTGAGGAACACCGTTTTCCTGAATAAAAAGATCAGACACTTCACTACTGACTCGGTACCGGAAGCAACGACCAGATAAAAATGATTTTAAAAAACGGGGAAGGTAACTGTTCAGGATCAGGTTGTCCAAGGTGGAACGGAACTTCCTGAATCCACACTGAAAGCGGCTCAGCAGATTTCGGGATTCAAGACACCAGACAAGGCAGCGATTGACCATCCTCACCAGTGTCTTACCCATGCAGCTTGTAAGGGCGATGCTACGATAGCTACCTGGAAACAATTTGTCCTTACCAGGCTTTAAAATAGGGATAAGCGTTGCTTCTTTCCACGAGTCGGGGAAGTGTCCTCCGGTCCATATCTGATTAAAAATATCTAAAAGGTACTCCTTGGCATCTTTACTAAGATGCCTCAGCATCTGGTACTGGATCAAATCAGGCCCTGGAGCAGTGTCATTTGCGCTCTTCAGCGCTGACTCCAGCTCCCAAGATGTAAATGGGCAGTTGTAGGCCTCTGTATTCGACGAACTGAAGCACAGCTCTCGCCTCTCGCTTAAACCGAGGGCCAAAGTTGGCGGACGAAGTGACGGAGGCGAAGTTCTCCGCCATCAGCTGCGCTATGCTTCGTTCGTCGGTAATAACATGACCGCGATCCAGTAATCCAGATGTGGGCGGGAGTACCTTCCAGATATACGGCGGATAGACTCCCATACTTTCGACGAAGGTGTGGAACGGTTTATGGTGCTCACAAAGTTCTGCCAAGACCGTTTCTTGCTCTCCTTAATAACACGACGCGCCTTAGCTCTGGCTATACGGAACGCTGCTAAGTTGTGATCAGATGGCTGCATCTTAAATCCGCGCAACGCCCTCCTGCGTCCCTCAATAGGGGAACGACATTCATCATTCCACCAAGGGGCGGGCGTTCTACGCAGCGTTCCGGAGCATTTAGGCACAGAGACGTCAGCCGCCTGGTGAATCACAGCTGTAAAATGATTCACCATCTCCGTGATGCCTTTGCGAGGCTGGAGGCATAATGACCTGCTATACAACGGCCAATTGGCTTTGCTGACGTTCCATGTGCGTCGGTTATTGCCTCTTCCGCGTTCAAACTCTACGTGCATCCATATTGGGAAGTGGTCGCTTCCATGAAGGTCGCGATCCACTTCCCAATGCACGGAGTCCGCGATTGAGGGGGAGCACAACGAAAGGTCAATGGCAGAGGACGTAACGGTAGCAGTGGTGAAATGAGTCATTTGCCCTGTATTCAGGATACAAATATTGTCCTGCTCTATCAATCTACCAACCACTCGGCCCCTGGGGCAATCGGTGGAGGAACCCCACAACGCACAATGGGCGTTGAAATCTCCCAAGAGGAGAAAGGGCCGAGTGAGTTGTCGTATGATGCTAACCATGTCGTCATAGGCGACTGACACACTGGGTGGCAGATAGACAGAACATACGGTCAGTTCGATTGGACCGTGTATTTTCACCGCAACTGCTTGTAGTGAGGAGGTGAGAGCAACGGGTTCGGAGTGGACAGTGTTTCGGACAAACACAGCCACTCCTCCCTTAGCTCGATCACCCTCGGTATCGTCCTTTCTGTAAATGTCGTATCCTCTTAGCACTGGTTGGCTCGTTGGTCTAAAATGTGTCTCCTGTAAACAGAGACAGAATGGATTAGACCGTGCTAAGAGTTGGACTTCTTCTTTGTGAGCCTGAAAGCCGTTAACGTTCCATTGGAGTATGGGAGCCATCTCACCTATTTGAACTCACCCGCCTCGAGTCAGGTGGGTCATCGTCCCGTGACTGCTGAGGAACGGAACAAGGTTCATCCACCAGCATAACATCGTCTTCAGTGTCTGAAGACGATTTTCGTTGTGAGGCCACGGAGTCTCGCGGACTTTTATTCCGCCGAGGCCTGTTCCTCCTCTTCTCCTTACCAGAGGGAGATCTGGGAGGAGAAGTCGGAGGGGATTTCACAAACATAGTGGGGTCCGTGAGCTTAAATTTAGGACCCCTAATCTTCTGCACTGTTTGCCATCTGCTACTGGCAGATGGCGTTGCCGTTACTGCTTCCCTTACAGTTGCTGTTTCTGCAGCAGGGGCCGCATCTGCTATTGCAGAGTGACCAATTGCTGTAGAGGATGGCTGTGCCTTTGCTGGTGGACCTGCTGAACCTGCTGTCAATGTGATCGAGTTTAAAGAAGTGAAGCTGCCAACGCCCGCGGTCCTTGGTGTTAGGACCTTAATGGGTTTTGCACCACATTTGCACTCGCACGAACACATCGTGCTCGTACACTTTCTTTCCTGACGGGAGTTGACAGCGTTTTGGCAAAGCTTGTGGCGAAGACCGATGGCGCAAGCGCCTTATACCATTTCTTTGTCTCGCCATAGGATAATCGTTCCTTTGCTTTCAACTCCTGTACCTTCTTTTCTTCAAGGTACGGCCCGACACTCCCTGCTCCAGGCTGGATGTGGCCCGGAGCAGTTGACGCACACCTGTGGGAGGGTGCAGCTTACACCCTGCTTGTGTGCCGATTTTCCGCATTTCCCACAGGTGGGGTTGCCTTTGCAATTCAACGTCGTATGCCCAAACCTCTGGCACTTAAAGCAGCGCATCGGGTCCGGGACATACGGGCGGATGTTTAGGTTAAGATATTCAGCTTTTATGGACTTCGGCAACGTTGGAGTGTCGAACGTCTGGACGAAGGTGGCAGGCTTCGCAAGACTGCCACTAACCCTTCGCGAGATCTGACGAACCTTGACCACATTTTCTGATTTCCACTCCTTAAGGAGTTCCTCGGACGCTATATCAATCAGATCACGACATGTGATCACTCCCTTGCTAGAATTGAGCGTTTTATGGAGTTCGCATTTTACTGCGAACTCCCCGAGCTTCTCACACTTAAGAAGTAGGACAGCCTGCTTGTTATTAGATGTCTCTTACAGCAGTGTCCCGTTCCTCAGCTTTTTCATGCTTTTGAGGGTTCCAGCTATTCCCTCTAAGCCTTTCTGTACATAGAACGGAGAGACCTTTTCAAAGGATCCCTCCGTTCTTGTCATTATTACAAAGGCGTTATCAATTAGATAACCCTTGCTGTTACTCTGTTCCACTTCAGAAGGGGGGCTGTAAGCCCTTGCCCGCTTCTTTGAACTCGGTGTATTTTTATTATACTGCGGCACACCCGAACCGCAGGGTTTTTTGGTTATTTGAGGCTTTGTTTTGGTCCCACGATTATAACCAATTTAAAAAAGAAGTGCTTATACAACAGGGGTGCGCAGGTGCCCCTGAGGTCGCACGTTAGTGGGTGGTTTGCCTCACCACTCATCCACCTCATCAGCACCTGTCCGACCTTGAGGTTGAGGTTTTTTTTATAGAGGTTTGTTCCGTCCTCGCGATCCGGGCGATGAAGCCAAGATCCCCGTTCTCCTAGGCACACAACGTTCCACCACCACGCTCTACGGTGGTCGTTGAAGCATGGTAGGAGTTTACGGTGTGGGAAACTTGCGGCACTCACAAGTTTCCAGCTCGGGCACCGCGGGTTCGCCAAACCCGTACATGGCACTTGCGTACCAGGCCCCTGCGTGGGGAGTGGAACAGAAGAGGAGGAGGAAGAGTATACAGTAGTACTGTCGGAGAGTATGAGCAGATTTGTATGGCAATAGATGACCCCATCAGAAACATCCTTAGATCAGAGGATTTAAATCTTGAAGATGGACAATTAACCAGTATTGAAGTGGAAGGGGTGATTTCCACGACAAACGGTCAACTGAAAGTAGAAAAAACCAACATCATAAGGAAAGATGAAAAAAATTTCGACTGGGAGAAGAAAGAAGAGACGAAGGAAAGTGGGAATGAAGAAAAGAAAAGTGATGTCAAGTTGAAGGTTTGCTTTGGAAGGGGTGGAGAAGTAAACAGTACAGAAAATGGTCCGTATGGAAGAAGAAGAGAGGACAGGAAAGGTATTGGCTGAAGTCATCCAAGACAGACAGCCAGGGTAGGGAAGATACTGGAGTGCCTAGGGGTAAAATGTACCCTGAACACCTGGTGAAATCCTACCCATTCCTCTTGTAAATATCACATGTGTAAATATGTTTCTTTTTTATATTAGGTATTAGTTGGTTTTCAATTACTTAATACAGTTTTTTTATTTTTTCTTAAGACATGTTTGTTGGGAAATGACCCTTTCCCTCCAATGGGAATTTCTTTTCATTATATACCATAATGTTGATGTAAGAAGCTCGGAGGGAATGTCAACCCAAAAGCTAGCAACAAAATGTCGCATTGTCAAGGTCCTGATAGACGACCTATATCGTGATAAAGTGAGTGATCAGTGTGTAAAAGTGTGAACCTCATTTCATACGATTTGTGAGTTAGCCATTAAATCTTAAGAAAGGACAGCAGATGAGATCACGTCATTGTAAGACAGTTTGTGACGTGACTTGAGCTGAATTAATCTGTCTAATCTATTGTATGTATTTTACTTGATTTCATTGTTCTCATTCTCATTTTAATTGTTTTGTGTACCTGTGTATTGCACTTTCTAGTTTTTAGGACCAACCACCAAAAACCTTATGTATAGACTGATTAATATGTAACTTTGTATAGGCAAACTCCCTAAGTACAACCTCAGCCGTTTGTAGGTCTCTGTGTTAAATTACTCACTGTGTTTCTTAATTTGAAGGGGTCGTCACATTACAGAGCGATAAGCTAATGAACTGTCAAAGATCATCTATGTTGATAATCAATATCCATCATAAGTACATCGTAGTAATAAACTGTTTGTAAGCAGCAAGCAGTCGGTGTATGATTGTTGCTGGTGAAGGGAGTGTGGCAATGAGATTGTCGTGTAAGTGTGGAGTACTAGTATTCTCCTGAGTGTAAATGGATTTCAAATTCACGCTACCACGTTGGCACCGAATATTGGCTGCCGTTTATGACTCGATCGGACAGACCAGGTTGAACTAACTGCATGAACATTTCTTCATTGAGTGTATATTAAGTTGATAACATACAGTGATTGTTGTGTGAATAGTGGACACGGTAGTAACTGAATTTATGCTAAGTGAAGATACTTTTCACTGTCACGAACCTGTAATCTCAGATTAATATTATTTTCAGTTAGTGGTTGGCGTATATGTGTTCTTTAAAACTAAAACTGTGTCAATAAACTTACTACAGCTTTAAACGACTGTGTATGTGTTCAGTGGTAAAATACCCTGTACAGTGCTGAATGTTTCAATTATTTCTGGGATTGATAAACTGTTTGACATTACGTTAGCTATCAGCTGTGGCGACCATATTGTTAAAAATAAATTTAAACAAAGTCTGAAACTTTCCATTAGGTTGGTCAAAACATCAGCATAAGTGACTATCATTAACTATTAATAAATTAAACCCAGTAAAACGTGTAGTTTTACATGGCTTTGCAACAGTAGTGAATTTATTACAGATCTTATTATTCGGTATAAAACAAAAGTTTTACGTGCAAGTCATTACAGAACTGACTATTAAATTAGCCCAGTAAAATGAGTTGGTTTACAAGTTATATAAATAACACAATCTTGGAAATAAAGAGCATAAAATTCCTTGGTATTAAAATAGATGAGAAACTCTGTTGGCATGAACATATCACTTCACTACTGAAGTTACACTGTGTCACCTTTGCAATGCGAACACTTACTCAAACAGCAGATCTACTCCTCATATTCTCATTCAGTGATGTCATATGGCAAAATTTTTTGGAGAAACTCTTCACAAAGCAAAAAACGTTTTCATAGCACAGCAAAGAGCTAATAATTAGGATGCTGTCTGTATAGTGTAAAAACAAGAACTTCCTGCAGACAATTAAAAAAAAAAAAAACTCAATATTCTTCCAATGACTTCTCAGTATATATATTCTCTCATGTGCTTTGTCACAGAACATTTTAACCTGTTTATATCTAACTTACAGGTACACAATTTCAATACAAGAAACAGAAATAACTTCTACAGAACACAAACATCTCTGTCATACATCTGTTTAATAAACTTCCCAAGAGTATAAAACAGTTTGCAGATAATAAAGATAAACTGAGAAATTATCTTATTGATAACTCCTTAAAATCCATTCAAGAATTTGAACAAAATTATTAATTGTATTAGATATGACCTTTCGCAAAACTTAGTTGTAAAAACTAATGTTTATTTTTATTCTCTTTGTCTTTGTAACATAAACTTGTTTTTACTATGATTATGACTCATATTTTATGTATTTGTATTAAACATGACATGTTTCACATCCCAGAGGTCCTTCCTCAGCAAGGATCCAAGAAATAAGAGTTATCCTGCTGTCATTAATATATCTGGACTAATATTATCTGCATCAAACCCTGTACATTTCTTTTGTTGAGGTATCATAGTTCCTTTGCAATTTACTCAGAATATACAGGGTGATTTGGGAAGAATCATACATACTGAAGCAGAAAAAAAAAAAGAGATTGTAGTTGCCACATTATGAGGGTATTACAGCAGTCTAATTTAAACTTTTTTTAAATATGGGTGTGTTTTTTTTTATGAATAAAGTACTTCAGTAAGTTATTTGGTGCTCTTGATCATTTTCTGAGGTTTATTTTGTGCATAATATTCCAGCACCTGTATGACCAAAATGAATGGAAATCTGACACATATTTATATGAACATTTTTACTCAATATTGTTCATACCACCACCTCCTTCAATATTCACCATTCCTCCTGAATCATCCTGTACATCAAACTTGTAGTCTGCTCATTTCTACATAAGTGGAGAAATTCATCCCCCATTAACTATTTTCAATCCCTGAAGTACAGTCCCTCATAGTGTCATGAAACCAGTTATTTAATATCTCCACCTTTTCTGCAATCAGTAATGTCTTCTTATCATTACCTACCACTGTCTTAACACCTTCACTCTCTCTCAGATTTCTAACATAGCTATAGAAATTTCTATACACATCATACAGTATGGTTTACAAATCCATCTTTAGCTTTACTCGTCAGTTTTATTAGTGCCATATTTAGTTCTTTCAAGTGTTCCCTACTGACTTGCTGTACTCTTTTTACCAGTCTCTTTAGCCTCTTAACCTTTCAGTTATTTTATGTAGATTACATACTTTTCTTTATTTTTTTGTATTGTAATAAATACACTGATCAGCCAGAACATTATGACCATGTCCGCTTTTGGCATGGATAACAGTAGCAATGCTTCTCAGCATGAAAGCAATGAGGCCTTGGTAGGTCGCTGGATAGAATTAGTTTCACATCTGCACACACAAGTCACTTAATTCCCATAAATTCTGGGGAAGGGGTGATGAGCTCTGAAGGCACGTTCAATCACATCCCAGATATGTTCGATCGGGTTCAGACCTGACGAGTTGGGGAGCCAGAACATCAATTGCAACTCGCCACTGTGTTCCTCGAGCCACTCCATCATACTCCTGGCAGAATATTTATAAGGGCGCATTATCTTGTTGAAAAATGGCACTGCCATTGGGAAACATGGTCATCATAAAGGGGTGTACAATATTTATTGGCCATCATGGTCCCTTGCAAGAGCTTCACTGGACCCATGGATGCCCATGTGAATGTTCCCCAGAGCATAATTTAACTGCCGCCAGCTTGTTCCCGTCCTGCAGTACAGGTCTTAAGAAGCTGTTCCCATGGAAAATGACAGATTTGCAACCTCCCATCAGCATGATTATAAAGGTATCGGGAACATCAGTCCATGCAACACACTGCAAATGCACCAACGTCCAGTGACACTGGTCACGTGCCAATTTTGGTCAAGATTGCCAATGTTATGGTGTTAAAATTAGCACATGCTTGGGTCATCAGTTGCAGAGGCCCATCTTTAGGAGTGTTTGGTGAACTTTGTGTTCAGACACACTTAAAGTCCAAGGCGTTGAGCAGTGACCATCAGACTGTATGCCACCTCTGTCATGCACTGTGCTTTGGCTCTGGTGTTTGCGGAGCAACTTCAGTGCTGGGTTCCAAGCTAGGCTTAGTTGGGACCCGTTATCTTTGTTTATAAGGTCACTCCATAGCGGAATCTCAATGGCTTCCATGTATACACAGTCCCAAAAGTAATATATGATTCTCAGAACTTCGCTGTCCTCATGTTTAACAGTATGCCGTGTCTCTAGACAATGTTCCACAATTACTGATTTTGACAGCTGCTGCAGCTCAATGTGACATTTATGTTGTCTGCACCATTCGTTGATCATGCGAATGGTCTGCCTGATGTATTCTTTTCCGCACTCGCATGGTATGTGAAATATGCCAGGTTTCCTAAGTCACAGATCATCTTTAACCAAGCCAAGTAGCGTTTTAAACTTGGCTGGTGGCCGGTAAGCACATTTCATGTTTTGTCGATGTAGAATTATGCCAGTCTTGCTCGATACATTGCAAGCATATGGGATGAAGGCTACGACTCTTGGCTTGTCCTCCTCATCAATTGGTTCTTGAATGGTCTTCTGCCTGAAGGTGTGCTGAATTTGGCGGCTATCATAGCCATTACTCTGCAACATGTTCTTGAGGTGTGTTAGTTCAGCAGACAGGCTGTCTTTGTCAGAAATCACATGTGCGCTGTGGACCAGCATATTTAGCACTCTCTCCCTCTGTGATGGGTCATGGGAGCTGGTGGCATGTGCTATGTCCTTACGACGGTCACACCTCAGAAGGCGGTCACGAACAACCCGAACAAGTCCCAGGAGCAGGGCAAAACGTAATCCAAAAACGCGCACTGACAGAGTCCGGCGTGAGGTTCACAGAGCCCGAAGAGAGTACCAAGGCGTAGCCAAGAACGAGCACTGTCAGAGTTCGGTGTGAGGTTCACAGAGTCCGAAGAGAATACCAAATCGTAGCCAAGAACGAGCACTGTCAGAAGTCCGAGAGGCGATTCACAGTAAGAGAGAGTACCAAAAGCGCAGTGAACACTGAACTGAAGAGTGGAGCTGCGCGGGCTTTATTTATATGTGCGGCGGGTCGGCTCCGATTGGCCGCGGCGGAAAACTATGATGAGGTGGCGCTGGTTGCTCAGATGCCAGCGCCGTCTATATGAAGTCGACATCCATGCCCTCTGCCGGGCATGCGGCGATGTCGGGACGGGATACCACATCCCTCCCCCCTGAAGTGGGCGCGTACGGATGGAAGCGCCCTCAACGATGCTTGGGGTGATGAGGGTTGAATGGCTGTGGTATCCCGGCCGCATCGTTCTCGGTTTGTGCTGACGTACTCCCTGGTTGAGGACGAGGTGACGTGGGTGCCGATGTGATTGGTGGAGAGTTGATAGGTGTGTCCATTTCGACGTCACGTCACTGTCGGCTGGCATTGCTGCTTTTCTTGGGCGCAAGTGGTATCGTCGTTGCGGGGAGGGTGGAGGTGGGACCTCCGCTAATGGCGCTGGTGGTGGTATAATGCATTCTTCACGATATTGTTGTGATGGTGATGAGCCTTTTAAGCTGCGAGGTCGCAGCTGGTTTTGATGACTGCGTTCTATTCTGTGTGGCGTTTGTACTGAGATGACACGCCGTCCGTGTGTCCCCACTACAGTTGCTGGCATCCAAGTGGCGTTTCCTCCATAGTAGGCACGTGCCCAGACCGCGCTGCCTGGCGTGTAACGATGGGATGGTCTGAATTGGGGCTCCGCCGGTGATGGTGCCAGGAGGTGCAGCAACGTCCGTGGTTGTCGCCCATGGAGCAGTTCTGCTGGGCTGCTACCATTGATTGGTGTTGTCCGGTACGTGCTGAGAAAGAGGGCGAGGGCGGAAGACGTCGTAGCTGACTATACATCTTTCAGCATTTGTTGTTTGAATGTCCTTATGAGGGGTTCTGCTTCGCCATTTGAGGCGGGATGGACTGGAGGACTGAAGATGTGTTTGATGCCGTTTGCCAGGCAGAATTCCTCGAATGTGGTTGCTGTAAAATGGGGCCCATTGTCAGAGACGAGGGTGCGTGGTAACCCCTCGATGGCCAAAACCTGGCTTAATGCACTTAGTGTAGCTTCCGTCGTCGTGGATGCCATGCGAACCACGTACGGGTACTTCGAATAGGCGTCAATTATAAGTAGCCACATGGTTCCCAAAAATGGGCCTGCAAAGTCCAGGTGAGTGCGGTCCCACGGTTGGCGGGGAGTGAGCCAGGGGGCGAAAGCTTGTGGTGGCGCTGCCTGATGTTGGGCGCAGGCTGTGCAGCTGCGTACCATCTTCTCAATGTCTCGATTGATTCCTGGCCAATAAGCATGTCTTCTTGCGAGATTCTTCATACGGGACATGTCCCAATGTCCTCGATGCAGGAGCTTTAGGAATTGTGAGCGCAATTCCGCTGGGATGACCATACGATGTGTGTCGTTTTCTGCGTCCAAAAGGATGACGTCGTCTGTGACCGAGAGTCTGTGGGATATGTGGCGCCAAGTCTTCAATTCGTTGTCCGTTCTGCGTGTGAGGTATGTTGGCCACCTATGGATGATATAGGGCAGGACCTGGCGCAAGATTGGATCCCAGTGGGTTGCGGAGGCGATTCGGGCCGCTGTAATGGGGAACCCGTCCACTGTCTGCTTCCCCTCTGTGATATGAAAACACAGCACTTCTTGTTGGTCGAATTCCGGATCAGGGCCGGCAGGCAGGCGTGATAGGGCATCGGCATTGGAGTGTTGTGCTGTTGGCTTATATTGGATTGTGTAATTATAATCGCTCAGAAACATCGCCCATCGTTGGAGGCGTTGGGCCGTTCGCTCTGGGAGGCTGGAGCAGGGTACGAATATTGCCACCAATGCACACAGGGGTATTTGACACAAAAAGTCGATCAAAAGTCCAAAAAAATTTTAAGCAAATTCCAAGAACCCGTATCTACCTGACCCGAGGCAAATGTCTATAGAATAACAATCAGCAATGTTTTTTAGATAAGCTTCATTTCCTACCCCGTGAACAGTCATCTTCTGAGCACATTTCAAGACGCACATACTATTACCAAGCAAATACAAGAAAATTATAAGTTGTACCAATTTAATTTGTGAGTGATGTTAAGTGAGTCGTGGTGATTTTAATCATGGATATTGTTCAGCCAGGTACCTAGAATTGAAATAATAGTAACATACATCCAAAGGTATCGCACAACTTTATTTCTGTACACTTTTGTAAGCTGACTCATTTTGTACTAATTTTTTTATTACGAAAAGTATTAAACAGTGATTTTGTTATATTTCCGGACCTTTCCCGAGTCTGATTTCTTGCATGGTATTAGTTTAGTGTTACTATCTTGGTGTTTCATTGAAAATTAGGTGCCAAAAAGTGCCAAACGTCTATTTATTCGAAAAAATTCTAGATTATTTGCAATGAAACAAACTTACTTTTTTCCGTCATATTAATTCATATAAGATTTTCTTTGTTATGGGCTCTTCTGGTATCATGCTCATGACCCGAAAAGTTATTTATAATATGAGTAAACACGAGAAAGGAAATGATTTCGTGCAAAAGTTGGAATTAGTCTAGGAAAATATTTTAAATCAACCGACATTCACGGTCGAACAAACGCAACAGTTCTAACAAAAGTTTTCAAGGCTTAAATTGGAAATTAAAAGAAAATGGCAGGCTGCTAAGAGAACTGAGAGTGTATTTTTAAAGAAATACCACGATTGGTTCAAAAGATGTATCTAAATCCCTATAAAATCCAATCCGACCAATGTGGGTCAGCCTAGAAAATCTTTCAAGGATTTGACCGATTTTAGCAAATGATGTCAGCAGAGATATTAGGTATTAACAAAACAATGATTGACAGGTTTTATACTATTATGTGAATGATATATAGTGGACACAAGATAGATATATATACAAAAAATTATTGTCCACTGCCACGAAAAATTTAAGATGTACTGTATATTGAACTGTACTCGTGGCATCCAATGTCGCCAATACAAGAAGTATTGATTGAGGGCCCACTTATTATAGAGTATGCACTTTTGCCTATAGGCACTCTGTCAGAAGTAGCAGCAGAAGCTAGAAACAAATATTTTCGACGATTTAGGGAGAGACTCTCCAGAAAACTTAGTTGGGTTTAGTGCAACACAGATGTCATTAATAGGCTCTCATTAAATTAGGATCCGTATTTGAGCTTCATCAGGCACAAAACCCCCAAAACATCTAAATCATTCAATTCAGAAACTATTAAAATATTACTGTAATGGGACCCGAGTACTCAAGAAGCGAACGAGCCATAAGGATGAAGATTCCGACGACGAAGGATGGAACGGTTCGTCAGAATGATATTTTATTGTACATGTATGATTATTGTTTAGGTATTTTGTAAATATTCGCTTAATATTTTATAAAGTGTATGAATACAGTACGTGTTCTTTATAATTACTCCTACTACACAGTTATAAGTTCTAATGCACAAAAGAAGCGAAACAAAACTCTAAATTACGTAGAAATAATTTTGATCGACTTTTGGTGTCAAATACCCCTGTGTGCAATGGTTTGTGGTCCGTGATAAGGGAGAACTTGGTTCCAAATAGATATAAATGAAATATCTTGATAGCGAAGACTATTGCCAATGCCTCTTTCTCGATCTGTGAGTAGTTGCATTGTGCTGGCGTCAATGTCTTAGAGGCATAAGCTATCGGTTGTTCAGAGCCATCTTCATTCCTGTGTGCGAGTACCGCCCCGATTCCATATGCTGAGGCGTCGGCTGCCACGACTAGGGGCCATGTAGGGGAAAACGGCGTTAGACAAGGAGCAGACCTTAGCATGCGCTTTAACTGGTCGAAGGCTCGTTGACAAGACGGGGTCCAGTTGTAGGCAACACCCTTCTTTCGGAGCTGATTGAGTGGTTGCGAAATATGTGCCGCTTGTGGCAGAAACTTTGACTAGTAGTTTATTTTCCCGAGGAAGGCTTGTAGTTCCGACAGGTTCTTTGGGCGGGGTAGGGAGTCTATGGCGGCCACGTTGCGGTCTGTTGGCCTAATTCCACTTCCTCTTGAAAAAACCGACACTTCTCGAGGCGACACCGCAGCCCCGCCTCCTGTAATGCTGCAAATAGAGTGCGAAGGTTTTGTAGGTGCTCCTTACAAGTGGTTCCTGTGAAAATGATATCGTCCAGGTAGTTTGCGCATGCCGGGATGTGCCACAACAGCTGTTCCAAGTATCTTTGGAAGATTGCCGGCGCAGAAGCGATACCAAATGGGAGGCGCTTGTATTTGTAGAGTCGAAACGGTGTATTGATGACGACGATATTTTGTGATTCCTCATCTAGTGGAAGCTGCAAGTATGCATCTATGAGGTCAATCTTCGAGAAGTATTCGCCGCCCGCAAGTTTAGTAAGAAGGTCTTCTTGTCGTGGAATTGGATATGTCTCGACTTGAGACTGGGCGTTGATAGTAGCCTTAAAGTCTCCACATAACTGGAGGGTGCCATTGGGTTTCCGGATGATGACCAGTGGTGTAGCCCATGCGCTGGATTTGACAGGTTCGATTACTTCAATCTTATGAAGCCGGTCAAGCTCCTGTTTTACTGCTGCACGTAAGGTGACCGGAATAGGTCTGGCACGGCAAAAGCGAGGTACTGCGCCTGGCCGGAGGGTGATGTGAGCCTCGAAATCTGAGGCGCACCCTAAGTCTGGCGTAAAGATGGGTGCGAACTGAGTACAGAGATCATCCAGGTCCTGGAATGGGACCGAGTCCGATATGACCTGGACTTCGTCCACGATTGAGAATCCGAATATGTTGAATGCGTCTAACCCAAAAATATTAGTAGCCGAGGGCTGATCCACCACAAAAAGGGTGATTGGTCTGGTGACTTGTTTGTAGGCGGCCGTGATGGAGAACTGACCCCGCAGGGGAATGTCTCTATCCCCGTACGATACTAGACGCCGTGAAGGTGGAGACAACGGTGGTGAGCCTAGTCGGACATAGGTGGCTTGGTTTATCAGCGAGACCGTTGCCCCTGTGTCCACTTGAAAACGGATGTCCTGGTTGGCGACTCTAAGAGTTAAGAATAGTTTCTGTGAAGAGCGGGTCGCCAGTATGAGCTGCGGTCTGTAGTGTATTGACAGTTTCTTGCTGCATGCGGGCTATCGGGCTGGGGCGAGGTGCCCGGTTTCGGCAGACTGACCGCAAGTGTACCTCTTTACCGCAGCGTGTGCAATGTGCCCAACGGTCAGGGGCAATCCGCCCGTGAGTGCGAAGTGAAGCACTGTGGGCAAGACGGCAGGGGCCTCTGGATCCGTCGGCGTGGTGGGGTTCGGGGTTCGGACGTCATAGATACGTCGGACAGCGATGGCGTCCTGCTTTGATTGGCGTCTGGAGCGCGCCATGGGTGTGCCTCGTACGCGGGAGTTGCGTTTGTGTCGTTTTGACCGCCGCTACTTGTGGGCGTGCCATGAGGCGCTCGTTCGCTGCCTGGGCAATTTCATGCGAGTGCGCGATGCAGTAGAATGTCCTCGAGTGATGGGTTATCCAGCTTCAGTGCCGCTGTGCGCACCTCCGGGTCTGGAGCTAACTGCACTACGACGTCGCGGATTCAGGGAGTCTGCGTATGAAGCCTTGCACTCTGCGTTTGAGCAAGTGAAGTCGCATTTGCGGCTAAGACCTTGGAGATCCGTCACCCATGACCGGTATGATTGTCCTGGTTGTTTGTGATACTGATGGAACTCAAGGCGGGAGGCCACCACATGGTATCTTTGCGAGTAGTAGCTTGTTAGCAGATGTGCACATTTCCTTGAATGTGAGGGCGACCGGATCGGATAATGGGGCCAGTTTCCGCAGGATGGAAGAAAGTGTCGGGTGATGCCCACGACAGAAACAGCGAGCGCTGTAAGGCATCGTCCGTCACCTGGAACGCCGAGAAATGCTGTTTGAGCCGATGCAAATATGTGTCCCAGTCTTCCTTGGCGTCATTAAATGGTGGAAACGCTGGAGGCCGGATGTGCGAATTTTCCTGGGCCTGGACTGATTTGGCCTCCTGTGCTAACAGTTTCTCGAGTATTACTTGGAGCGTTTGCTGTAGCACCGCTGTCTGCTGTTGTTGTTGCTCCAGAATGCGAGTCACGACATCCATGATGCCTGCTGATAACCTTTTTCCTCGTCGCCAATTGCTATGTCCTTACGACGGCCGAACGTCACACGTCAGAAGGCGGTCCACGGGAGACGGTCACGAACAACCCGAACAAGTCCCAGGAGCAGGCCGAAACGTAATCCAAAAACGCGCACTGGCAGAGTCCGGCGTGAGGTTCACAGAGTCCGAAGAGAGTACCAAGACGTAGCCAAGAACGAGCACTGTCAGAAGTCCGATAGGCGATTCACAGTAAGAGAGAGTACCGAAAGCGCAGTGAACACTGAACTGAGGAGTGGAGCTGCGCGGGCTTTATTTATATGTGCGGCGGGTCGGCTCCGATTGGCCGCGGCGGAAAACTATGATGTGGTGGCGCTGGTTGCTCCGATGCCAGCGTCCGTCTATATGAAGTCGACATCCATGCCCTCTGCCGGGCATGCGGCGATGTCGGGACGGGATACCAGAGCATGTAAATATTGGTCCGTTTGAGTAGCCTTACAGTAAACACTGTGCCCTAATGTGCCATCCGGTCTTCTCTTCACCAGAACATCCAAAAAGGGTAGCTGGCCATTCTGTTCCACCTCCATAGTGAATTATATCTGGCTATGGATGGAGTTCAGGTGTTGCAGAGAAGTTCTTCTTTTCCGTGTGGCCAAACAACAAATGTGTCATAAAGTATCTGTAGAAAACTGTTGGTTTTAACTGTGCTGATTCCAGTGCTTTATTCTCGAAGTGCTCCATGTACATGTTGGCAACCACAGGTGACAGTAGTCTACCCATAGCTGCTCCATCCGTTTGTTCATAATACCGAAGAGATAATACATTGATGTCAGAACAAAGCTGAACAGTTTTATGAGCTCAGGCCCAAATTTCTTGCCAATCAGTTCCAGTGGTTCCTTGAGAGGAACTCTGGTGAAAAGTGATACCATGTCGAAACGGTCACTATCAGTTGCTGCAATATCTCTTCAGTTCTGAAATAACTGCACTTCTATAATTGCGCATACTACCATTTTTATTTGACCATTGATTTACTAAACCCTGTAATATCTGTCAGAACTGCTTATTGATCACTTATAACCTTCGTTACTTGAGACCACACAATGCTATCATCAGGCTCTCCATATGCTCTACTGTACCACATGTAATATGAATCTTTCTCTTGTGTGAATTTTCAAGTCTCTGTTCCCTGTGTACTTAATCTGATTTCTTTCCCAGTTGACACCTGGTAATTTTAAACCCCTACCTCTGAACTCTGAATATGAATTTGTTTTATCCCCAAGAGCAACTCACCACTGTGCTCCTCGAGCCACGCCATCATACTTCTGGCCTGTGACAGTGCGCATTATCTTGTTGAAAAATACCACTGTCATTGGGAAAGATGGGGAAAAAAAGTGATGAAGATGACTTCATCACTTTTTCTTCCACTTTAGTAGGCAGCCTGTACCATATTTTTTTAATTTTATTTTTTATCACCCCAAGAACTGATGTAGTCTTTGCCAGCTAATAAGAATACTCCTTGATCTGCTCTGCTATCTCTGCAGTAAACTCTGTAAATGTCAGGTAAAAAACTTCATTGTTTAATGGTGGCTTAAGTGAATAATCAGAAGTGACAACACTGAAATTTTTTAACGGATTACTCATCTTCATTGTTGAAGTGAAAGATGTCTTCAACCGCTCAGAGTTGACTAAGAATCTCACAACTTAAAAATTGACAACGTTTGATTGTCTCATTAATTGCGTATGCTGTTGGATTAAAGAAATGATTTTTAAACTGAATTAATCAATGATAAAGACTTGAAAATTGACCAAAATGTAAACAATGAATTATTAGCCCCAAACTGGAGAGTTGAACTACTGGCAGTGCTAGATAACCCAATAGGCAGGATTAGGCACTAGTTTGATCAGATAGTATTGAGAACTAAGTTGATTCTGTATGTTTGTTTTACAAGGCATTCCTAACCTAAGCTCAATATTAGTATGATCTGCTGTTTTTTCGTGGATCTTATTTTTTCCTGTGAGATGTACCAAATCAGCAACTCCATTGCATGAACAATTAAATTCACTGTTGAACAGAATAACAGAGCATGTGGAAAACAGTAAAATCATTTCTTACATTGCAACCACATAGCCAGTTTTATACATATACACTGAAGAGTCAAAGAAACTGGTACTCCTGCCTAATACTTTGTAGGGCCCTGATGGCACACATAGGTGCCGCACCATGAAGTAGCATGGTCAACTAATGTCTGAAATAGTGCTGGAGGGAATTGACACCATGCATCCTGCAGGGATGTCCATAAATCCGTAAGAGTACAAGGAGATAGAGATCTCTTCTGAATGGCATGTTGCAAGGCATCCCAAATGTGCTCAATAATGTTCAAGTCTAGGGAGTTTCAGGGCCAGCAGAGGTGTTTAAACTCAGAAGTGTTCCTGAAGCCACTTTGTAGCAATTCTGGAAGTGTGGGGTGTTGCATTGTCCTGCTGGAATTGTCCAAGTCTGTCAGAATGCACAATGAACATGAATGGAAGCAGGTGATCAGCCAGAATGTGTATGTATGTGTCACCTGTCAGAGCCATATCAAGAGTCCCATGTCTCTCCAACTGTATACACCCCACATCATTACAGAGCCTCCACCAGCTTGAACAGCATTTCAGCAGGGTCAACGAATTCATAATGATGTCTCCATACAAGGTTACGTCCATCCACTCGAAACAACTGGAAATGAGACTTGTCAGATCAGGCAACATGTTTCCAATCAACAACAGTCCAATGTCGGTGTTGACAGGCCCAGGCAAGGCGTAAAGCTTTGTGTCGTGCACTCAGCAAGGGTACACAAATGGGCCTTCAGGTCTGAAAGTCCATAGCAAAGATGTTTTGTTGAATGGTTCACACGCCGACTCTTGTTGATGGCCCAGCATTGAAATCCGCAACAATTTGCTCAAGGGTTCCACTTCTGTCATGTTGAACGATTCTCTTCAGTCACCATTGGTCCTGTTCTTGAAGGATCTTTTTCTAGCCGCAGCAATGTCAGAGGTTTGATCTTTTACTGGATTCCCGATACTCACAGTGCACTTGTGAAATGGTCGTATGGGAAAATCTCCGCCTCATTGCTACCTCAGAGACACTGTGTGCCATCTCTCGTGTGCCGACTATAACACCACATTCTAACTCACTTAAATCATGATAACCTGCCATTGTAGCAGCAATAACCAATCTAACACCTGTGCCAGACACCTGTTGTCTTAAATAGGCCGACTGTAGTGCCGTACGCTGAGTGTTTACAAATCTCTCTGTTTGTATACGCATAACTATAGCGGTTTCTTTGGCTCTTCAGTGTATATACATCTAGCAAATAATGAAATGAAAGGCACTAAGTAGCGAAAAGAAATAACAAATTATGATAGGGAAATAACACACCACTTCAAATCATGGATGTAACAGAAACACACATGAGGAAGTAATTTTTTGGTCTAGCCTTTTACTAACACGAGAACTTATGGGTGATGTGTGTTGTGGGAGACTGTCTCATAGAAATACTGTTGGCCAGGAAATTGATGGGGGTAAATTCAAACTAAGAACAGGTAGTGGAGTGGTGATCCAGAGCTAATATCAAAGCATAGATAAATGTCAAAACTGATCACTGGTGGGCAGGAAGAGCAAAATAATATAATTTAATAAAATAAAATATAAAAAAGAAAAAAATTGAAATATAAATAAGAAAAAGATATTAAATTTGTTAAAAATTAAACCAAAGGCTCTATGAAGTCAAAAATCAAAGCAGGTTAGTGGTGGCTCAATTTAGGTAGTGTGGATGGAGGCAATGAGAGGATAAGTATAGGGTAAACATATACAAAAATAATGACCGGATATTATTGTAAGTGGTTGCGTTCTGTACAGTTTGTAATGATAGGCAAGTTTCCACCTTCTGAGTTCAGAGGAGCTTCTGTTATTAGGGAGGCCTCTGATAGCACTGACCGTGAAACTAGAATTGAAATTATTCTTGTCATGAGAGATGGCATGCACAGCTATGGGTGCTTTGGGTTCCGTGTGAATACCATCTGTCGGCGGCCATTTATTCTCATGGAAAGTGGATTTTTGGTCAAACCTATATATAAAGCCAGGAAATGGCAGCATGTTAACTGGTACATTATATGGGATGTTTCACAGGTGGTGTGTTCAATAATTGGAAAGCTTTCCTAGTGACAGTGTTGGTGAAACTGATTGGGGGAGTAGGGGGGGGGGGTGGATGATGTATGTTGCACATCTTGCAGCAGGGATTAATGCATGGGAAAGAACCTTGGTGCTGACTGTCGGGACGAGGAAGATTATGTTTGTGGACTAGGAGTTCGCTGTGGCTAGGAGACCTGCTGAAACAAGTTCTGGGAAGGGCAGGGAATGTGTTGACAAGAATGAATGTTATTTCTGAATAGGTTTGCATGAAATCATAACCCTGCCAAAGGATTCTGTTAATGGATACAAGGCCTGGGTAGTATTGTGTAACTAGGACTGGATTGTGGTTGGTTTTTGTGGGTTGGGATGATTGGTGGGCTGAGCAGGTTGTAATGTTGCCTGTGAAAGCTGTTTGTTAACCAAAACTGGAGGATAGTTGCAAGCTATCAATGTTTCTGAAATGTTTGAATAACACATGAGGGACTGATGGCAGGAACATATTAAAGGAATTAAGATGGTTCAGGAAATTTAGAAGGTCATCTTCACCATGCGTCCAACTCATAAAGATATCATCTATGAAGCAAAGTCAAATGTGGGGTTTGGGTGGAGCTTCCTCCAGGAAAGTCTGTTCCAGATGGCCCATGAACAGGTTTTTTTTTTTAATGGCATTTGGCAACAGAGGCCATACAGCCAGCTCAAGGTAATTATAATTGCTTTGAGTGTATAGACGCCACAGGACGGACAGGACATTCACACAGACACACAACACTTAACATCCATGCCCGTGGCCGGATTCGAACCGGCGGCCAGATTCGAACCGGCGGTCAGATTTGAACCGGCGGCCTTCGACACACGGATCTAGCACTCTAGCCCCTACGCTACCGAGGCCGGCCATGAACAGGTTAGCATAAGAGGGGCCATGCACTTGCCAATGGCAGTGCCACAGGTTTGTGATAGATGTTGCCTTTGAAGCAGTAGTTATTGTTGAGAATCAGTTGAGACAATTTGATGAGGAAAGATGTCATGGAGTGTCTTTGAAGCAGAAGTAGTTATTGTTGAGAATCAGGTGAGACAATTTGATGAGGAAAAATGTCATGGGGGAGACTATTGGGAAGGCAGTGATCTAGAAAATTTTCGGTGGCCCTGAGGCCATGCCAGTGTGGAATGTTTGTGTACAAGTACACGACGTCAATCATTACCAGGATGGAGTTGGAAGGAAGAGATTTTGGAATAGTAGAAAGTTGGAAGAGGAAGTGTTGTGTATCCTTGATATGTGAGGGGAACTGACAAATTACATGTTGTAGGTATTAACCAACCAAAGCAGAAATGTGTTCAGTTGGCGATCCGTAAGATGCAACAATAAGGCATCTAAGATTGCCAGGTTTATGGATTTTGGGAAGGAGGTAAGGATAAGCGTATGTGGATTTTGAGAGATAAGAAGTGAAATGCATTGTCTGGTAGGACCTTAGGGGGACCTACTGAACTGCACAGCAGGTGTAGGATCTTCAATCAGGTGGCAGTAAGTGCCAGTGTATGATAGCTGACGAACAGCTTCAGCCACATAGTTTTTATTATATATACTAGCCAAAAAGCATGTCAAAAATGACGGATTTAATGGACTGTTTTGGCAATTGATTTCTTTTTAGTTGCTTACCTAAATAGAATTGTTATAAAATAAATGTGCTGTAACTACTTGTCCCTTGTGATGTAGGAAAAAGTTTGCTGTCAATTTGGTCCAGGTTGCATTTCAGCCAAACTACTATCTACGCCAATATAGCCGGTAGAAAATCAAAGCTTCATTCACACACGAATTAATACTTTCCCTGTATCACATGTCAATGTCATCATGCATCGATACCGATCATGCATCATGCGTAACAAACTTGATATAAAATCTTCAGAGGAAATTAAAAATAAATATTAACTATTTACATCATTCCATGTAATATTAGTTTGAATTGTAGTCTAGGCTGTATAGATCACGATCAGTGTGGAATTACTTTCATTCAAATGAAGTAATGATTTCAGTAACAGGACTCTAATGAAAACAGTTTAAATTATGTTGTCTAGATCCGACCATTGTGGAACTACTTTTGTTAAAACAAAGCAATGAAGAAAGTAACAGAACACTTAAGGAAACAAATTAAATTAAATTATTTTAAAAAATTAAATTACTTATGCCCTCTGCTGTCAAGTGCCAGTTATAATAACAATCTATCAAACTGCCGCTAACATTGTGAAGATTAAAGCTTTTTTCTCTGTGGCCAAAGATTTAACTAATACTTTTACATAAAATGAATATTACGTAAATATAAGCATCTAATTATTGATATGTCGATTTAAATGCAATACATACTTTTATTTCACTGTTATGTCAATTAATTTATTCGCAGATGTTTAGAAATGTTATTAAATGAAATGTGACACCAAGAAAATGGCGTAAAGCGTGACGTAATAGTGTGAAGTCATAGATTGATGTCACGGCGTTACTGTTGACATCAGACATGACAGTTAGCTTTATATATATATATATACACACATCACGGTTAAGTTTCTTCAATAGAGACTTTGTTGCTGGTATGAAATGTTTAAACGTGGTTTAAGTTTTCAAAAAAATTTACATTAATTTTTTCGCCATAGGACAGCAACATGAATCCCTTCTTTAATAACTCATTAATATGATTTATCTCACAATAAAACCTTATCCACTCTTCAATAATTACAAAATATGGCAAGCATTAAACCCATAAACTCCAGACTGTGAGCTCTGCCACAATTTCCTGGATTCCACTTAAGGCATATAAAAAAATCGCAGCTGATACCGCTTTCTACCAATAGTGTTCCTAACTTTTTCAAGTTCCCTGTGACAGAACAAGGTTGTCACAAACTGTTATGTGAAAAGCTAAGGGCATGCACAATTTGTGAAATCTGGTATTTGTCACCACGATGGTGAGATAATCCTTTGACATGTCTAACGCATGGTGTTCAATATTTCTACACCTGATACAAGTATAGAATGCTACAGAATATCGTACTTTTAAATAATTATTCCTCTTCCACTACATTTATTTATTCTTGATTAACTAGTAGTGACACATCACAACATCGCTATATCTCCAGCCGCCACCGGTCTAATAGTCATTCCTTGAACCAAAGCTCTAAACCAGAGATACTTGTGATTTGTGTATCTTTAATTTAATTGTGATGGAGTGCACAAACACACTCCAGAGGAAATTTCGTAAACATCCGTTTTCCCCTTTTTTGTACCAGTCTACTTTTGTCCTCTACAAATTTCAAATTTAAATTCTTTTGGTTAAATTGTTTATCATGTCTCTTGGCAATATATTCCAATCCCTGACCCCATTGCCTAGGAAAGAAAATTTTCACACACCTTTATTCCTGAAATTGAGTGCATATAGATCATGAGCTCAGCATTTCTAATTACCAGAAAACAATAATAGTTTAGCAAATATTTCTGGAAACTAAATATATGATACCGTCTTTCCAGTGCTGAACAGTAGAGCCAACTTCATGCAACTCCCCTGACACTACCAATGCTAGGTGACAGGGCAGTATTGGTGAAACTATTAGCCCTATTCGCAGATCTTGCTAATGATTATAGAGCATTTGTAGGTAATTGTTGAAGAGGAAAAGAGTGGGGGGCATGATGACAGGACTAGGACATCTTATCACAATAATGAGTGCAGGTCTGTTGGTGCCAAGGCAATCTGGGTGTACAGGACAGACTAACTGATGAAGAAGAAATAGCACCAGTCGAGGCAGAGGTACTGGTGGTAATATATGGACTTATTAGGGGAAAAAACTTGTGGAATGTACAACAGAATAACAATTCACTTATATCAAATAAAATAGAATTGATGTCAGAGTGGGTCAGTCCTTCTAGCCAAGATTTTTCGCTTCCAAACCCATTCATCGGCTGCAGTTGGCTACAGTACAACCCCAATGAGCCAGCCAACCCTAATCACATTTCCTTAATCAGTGCTCTGATACAGTAAGCATGTAAATTTCCTTACTAGTATCCAATAGTTTATTTTTTCACAATACCTGTTAAACAGTGGCATCAATTATGATAAATTATGGCTTCATTTCACATTCTGAAATGATTAGTCTGCAAGCTACGCTACTTCCTGTGTGGTCAATAAATACTTTTTCTTTTTAATTCTTAAGTTTTAAGGTATATAATCTACAGATATCATAAAACTGTAACCAGAAATAAGTTCGTTCAATTAAGACATTAAAAAAAAAAAAAATATATTTTAGAGGATTAATAAGTTTCAGAGAAAGGGGAAAAATATGTTTCTATTTGTCGGTAAGTCTGCAAGCTACGCTACTTCCTGTGTGGTCAATAAATACTTTTTCTTTTTAATTCTTAAGTTTTAAGGTATATAATCTACAGATATCATAAAACTGTAACCAGAAATAAGTTCGTTCAATTAAGACATTAAAAAAAAAATATTTTAGAGGATTAATAAGTTTCAGAGAAAGGGGAAAAAATATGTTTCTATTTGTCGGTAAGTTGGGGAGAATGGAAACACACAAAATCTACTAGCCAGATTTTGATGTGGTTTTTATTTATGTGCCGCCTGTGATCACATGGGGGAAACAGAGATATTCACTTTGATGTGGTGTTGAACAGAAATTTGGGATAAAACTATCCACAGATCAGTATCATTTTTTTATTTAATTCAACTCGTGCAAAACTACTGGGTCACCTTTGATGAAATTTCAATTTCTTTACAGCCCATGGTCCTGCAAGTAACAGGGTATGTTTTTATTTTGACTTGTCATCAAAAAACCAAGAAATTGTTAACTATAATGCAACTACAACTGGGAAAAGTTTATGCCTGTCTTTTTAAATGAATGGGATTCATGCACAAACTACTAATCAGATTGTAATGAGGTTTTGAATAACGTACAACTCCTGTCTCATGAATAAAACAGGATATGTTTTATTTTGTTGTTAGTAAGCTGAGAAATTCAAGGCAAAATTGACCACAAATTAGTATCCATTTTTTGTTACATGTAATTCATGCAAAAACTACTGGTTGGATTTTTATGAAGTTTTAAAATATGTACAGCATTTTGAACTTGGAAAGCTGAAAAATTTAAAAGTGCCTACAAAGAAGTATCAATTTTTTATTGGACCAGTTGGATTTTGATGGGGTTTTGAATAATGTGCAGCTCACAGTTCCATGATTAAAATAGAGTATATTTCATTTTGATATGGCATCGTAACACTGAGAAATTAAAAGTGTCAGGCAATTAGTATCAATTTTTTGTTGAGTGAAATTCTTGTAAAAAATACATCTAGAATCTTGATGGGATGAACGGTCCCAGGGTGAGTACAAGGTATGTTTTACTTTGTTGTGATTTTGAAACTCTGAGAAATGAAACTTAAAGTGGTAACAAATTAGAACAGGAAAGCTGCTTTACATATTTAGAATTTTTATTGTGATTTCAGTGTATGAGCATCATCATTTCATTTGTGGAAATTTATAATCAATTAATTGTGGAGATCCTTCATGCAAAAAGATTTTGTATCCAGTGAGCCACAAAGGTCATGGATCATGTAACTCTGATGACATTTGTTTCAGGGAGTGGTCTGTACATTAATAGTCAATGTGAACATAGTTGTAGGCAACATCTAATCATACATAAAAACTAAAATGCGATTCTATTCTCTTTTATACTTTTAGTAAATGTTTGTTCTTGCTGTCGTTTTTCAGTCCAAATTTGAAAGACGGGTTTAGAGGAGGATATTTCTGACTGTCGGTGAAAGCTATTTAAGATGAAATCAACAATGGAGGAAACTCTATAACTCTGTCTCTTAAAGACATAGATCGACGTGAGCCAAAGAATAGTGGCAAATAGAGGTTTAAACATTGAAAAAATTTATAATTCTTGCAACGATTTTTTTTTTTTTTTTTTTTTTTTTTTAGATGTACGATGCATAAAGCTATGTTAGCAAAAGTGGTATCTAAAGACATGGAAAAGAGAATGGGAATCCAAAAGGGTTGTATACTGGTAGCATTGTTGTCCATGATTCCAGTGAATGGTTCAGTTGTTAATTTACAGTGAGAACGTAGATTTTTTTCTCAGCTGATGTAATACTATATAACTGGATTAAAATGAGAGAGAACTGTAAACCAGAGCCAGCGAATAAAACTGATACCATGGGTAGTAGTAATTACCCAAATTTGAGTGTGTCCTAGCGTGTGAGTGCAAAGAGAGAGAGCAGACCAGTTGAGCATATGCTATATATATATAACTAGCAGTTACCCGCGACTTCGTCCGCTTGAAAGTGTGTTATGGTATAAAATTTTATGTTACTATTCAGAGAACGACCAGCAGAAAAAATTCTCCTTTAGGGTTGAAAATTTGGTCATCTGCTTCCTTGGCTTTTAATCTTCAATGAAAAGCGTTCGTCAAAGCCGGGATGTAGGTAACAAAGATGTAATGCACGCCAAAAGACACGGTTACAAACATTACTCACTTAGGGGGGCGTCCATTAATTACGTAAGATGTTTTTACGTAATCCCTAACCCCCCACCACTCCCGAAGAGAGATCTCCCCCTAAAGTGACGTGAGATTTTGACGGGACTTCCCCAACCCTACTACCGACCTTGTAGTTTTTCTTAGATCTTTTTTTTAGCTCTCCTACTTCTGAGAACCCCCGCCCCCTTCCCCCTAAAGTCGGTATCCTCGTCGTTTGTGGATCTTTTTTTCTTTTTTTAGCTATACTGCCCTTCAGGAGTTTCAAATGCTACATGAGATTTCACCGGATTTCGCCCCCCCCCCCACCCCATTTCACCCCACGTAACTAATGGACGCCCCCTTAGTGGCGTAGACTTCTTGAGCAGATTCTGACGTCTTTATAGTCAGAATTCGCAATGGTAACCACATTCTGAACTCCAAATCCACTGTGCACCATGGAATATTAGTAATCATTCTGGTCCAGGCAGTGTAGCAAACTTACCATAACCTTTGTTAATACAGCTCCTTTGAAATCAGTACTATGACTCAAATTTTGATATTTCACATATATTGTAACACATATTACGAATCGAATTACGGTCTGATACCTGAAATGTCACACTACTTTACGTCCGCAACTGAAGTACAGATTTATATTACCTGTTCCGGAGCTATTTTTAATATTTTGATACAGTTTAAGTACAACGCGATACATGTCACTAAATTGGCCCTCATGAAATCATCTTAAACTACTATAAAGTTTCAGCTGTCATTTTGCTTCAAGCTGTATTTCAACCAAACCACAAAATCCACCAATATTGTTGCTAAAATATCAAGGGTTCTATCAACCGCACATTAATACCTTCACTATTTGATTGTTAGTGACATCATGAATTGCGATATAAACTTGACCCATTAATTTCAGACCATGATACAAAGCAACCGCTAAAATCTCTCTGAAAAATGACCTTTGTAATATGGTGGTTGTAAAAGCGAAGTAAATAATAAATTCATGTGGAACTACATCCAGTCACATGAACTATGGCATCAGGACCATGACAGTTATTAAAATAACGTAATTTAAAACGTATTCTAAAATGCTCGTAACTTACGCTGTACAATGGAAAGTCCAAAATTCATTAGAACTCTTACGTTAATGTTGCAAGTCAAGTTTACGTCGCAATACAGTGATTATGTTAGTGCGCGTGTTTTAGTCCAGCTGTAATTCATACAGAAGGTGTATAATAAAATTAATTATGATAATTTATGCTAATCTAATAAGGAAACCTCATATTGAAACTGTTGCTATAACTCGAAATTAGTTCCGATTCGTTTAATGAGTTAGGTGTGACCCTATCGTTTGATTTTGTAGTGGAAATATCAGCGTAGATACTGGTTAGGTTGAAATGCTACCTGGACCTGAATATTCTTGTTATAGCATCAGGCAGCTGGAATTATTAGAGTAATAAATAAGCTGCTTTCATAAGTGCTGTGTTAGTGACAACGTATATCGCTGTGTAAACTACTCCTAACATGGCTTCTCGAAACGAAAAGTTTCTACCTTAGACTATTGAATACATTCGTTTTAAGTGAAGGATTTAATAGTTATTAGCAGACTATTCAACAGTAAGCAAAAAAACACTTTTTTTTTCATAGGCAACTATTTCACTGATTTTTACAGAAAGTTAAGATAAAAAACAAAAAAGGGTTTTTTATCTTCTATTAAGTTTTAAATTTTGTTAAAAATAATGTGTAATGTTACAGAGAATCTATAGCAGAAAAAAAGAAACAAAGGCAATAAACCGAACCGAGGTGGAAACGAAACTGTTTCATATTTGTCACAAACATACAAAAACGGCCTCTTCACGGATGACCATTTTGTCACTTTTGTGCTGGTATACTCTTAATATTTAATATTTTTTTTCAAACTTTGATTTTTAACATATATTATGAAGCATATATTAGGCTTATGAGCGGAATTACGGTGTGATACCTGAGGTGTTATGCCATTTCATGTATGCAACTGAAGAATTCTCTTCCTGAACTTAAGGTTAAGTACAGATTTATATTTCCTGCTTCCAAACTATTATTTGTCAAGTGCATCGGTTTTATGGCTTTTAAACTAAACACAAACTTGCATATGTAAGAAGGTATCTGCTTTTATTTCTGAAAAGTAGTGTTTGTGATATACGCAAAAAGCAAAGAGTAAACGTGGCACGTCTATCTACGAAGTAGGAAACTCTTTGTTGTTTCCAAATTGATATTAATGGCAATTTCTAAAAGAACTATGCGTTTTTGCGGGATAAAATCTATCCTATCACACTTCGCATGCAATTAACTGACTTCATGCCAAATTTCATTTAAATATGTTTAGTTATTACGGCGTGATTAATTCCAGAAGTACATCCAAACACACATCCGAACTTTCTCGTTTTCTCATTTATAGATATATAGATTACGTATGACAGACTGCTTATCCCCCCTCAAAATCCAGGACACCAAGATAGAATATGGAGCAACATTCTGTCTAATACTGATTGCCAGTTAGAGAGAGACTGTATTGTCATGGCTCTACACTAATCGTCATGATTCAAGAGTTACCTAAGATTAACAATGTTGCAAGATTAACTCAATAATATAATCACTTGATTTGGAAAAATTGATGATTCCTCATTTCCAAAAATTCAAAGCACAATATAATTTTTGAATTGCATGATTAATACTGAGTAATAATAAATTTAAAAAATAATGGTGAAATGTTGTACACAGTTAAAGTATGTCATTGAATTGAATGAATTATATATCAAAATTTTTAAATAATTTTATAGTTTTTGCAACTATGAATTTCTTGTATTATTATTACATTTCTTTTTAGGTAAGATCACCAGATAACATAATCCACTTGGTATGACTATTCATCCAGGCTAAATGTGAACCTCCCACCCTGCTGTTAATAGGTACTCAATTATATAAAATGGTATATGATTGCTGATATATTATGGTTGCATAAGTCAAGTTGGAATGCAAAAGCTAAAAAGCCAAAAATAGTAAGCTTATCAGGTACACAGATAGAAAAATAAAAGGACTGTATGATTAAAAAATGGAAAGGCATTTCTTTTTTTAAGTCATAAAATATAAATATCTTAACATATTATTAATAATAACTCAGATGGGAAAAACACATTGGAGAGGTGATAGGAAGAAGTATCAAAGTACTGCATCCTTTGGAGAGGGGTATGAGAGGATTTATTGGAACTGTGATACAGAATCTTGATCACGCAATTACTACTGTACATTAAAACAGTATGGAACACACATTACGGGTCACCCATTCCATTTCAAATTAGACAAGGGGTATCAGTTGAATGAGTGCATTTTTTTTAATATTACAATAGATAATTATATTGGAATTATGAAATATCCCAAAAGGATTTTGAGAAAAAATGGTGTTATGGCCATAAATATTTTTTTTTTTTAATTCTGCTCTACTATTTGCATTTTCTGAACATTGTGCCTTAACTGTTCTTGCCATATAAGCTTCATTTCTCTGAACCAGCCAATAATGCTGTGATCATATTACAGGTTTTATATTAGCTCATTGCTTTTTTACAGGATCGAAAAGTTTTAACATTTTCTGTTTTAAGTAGTAATAGTGTTGCAGTTTTTAATACATTGCTGACTATATCAAAAATGAAGCTACATTTCTAATAGCCATTGGTGGTTCTATCTGAAGGTTGAGTTCTGTGGCATAATGTTTGAATAATCCTCCCATACCACCAGATGCACTCTTCCCAGGCCCAGTTGCTGTGTAATATTTTGATTACATTTAGAAAACTCACAAAATTGGCATCTGTTTTTGAAGTGATTTGCAGCACCAGAAATGTATATCACTTATTTGAAAATTTTCAATGGGCAGAAAATTGATATTTCATTTTTATCAGTTCAAAAACACAAAAAAATGTGCTGTACTGTGTTTAATGTCATTTGAAACAACAGCAAAACTTTGGTTTTATAGGCAGTACAAGTAAACAAAAAGATTTGTTCATTTTGTCAGAGGTAGCTCTGAATTTCATCTGGCAAACTAAGGCACCAATTCTCTGCAAAATCAAATCATTGTGTGATTTACTGTCTAGCATAAATATTGTTCTGTTATTATACAATATTACATAATATCATTAAAATTTTACTTATCAATATCTGTAGATAAATAAAATACTGCTGTTGTGAAAATAGTACTGTAAAGATGAAGACTGCTTATTTTAAGCTATTTAATCTTAGAGAATTTATTGTATTTACTAACTTTGATAATTTTACACTCCATAATATAAGGAAAATACTTTCAATTACATAATGTAGTTAATAACAAAAATAGTAGCCATTCAAAAGGAGTATTTTCTTTTAAAAATTATTTAAATCGATAACCAATAAAACTTTTTTATACAAAACATTTTTCCATTAAAAAAAAAATGTTGTAGCTGCACAAAGCAAAAATCTACCATTCTAGCTTTATGGCTCAACTACATGCTATTAGGACATTTGCCCAGATTTTTAGACATAAAAAAAAAGACTTTTTTAATTATGGTTCTTTGAAAAAATGAAATTTTGGCATTTTGGAATATTTTAATGAGCTGTTGTATGAACCAAATTCATCATGGACTAGAAATACATTATGAATAGTCCTATCTATCAAGAATACAAATTGCGGAAATGACGATAGTAAAAAATTTGATATCCATCCTGGGGAAATCATGAAGGAAATAAGAAAGCTGAAAAAACATAAAGGGGCTGGTGAAGATAATATTACTACAGATATCTTAAAGATAGCCGGATGTGACATTGTACCTTATCTTGAAATATTATTTAAATTGAGTCTAGACTCTTGCTGCTTACCACAGGACTGGAAAAGTGCAATAGTACTACCGGTACATAAGGGAGGGATGAGAAATAGAGTTGAGAATTACAGGCCAATCAGTTTGACATCGGTGGTAGGTAAATTAATGGAAAGATTGATATGTAACCACATCAGAAATATATGTCAGGAACGTAATTGGTTTTCAAGCAGGCAACATGGTTTCAGGCAAGGATATTCATGCAAATCTCAGTTGGTGGGATATATGCTAGATATTTCAGATGAACTGGACAAGGGAGGCCAAATTGATAGTGTAGCACTAGATCTGTCTAAGGCGTTTGACAGAGTAAGCCATAAACCATTGGAGTGGATAAGAAAGTCATTTGCTGGGTAGAAGAATTTTTAAAAGGTAGAAAACAGAAAGTTAGGGTAGGAAATGTAGTATCAAAAGAAGTGGAAGTAAAAATGGGTGTGCCACAGGGTAGCGTATTGGGACCATTGCTATTCATTATTCTAATGAATAATTGTGTTGATTGTTTACTATCTGAAATTAGATTGTTTGCAGATGACATAATGCTGTATAAAAGAATCAAAACGATAGAGGATTATAAACAGATGCAGGACGATCTGGACAGGATATCTAGTTGGGTTGGTAAACATGGAATGAAGATAAATGCAAAGAAGAGTCAGCTTATTAGATACACAAATAAAAAACAAAAGGTTAATTATGAATATAAGGTGGGGAAAGAATTGCTTGCTGAAGACTTGAAATGCAAATATCTTGGAATTACTTTTGATAACAAACTTAACTGGGCAGGACACATAGGACAGGTGGTAGGAAAAGGTTTCAAAGTTCTGCACTTGTTGGAGAGAGTGATGAGGGGATGTACGAGAGAAGTCAAGGAATTGGGTTACAAAACTTTGGTCAGACCATTGCTCGAATATGGTAGTGTAGTATGGGACCCTCATTTTACGTATCAAATACAGGAGTTGGAGAGGGTGCAAAGAAGGGCTGCTAGATTTGTTTCTGGAAATTATCGCAGAATGCAATCAGTGACGGATATGATAAAGGAGCTGGAATGGGATTCATTGCAAGACAGGAGGAGGATGAGGAGGGTCATGGGAGTGTACAGGGCATATACTGGTGATAAGGCATGGTAAGATATTGCAATAGGTATGAAAAGTAGTGCATGGAAGGGAAAAGATGACCATGACCACAAGCTGGCACTCGATTTCAGGCACAAGGGTGTGGGAAGATTCTCTTTTTTAGGTAAGGGTGTCAGGGATTGGAATGATTTACCAAGAGAAATTATGAATAATTTACCGAAAACTTTGAAGGAATTTAAAGATTTAATTTGTAGAGGGAAAATGTAGGTGGGTGCAGGATAGGGGGAGGATGGGTGTGTAGGGAAATTGCCACCAGAGCCTGTGCTCCATTGCAATTAAATTAAATTAAACAAAATGATCCAACCACTTCTTTTTGTATGCGAAAAAAAACTTCTTAAAATTACAAAAAATCAATTTTTCCTATTAAATACATAATTTCTTGTCTTTTTAAATTGTGCTGAAATGTAGAATATATTGTTAAAGCCCATTTCTTTACGTTCAAAACAAAAGCAATTTTAACTCTCTATCTTTTATAGCTTTTGAGTTATAAGCAATTAAAACACATTAAGGATTGCAGGATTTTCAAAATGTACATATTTTTAGCCAAATTTTGGAGGGCTATAAATTTGCCAAATTGTTTTTCTCCAAAATCCTTTTGGAATATTTCATAACTCCAGTGTGATTATCAGCTGTATTTTTTTTTATTTTTATTTTTTGATAAATCGCAGTTGCTCAGCTGACACATTTGGGCAGAAACGGTCTAATTTGAGATGAAATGGGTGAAGTATCATAAATATAATTTCTATAAGGTATTTTTTGTGTCACAAGTCATTATCTTGCTTTATACTAAACTGAAATCAATGAATGAGGTGTCATTTTAAATCTTATGCTCTCCACTTTGGTGACATCATATTTTAAGAAAGGAATATTACAGAATCCAACCCTTAAAGGGCTAAAATATCAGTATTTCTAAATTGCTGTTTTTTGTGTTTCGACTCATTTATCTCCATGGATACCTATCTGAAATCGTAAAAAGTATCATTTTAAAGATTAAGATCTGTGCTTTGGTGACATCATATTCTAAGACAGGAATTTTTAGGAATTCAACCATTAAAGGGCAAAAGTATCAATATTTCTGCAATGTGTTTTTGTGTCACAAGCCATTTATCTCCCTTCATATATGATCGATATAAATAAATGATGTATCAAATTAAAGATTAAGGTCTCTGCCATGGTAACATTATATTTTAAGAAAGTATTTTTTCGTAATTAGACCATTAAGGGCAAAAATGTTAATATTTCTAAAAAGCTTTTTTTGTATATTGACTCATTTACCTTCTTGGATATCTAACTGAAATAGATAAATGAAATAGGATTATGAAGAGTAATGTCCCAGCTTTGGTGACATAATATATTAAGAAAGATTTTTTTTTTAATTCAACCCTTAAAGGGAAAAAGTATTAATGGTTATGCAATGCATTATTGTGTAATGAGCCATTTATCTCCCTTCACATTTAACCAATATAGATAAAAATGAGGTATAAAATTAAAAATTAAGGTCACCACCATGGTCACATTGTAGTTTAACAAAGGAATTTTTCGTAATTGAACCCTTAAAGGGCAATGATTTCAATATTTCTAAAAAGCCTTTGTTTCTCGAGCCATTTACCTCCTTAGATACCTAAACAAAATCGACAAATGAAATAGGACTATGAAGAATAATGTTTCAGCTTTGGTGACATTATACAATAAGACAATTTTTTTTTTAATTCAACCCTTAAAGGGAAACAGTATCAATGGTTCTTCAACGCATTTTTGTGTCATGAGCAATTTATTTCCATTAATAAATAACTGAAACAGTTAAATGAGGTATCATTCTAAAGATTAAGATCTCCGCTCTGGTCACATCATGTGTTGGGAATGGATTTTTTCTTAATTTAACCCTTAAAAGAAAAAATTATCAGTATTTCTAAAATGTGTTTTTTGTATCTCAAGTCATTTATCTTGCTTGAAAATTAAACAAAATTGATAAACAAGGTATTATTTTAAAGACTGATGTCTTTGAAAGGTCTCAGGTTGGTTACATCATATTTTAATAAAGTAATTTTTCAAAATTTGACCCTTAAAGGACAAAAGTATTAATATTTCTACAACACATATTTTTCTCTCAGAGTCATTTATCTTCCTTAATATGTAACCAAAATCGATAAATGAAGTATCATTTAAAATATTAAAGTATCCGCTTTTGGTCATATCATATTTTAAGAAAGGAGTTTCTCCAATTTCAACTCTTAAGGGGCAAGAATATCATCATTTCTAAAACTTTTTTTTTTTTTACCTCGCTTAATGCCTAACCAAAATCGGTAAATGAGGTCTCATTTTAAAGAACAAGGTGTCCGATTTGGTCACACCATATTTTATGAAAGGAATTTTTTGGAATTTGACCCTTAAAGGGCAAAAGCATCAATTTTATTTTTGCAACGTGTCTTTTTTATTATTATTACAAGCCATTTATCTCCTTCGATACCTAACCGAAATCGATAAATGACGTATTGTTTTACAGATTATGGTCTCCAATTAGGTAAAATCATAAATTAAGAAAGAATGTTTTTGTAATTTGAAGCTTAAAGTGTTCGCACGTATGAGACAGTTCAGCGCCAAGTTCCTAGATTGCAGCAGCAGATATCACTGAGATTTCAATAAACTATATTTTATGCAATAAGTAGCTTTCCAGATATTTTTTCTGTTACAGAAACATTTTTATTTTGCATTTTATTTGCACAGCAACACATATCATGGAGATGTTCTTATACTGTTGCATTTTGTTCAGGTTTGTTGTACTCTGTTAAGTTCAGTAACAGTTTGTCGTATATATAGAGTGTTTTAAATTTTCCTAATTGTTTCATAATATGATTTGATATGCACCTATTACACTAAACAAATAAATATTTGCTACAAAAGAGCTGTTCTAATTTTCATTATATTATAAGTGTTCAACCTTACTATTCACCATATTTTATTAGCAAAATTTTCGTACGGGTCGTCTAGTAGCACAATAGAGGATGGATAGATAAGTTGGAGGAAATTAATGCAGAATGCAGTCACTCGCGAATGTAATTAAGGAGTTGGGTTGAGTTTTCATTTGAAGGTAAGGGAGCTATGTGTTGAAATAATTTATAATGCTGGTAGCTTTCCTGAAACAGTGAATGAATTTAGAGAAAAACTGGCATGATGCAAAATTAGGTGTGTTGGGTAATTCTCACCACAGCAATAAGCTCCATCACAATTAACAATTATGAACTACGCACTAAAATAGTTGAAAATTTTATTACATACTGATTTTGATTTAAAGGGGCACTAAACAAATCAAGCTATCCTAAAAAATATTATCAAATCAATATCAATTTTTGTAAATGTATTACCATTAAAAATGCGATTTCTGATTTCATATTGAATACAGTTCTCTTGAGAATGTGATGTTCTTTTCTCCACAGATTTGCTTCTTTAAGCAGCTGCTGGTTGGCTGAAACAATCTTTTTAACATTACTGCTTAGCTCTCTTATTAAATTTTCATTGTTGTCTTCATTCTTGTTAATATTCATTCTGGTGTGACAGGCATCATTGTCATTCATTACAGTATCTTGTTGCTTATTATTCATGTGAGAATCAAGGGGTAAATACTGTAATTCTGATGACACTTTGGGGACCTTCCAAAATCTCCATACAAATAACCCTGGAATTCAAAGATAGTCATTTTAATCAATTAATAAAAAAATATACCACCATAAAGATAGTGGAGAGGAATGGGGCAGAATGAATGCTTACCTAGCAACAAAATTATGCTGACAAGTATGCATATTAGTATAGCATTGTAATATCCAAATCCAACTGCCTCTTGAGCAATTCTTCTTCCTGTCACGAAAAAAAGTTTTTAACATATGAACTGAAATATACAGTAATAATAATAACAGAATAAAAATAGTGAAGACGCTACTATGAGGTCATCTGTGAAGGAAGAAAGTAAATAAAAATTTACCAAAGGTTGTAAACAACTTGATTGCAAACACAAACAGAGGAAGAAAACAAAATAATTTTTTTTGATAGAATTTAATATACTGTTAGGCCCTTCATTCACCAGTGCAATGACACTGCAATACAACTAAAAAAAATGTTGCATGAGCATCTAACAGGATTTGCTCCAGTCAGTCCCGTGTTATTGCACAGTTCTTGTCCACCAATCCAACTGTGACACCACCTCTGTTCAACACCCGAGTAATCAACTTAGAAGTGACTGGCTTGTCAGTTTTGTGGCCAATGCTAATGCAACTTGTGTCTCATGATACAGTATTCAGTCCAGTCAAAATTATGGTAGACTGCAATTAGATGTTTAGTATTAACCTAATGGGAGCAGTAGAAAAACATCTATGTATATACAATTATACCCTGCCAGATAACTCAAACAATATCACATAGGGTAAGGCATGGGAAATTATAACCAAAGAAGTTTATAAAAATGATAAGTATTATATAAATAACAATTATTATTACAAACTGTGTGAAATGTAAAAGAATTTACAATATCAATGAGTACAGTAGGTAACATTTATTAAATATTGTTTAAAATTACGAGTTCTTTCAGGAAAAAAGCAGCCCACTGAAATATTTAGCTAATTAAACAATTTTTTATATTTGTTTTATTTCAATTTTCTGAAGTTGACTTTATCAGAACCATAGCAGATGTATAACTTAGCAAGTTGGTAAAGTCTTTTTTTATTATTATTATTCAATATTATTCAGAAGTTATTTCTCATCTGCTCAAGACAGTGTACAAAGTACTCTAATAGAGTGGATAACTCACTTGACAACCGGATAAAATCTGTACTTCTTTGTTAACAATCATCCGATTTAAGCAATGTAGTTCTGAGTAACTACACAATTCATTTATTATTTGTAGGAGGAAGAAAGGGCCTTTGAGCTTTACATCTCATCGATGTCAAGGTCATAAGATGGGACCATGGGTAAGGAGCAGGAGGTAATTTGGTCACAGCCTATAGAGGGGACCATCCCAGTTGTTATAGATGATTACATCTCATTAATAAATACAAAAATTGTATTTCTTATTTTCATATCCTTGTCTTTTCATGGACAATCTCAGGCATTTAAAATAAATTTTTGCTATAAATCGTTCCTCCTGGCTTTATATATATACTAGCTAGTACCCACGACTTCGTTCGTGTTTGTAAAGAATTTGGATTGACAGCTACTGACATCTAATACCTATAGTGCACGATGGGAGACTCGATGCTATTACCACAAACAAATGCCAGTCATCTGCGCTATGTAGTCCAAGCAGCAAAGTAATATTTACAGACACACATGTCTTTGGACGAAAAACAAAAATATCCTTCATCGACCACTTTCAACCACCATATCTCCCACACTCCGAAAGTTACCAAAATTCAACCAACCTTGTGATCGATGGGTGATTCTGTGTTACTACCACACACAAAGACCAGTGATCTGCACTTCATAGTTTTGGTTGAAAAGTGATACACATGGACACAAACGTTTTAGGTGGAAATTTGAAAGATCCGCGGGTCGACCAGTTTCAATCCCCATTTCTCACACACCCCCATAGTTACCGTCATCTAACAACCATAGTGCACAACAGGAGACATGGTACTACTACCATGCATAAACACCAATGCTCTATGATATGTGACATATGTGGAGATACATGTCTTTCGTCAAAATAAGAAAATGTCCTTGAACGGCCATTTTCAGCCACCATATCTCCCACAGTTACTGAAATTCGGCCAACGTTATGATCGAAAGGTGACTCTGTGTTACTACCACACACAAACGCCAGTGATCCGTGATAGATAGTTTTCGCTGAAATGTGATACACCATGACACATGCGTCTTTGGCAGAAATATGAAATTGCCGCAGGTCAACCACTTTCAACCCCCGTATCTCCCACACCCCCATAACTACCGACATCTAACAACCATAACGCATGACTGGGGATAGGAATCTACTACCACACACAAACACCAATGGTCTATGCTATGTAGTTGCGGCAGAAAAGTGACAGATGCGGAGACACATGTCTTTCGTCGAAATACGCAAATGATCAATGATCCGCCACTTTCAACCACCATATCTCCCACAACACCAAAATTACTGAAATTTGGCTGATGTTGTTATCGAAAGGTAACTCTGTGTTTCTACCACACACAAACGCCACTGATCTGCGATAGATAGTTCTCGCTGAAAAGTGATACACCATGACACATGCGCCTTTGGCAGAAATATGAAATTGCCGCAGGTCGACCACTTTCAACCCCCGTATCTCGCATACCCCAATAACTACTGACATCTAACAACCATAGTGCATGACAGAGGATATGATTCTACTACCACACCCAAACACCCATGGTCTATGCTATGTAGTTGTGGCAGAAAAGTGACATATGCGGAGAAACATGAAATAAGAAAATGCCCTGCATCGACCATTTTTAACCGTAATATCTCCCACATCCCCGCAGCTATCGACATTCGGCCAATGTTGTGCACGACAGGAAACTCCATGATACTTCCACACACAGAGACCTGTGATCTGTGCTAGGTAGTGGTGGCTGAAAAGTGAAATATAGGAAAACACACGTCTATTTATATATATATATATGAATTACAAAATAGGATAGCGAAATGAACCACCACTTCCCTTAGATGATGGTCGCATGGTGTGAACACACACAAAATACAATAACATGAATATGATGGAATATTTCGAGTCTTGGTCCTTTGGAGAACATTATGGAGATTGGGTGCTGTAGGGACCGTCTTACAGAATGACCGTTAGTCGGGAACATGGTGGGTGTAAATTCAAACAGAGGACAGGCAGAGGAGTTTAGTTAATATTTTTAGATTTTATTTTGTTTACTTATTAATTTTTGCTTACTGAGATTTATGGTGTGAAGATTTTAATATATTTAATGTCTGCTCTTTTTCCAACATTCACTATCCCCCTCTCCCTGACTTCTGTTTTAGTTTACTCCCATCATGTTTGTGATTAACAGGCATTCTGTTAGACAGTCCCTACAGCACCCACCCTCCATAATGTTCTCCTGTTGAGAAGGGGCCAAGACCTGAAATGTTCAATGTTATTCATATTCTTGTCTTTTTTATGTGTTCACGCCATGCAACCATCATCTAAAGTAAATGGTGGTTCAATTCAATATCGTATTTGGTAATCCCTATTCGTTACTTCCTATTATTTCCTGGTTGATATATATATATATTACTGGGCAAAGTTTTTCAGCCAATTCCCTGGAGGTCCTATTAAAATCTTTGAACTTCCTGTCATCAAGATCTTAAGATGGCACAAAAGCTGAATGTGTTTAATGATTGTGAATGAGCACATGAACCCAAAATTTCTGCCAGGTACTAGTACACAGTAACCTTACAATTACATAGCTCGACTTGTCATTCTGGGGCAGATCAAAGCTTTTCAGTTGATTTTAAGTCACAGGAGAGTTAAGAGAGAACAAAGAACGCTCAACGAAACTGTGTTGGGTTGCAATTGTAGTTGTATTGCACTGCACTGGTTGATGAAGGGCCTTACGGTTAAGGTTATTAATGATGGTAAGAACTGTGGAAGAAAAATTGCTGCTACCAAGCGTCTTCAAACCACATAACTTATATCCTAATGTATACAATTTTAACCTGTCTGTCAGATGTTAGTTTTGGTAAATAGAGAGCCAGTTTATGGCCACAGTCATAATTTCCCTTCCATGTAGACTCTTAATTCTTCCACAAATACTATTCCATGCCTCATCACCTTCTACACTCACATGACTCTCTTTACCCTCTTCCTGTCTTCCAATGAATCCCATTCCAGCTTCTTTATCATGTCAGTTACTGGTTGTGTTCTGTGGTAATTTCCAAAGACAAATCTAGCAGCCCTTCTTTGAAAGGAACCAACTCCAGTATTTGACCCATATGACACTACCATATACAAGGAACAGTCTGATCAATGTTTTGTAACCTAGCTCCCTCACTTTTCTGGTACATCCGCTCATCACTCTCTTCAACAAGTGAAGGATTTTGAAATCATTTCCTACTACCTGATCAATGTTTTCTGCCCAGTTGAATTTGTTATCAAAAGTTATGTCAAGATATATTGCATTTCAAGTCTTCAACAAACAATTATTTCCCCACCTTTTAAGCATAACAATCTTTAGTATTTAATTTTTTATCCTTGTATCTAATAAGCTGACTCATACGAGGCATTTTTTTTAAGTAAGTACTGTTTTGAAATTAAAAAAAGACGTGTAAATATATATCAATAATTTTATTTTTTACATGAAAGCCTGTACCTTACTCTACTTTTCTACATAATTCCCTTCAATACTGAGGCACTTGTAATAATGTAGTACCAGTTTTTGAAAACCCTCCTCATAGAAGTCTGCCACCGGACTTGTTAGCCACTGAATCACAACTGTTTTTACTTTGTTATCGTCATCAAGACTATGACCGCCCAGGTGTTTCTTCAAGTGCAGGAAACAGATGGTAGTCACTGGGCGCCAAATCAGGGCTGTACGGATGATAATGTAGAGTTTCCCATCGAAAAGATGTGATAAGTTCTTTGGTCTGATTAGCCACATGTGGACGGGCATTGTCATGCAGAAAAACCATGCCCTTGCTCAACTTGCCACGTCTTTTGTTCTGGATTGAACGGCGCAGATTGTTCAATGTCTCACAATAAGCTGCTGCATTGATTGTCTCATTACGAGGTAGAAATTCCACAAGCAATACTCCTTTTCTGTCCCAAAAAACTGTGCACATGATTTTCCAGGTAGAAATCATTTGCTTGAACTTAATTTTTTTGTGTGAATCTGAATGCCGCCATTCCATGGACTGTTGCTTTGATTCAGGTGTGACATAGGCCACCCATGTTTCATCGTCCGTAACAATTTGGCTTAAGAAATCATCACCATCGTCGTGGTACCGCTCAAGGAAAGTCAATTCACTGCCTAAATGTTTGGTTTTTTGCACATCCGTTAACATTTTCGGTACCCAACGTGAGCACAATTTTCGGTAATTCAAGTGCTTGGTCACAATGCCATACAAAACACTACGAGAAACATTAGGAAAGTCATCACACAAGGAGGAAATCGTAAAGCGTCTGTTTTCTCTCACCTTATTGTCCACTTTCTGCACCAAACTTTCATTAATGACTGAAGGACATCCACTCCGTTGTTCATCGCGCACATTTGTGGGGCCATCTTTAAATGCTCTGACCCACTTTCTCACCACTCCATCACTCATAATGTTTTGTCCATAAACTGCACAGATCTCATGATGAATATCGATCGGTTTTAGGCCTTTAGCACAAAGAAATCTTATAACAGCCCGTACTTCACAGTCGGCGGGACTCACGATTATCGGAGGCATCTTAAAAACTCAGTGAACAACGTAAACAAGGAAGAATTAGACTGTAATGGTGTCAGTGCGTAGGCAAGAGATGCAGGTACCCAGTGCACATGCGCGGAATGCCGACCGTAGTGCTGCAGCCACGGTGTGACAAAACGGTATTTACTTAAAAAATACGCCTCGTATAAGCATCTATCTTCATCCCATATTGACCAATCCAGCTAGATATCCTGTCCAGATCACCCTACAGTTGTTCACAGCCTTCTGCCATTTTGATCCTGTTGTACAGCATTATGTTATCTGCAAACAACCTAACTTCTGATAGCAACCATCAACACAATCATTGATTAAAATGACGAATGGGAATGGTCCCAATACACTACCCTTTGTACTCCCATTTTCACTTCCACTGCTTTTGATACTGCATTTCCTACACTAACTTTTTGCTTTCTACTTTTTAAGAATTCTTTTATTCAGCAAATCGCGTTTCCATCCCCTTCCATAGATTTTACCAGATTTAGTGCCATTTTATGGCTTACTCTGTGAAAATCTTTTGAAAGATCTAGTGATATATTATCAATTTTGCCACCCTTGAACATTTGATCTGAAATATCTAGCATATAGCCTCCTAACTGAGATTTGCATGAATATCCTTGCCTAAAGACTTATCGTCAACTTTAAAATCACTTACATTCCTCACAGATTTTTCTGATGTGATTATGTAACAATCTATCCATCAATTTACCTACTATTGATGTCAAACTGATTGCCCTGTAATTTTTTTGCCTAATTTGTCAACCCTCCTTTAAAGACCAGTATATTATCACACATTTCTAATCCTCTGGTAAACGGCAAGTATCCAGACTCAATTTAAATAACATTACAAGATATGGTATAATGTCATACTGTGTTATCCTTAAGACACCTGTAGTATTTCCTATACAAGCCCCTTAATGTTTTTTTTTTTTATTTTATTTTTTAACTTTCTTAGTTCCTTCACAATATCCTAAGGAAGAGTTCAAATTTAAATAGACTGCTCATTTCTCATTGTGTGGATAGGCTCTTTCTCCAATTTACACCCTCTCATTCCTGAATTACAGTCCCTAATGGTTTCATTAAACCAGTTAATTAAAATCTCTGCCTTTTAAAAAAAAAAATTAGTAACTTCTTTTCCATCCTTATCTATAATTGTCTAACATGCTGCCTTCCCTTCAGTTTTTTAATATAGCTATAGAAATTTATAGATGCATCCATCAGTGGTCTCCCTGTACCAATATTTTTCATCATAAATCCTTCTTTAGCCACCTTCTTTGCAGTAGTTAATTCCTTATTTAATTGTTTCAAGTATTCCTTACTGTTTTGTTGTCTTTTAACTATGCTATGTTCTCTTCTTACCAACCTCTTTCATCACTTCACATTCCAATTATTGCACATAGTTTCTCTTCCTTCCTTTATCTTCTGTTTTGGAATAAATATTACTTTTCACTTTTTACTATCTCATTCAACTCATTCCAATGTACTTGTACCATCCTTCCATTTGCTGAAGTTTTCCATGAAATATCTATTCAATTTCGAAATATATACCTTTTTTATAATCGTATCTATTTCCCCCTTGAATTTTGGCCACTGTTTTACTGAATCCTCCAGTATCCATCAGACCTGTTTTATATTTACTTACTCTTTTAGTTACTTCACACATTACAAGGTTATCATCAGGTGTTCTTAGGAGGAATATACAACATGTTTGGTTCCCTTGTGTTTTGTTCTACCACTTGTCCCTTACTAAGGTATTTGAACATCTTTGTTCCGTTGTGTTATTAATCTTATTTTAAACCCAGCTGACACTGGGCAAGTTTAAATACTTGCAAATGAAGACCATTCTATTCTCACTTCTGATATCTGAGTATGAATCATATTTCTCCCCTCATCTTTATCATTCATTCTCCCACTGCTGTAAGCAGCCAACATCCAGATTTTTTTTATTAACCTAGAGTTACTCGTGGTCATGATCTATAGACATCAGTGAAATATAATAGTCCTTGCTAACCAGTATGAATACCCCTCCACCAATTGGTCCTATATCTCTGCAGTACACTCCATAACCATCTGGAAAATCCTCATTGTCTAGTTTTACTTTTTTTTAAACAAGACTCTACCCCTACAATTAACTGTGGTTCAAGTATCTCTATTAAGTTTGCAAATTCTGTTACTTTTGATTTTTATACTTCTAAAGTTCACCAGTAACAATGTTAATACTGGCTCTGAGATATTGTCAGCAATAATCTTCATGTTTCCAGTTGTTCCGCATCAGTTATCATTTCAGCAGTTGTATCTATGTCTTTAAATATTTTTATTTTCTTGACATTTATATACAACCAGTATCCCTTTGAACATCCATTTCCATCCCTTCACCAGCAGTCCATAACATAAAAAAGGCATAGTCCTGACCCCAACATAACTGGAAATGGGCTACCTTACAGATTTAGCTAACAATTGAGAAACCATACAATTTAGGCGTATGCAAAGCCTAGTGAAATTCTACCTTCCAATGGTGTCCACAGGAACAACCCCCAAGACAGAACTAATGCCTTTCCCAAGAAGCATCTCAGTCTCCATGTTAATCTGCCTCACAGCGTGGTTAAACTTTGGTCGATCACTGTGACTCAAGACCTGCACGAGCTCCACCATGGTATGCTGTGCCTCCTTTGCCAACTTCCTCAGGACACTCTGTATACTATAATTTGCATTCCTATCAATATTATTGCCCACATATCCCACTATCATTACTCTATCGTCCTTGGTGAAACTCCTACATAGTGAACTTATATCCTCTATTACATGACCTAATGTTGCACTTGAATTGAAAAAACTTGTGACCTGGTAACCAGTTTCTAAATGATCCTGCAGAAGAGGGTCTACACATGTCCCATCACTAATAAATAGTAGCAGAGCCCTTATCTTCCTATCCTTTCCTTGCCAATACCTATTCCTGCACCTTTCCTACTGCTATATCTACATGAGGCTCTTCCCCTCCTGACTCTGGTAACAGGTCAAACCTATTTTTCCCCAAACTTTCTGAAGTGTCTGGCTTTTTCATCCTGTTTACCATATTTCGCCTTGTCCTGTTATAAGTTCACAACCATCCTTCTCACCCTTATAACTAAACCCACCATTTGTCCTTTATGCCTCTATAGGCTGGGTCTCCACAGCTTGGGCTTTCATGGGCCAGGCTCCCACAGACCAGGCCTCCACAGACTGGGCCTCCACAGGCCGAACGTCCACAGGCCAGTCAACCACATGTGGAGCCTCCACAGGCTGAGACTCAAGGGCCCTGACCTTTTCACACAGCTCCATGATCATTTAGTCTTTCTCCCTAATCGTTTTGTCTATTTCCTAGATCCTTTCATCCATAATGCAAAGTGAACAATACAAAGGGAGAACCACATTATTTTTAATGTTCCCTCTTCACTTCAAACTCAATGAAACAACTTCTTACACCAACTACAACCCACACCATACGCCATATAGCTGTGATGGGTGCTATACTTTCTATCTGTGATTTCCCAAATACTTCTAGCATCTAATCAATGAAACTTAAGCACCAAAAACAATACTCTATATTCTTAAATTTAATTGATTAAGTATTCTAATAAAACTTAAGCTGTGAGCCTAACTTTTTATACTTATAAAATAATATTGCAGCTTTATAACTAATAACTAGGCAAAAAGTACTTAAGAGCCAATAAATATAACTTACATTAATGAATTTCAAAATTAAACTTAAGATGGAAGGTCAATACTATTTAGTGCTAATGTGGATCAGAGCTAATTAGGTACTTATGAAAAAATTTCTTTTAAAACGTAGGTAATTTTTTATTTTAATGTACAAGAAAGTAATCAAACACAATTATATTTCAGACAGGTCTATTACTTTCACTTACTGTAATTGTAATCTGACTATGGAATATAAATATCAATAATGGAATTCAAAATATTGATACTGTATAAACGTAATGTGAATAACACCAAATTATTTATAAACAATTATTTTCAAGAACTAATTAAATTTCAAACTGTTATATTTTAAACCGAACAGAGCCAACCATAAGTGGTAATACATTTACATTCACAGTTCAAAATACTGATTTAAATTCGATTCGGTATATGTGAACATAGAACTGTTAAATAACTTGTACTACAATGTTTATCTATGCTATATTGTTCTTAATAAACTAACTATCAGGCATTTAGCAATTTGTAAATCAATAAAACTTGCAATAAAGAGAAGAGGCTATCCTACAACAAAGAGGAAAATTTAGAACTGTTATTTATGGAGGAAATTTTAAATACTTCTTTCCGCTAACAATAATCCTGAGAATTTAGATGACAATTTAAAGTTTTTAAAGTAATTTAGCCTACAAAAACTTAGGTAGTTTCGAGCAGCTCTTAACACATACAACCATTCATCGTCCAATTAGAGATGTGGTAGAAACTGAGTACCACAGGGTCAATGACAAAATTTAAAGTTACACAACACATATCCATTAAGCTCTCAGTTCTTTACTTTTATATGCTCTGTTAACATGCTAAATTAGAATTTTCAGGTTAATCATTAAAAATGAAGATTTTTAAATTTAGAACATATTAATACATAATTATTTTTGGTGATGTTTTGCATCTTGTTGAGGTATGTACAGAGATCCAATGTTTTCTGTAATTTGTTTCTGTGTATACCTTTTGTACAAAATGTGTTTGTTCTAATGTTGTTACACTTGTGGTAGCTGATAAGATAACAAGGATCTTCAGCCAGCATGCCACTTCCAATGTTGTTCATCTATTAGTATAATAGACAAGATGTAGCGTATAGCACCTACGTCATGTCACGCAGTGACGTCAAGCTATGACGTTGCGATACGACGTCACGCTTTACGATATTATTTGTGGGAGTGCGCGTTATTTAATATCATTTCCAAGCAACAATGAATAAATTAACTCACAGAACACTGAAAAAAAGTATGTATTGCGTTAAAATCGATATATCAATCATTAGATGCTTATATTTACGTAATATTCTTTTGATATATTGAAGTATTCCTTAAATTCTTTGTTCATAGATATTGTTGTAAGATAAAAGCTTTGTATTTCGAGCATCAAAGCTGAGAAAAATTTGGTTAAAGTATTACTTAAGATGGATCAGAATTACAACTGGCATTTGACACTACGGCAGAGGGCATGAATAATTTAGTTTTTTTCAAAATTTAAACTGTACCTATTATTGAAATTATTAATTCGTTTGAACCGAAATAGTTGCCCACTCATCTCGAATTGTGCAGCCTACACTACAATTAATAACGTAAGTTTATCAGATTTATTTTAATCTTCTTTGATTTCACTGAGTAATATTACTGAGGCTATTACGTATTTCCGCAATGTGTAACTATGACAGCTATTCGAACGTTGTAATATCGTCTGAATCACGTTGCAGATTTTTTGGTTTTATTACCTTTCTTTTTTTGTTGAATGTTGATTAAAATAATATGACAGTTAATCACTTATTCCTTCCCCAATCACAATCACTTCCTATGATGATTTTTTTATTTGAATTTCTGACTAACAAAAATCAAGTTACTTGTGCACATTGATATTAAATTATTTTTATCTTTTTAGTAGAGATTTTGAAGTTTCAAATAAGAAGATGTGTTTAATTTTACTATTTATTTTTAAATATGTATATGTGTGAGAGAGGAAGAAGATTGTGTAATGATAATACTTTATAATAACCAAAACATAAAAAACACAACTCATTATACATATAAAAGACATACACATGCAAGATTGAGCAACTTGTTACGGTTAAATGTCTTTGGGGTTTATGCATAGTTTTAAGCAAAAATGTAACAATGGATAAAGAGTTTTGTTATACCTGATACCTGTTCTGAAGAAGGGCAGATTCAGAAGAGCAGTCATTAAACTATTGAACTAATTACCCCCACTACAGTTAATGGGTTGTGGATAACAAAGAAATAAAAATTATGTTAAAAGTACTTGCCTATATTCTTCAAAATTCAAACATGTTTTTTGGTAGCAGATTTGAGATCATTGGATCGGACTTTGAAATCACATTAAAAGCACACACGTTATTCTTCAAGTAACACTTACACTCAATAAAAGACATTCACTCCTGCAATCATACTTTAAAATTGTAACCCCATATAGAGTGAACTTAGCAGAACTGGTTAACACTCTGATTATTATTATTATTATTATTTTTGTAGCACACTGTTTAGCAAAAGTTTCTGCAACAGAATAAATTTCCATTTTTTCTATCATTGGAATAACTATTTAAGTCCACGAACTGTATCCGAGGCCTGAAATGAATAATTCACTCAACTACAAGGTTGAAATACCACAAGCCTTTAGATCAAGATCACAGTATTGGCCGACACAGATTAAGTGTACAGACTAATGCTGGTTTACGACTGGTCCAGGTTGCAAAATAAATGGCTGCAACATTGGTGTTTTCCACAGTGAACTACCTTTCCCTTGTGAATTCTCATGGTATGGTATTTTTAGTCGGATTTCCCTGAAAATTTGGTTTTAAAGTATTTTAAGTTATGACAATCTTTTTTGTAATTCTACTTGTTTAGGAGTTACTAATCTCTGAAATTGACATGTGTGAAGGTCATTAGTTGTAGTTTATAATTCTATTTCTCACTCTTAAATCTCAAATTAACTGTCTAACTGTTGTATAATTTTTATCAAATTAGTTTTTCCTCTAATGTTTGAGCATACTTTCAGCTTCCTAACTATTTTATTTTAAAAATTTAACCTCTAATTTTGTTCAGAATGTGTCTCCCCATGCTGGCAACATACTGTCATAGTTAAGTTTGTGTTATATTTTAAAAAATGAGCATATTTTTATTGTTTAACATTTTTTTTATTGTTGACGTATATTATTCTGACCACATGGTGAAACAGACTTTTAACAGGCTCTATCTCTATTGATAAAATTCCTAGACTACACAACCCATATATAAAAATAATTGTGGAAATGAATGCAACTAAATTCCCACACTTCAAAATTTCAACCTTTAATTTTTATGTTTCTGTATGACAGCAGTTATATTTCGAGTTGAAAGTTGCTTTTTTATTAACAATCTGTTTATACTATTTATTGTTTTGAATTACTCTTCTTTATTGATTTTAGAAAGATTATTCACTCTTAACAAACTCTAATATTCAGAACATGTTTACAAGCATCTACACAGCAGAATCAACTAAAATAATATACACAAACATAAAAAAATTACAGTATGCACATACATGAAATAAAAATCACACTGACGCTGGTAACAATATAGAATTATTTTAGTTTCAACCATAATCTTTATTTACAAGAGGAAGGACTACCCACTGAGTCCCCAGTATTTCCAATATACTTTTATAAACTTCACTGAAGGAGAAATATTAAAGAAAATGATACCTCAAAAAGGTTTTGACATTTATTGTAATTTATGATATAATGTGTCTCACAAATGAACCACTAGAACACATTAGGAAATTAAGCCAGCAAATTTACAAATTACATAGAAACGTCTTTTTCCCATCAGAATTATCTAACCCTAATAATAATCCAATGTGTTCCAAAAATACTGAATACTCACAATATTCCAGACAATACACAGCTCATCAAACCATCCACTCAGTCAGAAATATGCTTCAATAATGTGTGCTGAACAGGATACCAATAACAAAACAAAACTATCAAACAAAACTCAATACCATAAAATAAACTGTTATTAACAAATTAAACATAACATACACAGTTGATGCGCTGATGAAAAAGATAAAAACCAGGTGGATAAAGAGAAGAGAAAGAACCTCTCAATCACATCTCACCCTTTAAGGAACCTAGATGCTAACACAAACATCACACTGCATACAAATATACAATAATGTTGAAAGCAATAGAAACAAATGTTAAGATATAATTTGCCCAAACTAGTATACAAACAGGATAACAAATATACTTTTTTTTGAAAAGAGATAAATACTCAAAACATATAATTAAATACACAAACAAATCAAAATTCACTCAAATAAAATAAAATTCCATAACTCTGGCATATATTTATTTACATCTCAGAAATGTGTTACAGTATACATTTTCCAAACAAGAAAGCAATTCCAGACTCAACACACAGAATATTTAAGAGCACTGAAGTATAATAAACAATCTATCATTGCTATACATCATTTATACTATGAACATTTCATCACAAATATATATATATATATATACACACGCATGAAAACAACAGTTAACAACAGTCGAAATATGGCTTTAGGCATTGATATTCATGTGAATTTCAGATAGTGAGCTATATGCAAGATATTTCGAATGATTTGGACAAGGGAGGTCAAGTTGATAGTGTTGCAATAGATCTTTCAAAGGCATCTGACAGAGTCAACTTGAAGCACAGCAGGAAGTTGTACGTAGTTACAATTTAGGATTTATTGTTGTAGTGGATGTATCAGTGAAAGTATGATTTATAGTTTGAATATGTGACATGTGAGTGTTTTTGTTTGTAATCATTAGAGGAAACAGAAAGAATACAGAGTGACAAATTTCATTTTACTCAGAGAATCTGTTTGTAAAGGTAAAAGATAAGTAAATAGGAGGATCTCTTCTCAAATGTCAGTGAAATATATAAGTTAGCTTTTCCTAGTTTGTATGTATATTATATTTTTAAACCAGTAGGAAGTAATCTGAATTTAAAATTGGAGTTTGTACTAAAAGTGAAAGTTGACTGAAGTAAATTTTGCTTTAAATGAAGTGCGAGTGGTTTTTGTTGTTGGATATTAATATAATAGTTATGACTGAATTAATATGTGAATTCTTTAAACACAAGGTGGATATTTATTTAGGTAAATTGAGGAACTGTACATTTAAATCATTTATTAAAGTTTTAAACGTGGACTTAAAAAAAGAATGTAGAGAAACATTATTCTGGTAAATTCTTCACATTTTCTTTCTGTGTGTGTTTTCCTATATAGGAATGGAGGGGAAAAGACATTGAAAAATAAATGTTTTATTTAAAACTTGATTGCCAATAAAATAAAATTAACAAGCAAATTTTGCATTCTGTATGAGGTATGGTCAAAAAGTAATGGAAATTTTGAAATTTTGTGGGTCATATTGTTTTATATTTTAATTTAATTGCAATGGAGCACAGGCTCCAGTGGCAATTTCCCTACACACCCAAGTTCCCCTTATCCTGCACCAACCTACATATGCCTTCTACAAAATTTCAACTTTAAATTCTTTTAACATTTTTGGTAAGTTATTCATCAATCCCCTTGGTAACTCATTCCAATCCCTGACACTCTTACCTAAAAAAGAAAATTTTCCACACCCTTGTGCCTGAAATCGAGTGCCAGCTTGTGGTCATGGTCATCTTTACCCTTCCATGAACTACTTTTTATACCTACTCCAATATCTTTCCATGCCTCATCACCAGTATATGCCCTGTACACTCCCATCACCCTCCTCCTGTCTTGCAATGAATCCCATTCCAGCTCCTTTATCATATCTGTCACTGATTGCATTCGCCGATAATTTCCAGAAACAAATCTAGCAGCCCTTCTTTGCACCTTTTCCAACTCCTGTATTTGATACTCAAAATGTGGGTCCTATACTACAGTACCATATTCGAAAAATGGTCTGACCAAAGTTTTGTAACCCAATTCCTTTATTTCTCTTGTACATCCCCTCATCACACTCTTCAACAAGTGCACAATTTTGGAACCTTTTCCTACCACCTGTCCAATGTATCCTGATCAATTAAGCTTGTTAATAAATGTAATGCCAAGATATTTACATTTCAAGTCTTCAGCAAGCAGTTCTCTCCTCACCTTATATTCATAATTAACCTTTTGTTTTTTATTTGTATATCTAATAAGCTGACTCTTCTTTGCATTTATCTTCATCCCATGTTTACCAACCCAACTAGATATCCTGTCTAGATCACCCTGCAACTGTTTACAATCCTCTATCGTTTTGATTCTTTTATAGCTTTATGTCATCTGCAAACAATCTAATTTCAGATAGAAAACAATCAGCACAATTATTCATTAGAATAATGAATAGCAATGGTCCCAATACACTACCCTGCGGCACTCCCATTTTTACTTGCACTTCCTTTGATATCAAATTTCCTACCCTAACTTTCTGTTTTCTACCTTTTAAAAATTCTTCTACCCAGCAAATCACTTTCTCATCCACTCCAATAGTTTTTACCCTATTTACTACCATTTTACGGCTCACTCTGTCAAACGCCATTGAAAGATCTAGTGCTAAACTATCAATTTGGCCTACCTCGTCCATTTCATCTGAAATATCTTGCATATATCCCATCAACTGAGATTTGCATGAATATCCTTGCCTGAACCCATGTTGCCGGCATGAAAACCACTTACATTCCTCACATATATTTCTGATGTGGTAGCATATTAATCTTTCCATTAATTTACCTACCACTGATGTCAAACTGATTGGCCTGTAATTCTCAACTCTATTTCTCACCCCTCCTTTATGTACCGGTACTACTATTGCACTTTTCCAGTCCTGTGGTAAGCAGCAAGTATCCAGACTCAATTTAAATAATATTTCAAAATAAGGTACAATGTCACATCCGGCTATCTTTAAGATGTCTGTAGTAATATTATCTACACCAGCCCCTTTATATTTTTTCAGCTTTCTTATTTCCTTCATGATTTCCTCTGGATGAATTTCAAATGTTTTACTATCTTCATTTCTAATTGTGTTGTTAAGCTCGTTCTCCAAATTAGCCCCTCCCGTTTCTGATTCATTGTCCCTAATGCTTTCACTAAACCAGTTATTTAAAATGTCTGGCTTTTTCAAATCCTCAGTAACTTCTCCTCCATCCTTATCTATAAGCATCTCTACACCCTCCCTTCCCCTCAGTTTCCTGATATAGCCATAGAAATTTCTAGATGCATCAGTCAGTGGTCCTCCTGCTGTAAGCTATCTTTTAAATTTTGTAACTGCGTGACAAAATTTTTTTCTTAGAACCACGAGTTAGATTGGATAGAATATTATTGCATTTCATTTTTATAGTCATTTTTTATGTTTATTCAAGTTAGAAAGAAGTTTTAAAGTTTTTAAGATAGTATTTTCAATTTCAACATTCTTCAGCATTCGCCTGAAGTGGGATTGCGAAAGTTCATATCTAAAGTATTTATTTTTGGCTAAAGTATTAAAGTTACGATATTAAGTATAATAACTAAAGTTAACGTTTATTTAAAGATCTAGCGATTGGAAAAATTTCAGAAAGATAGAATTATTTTTATTGTCAAGGTCAGATTAGCCAATGTTAGGACTTCAGATGTGTGATTTGATATCTGACGAGATTCCCATCAGCCACCCTTGTGAAAGAGGAAAAAGATTTGTCCCCACACTTCGCGTGAGAACAATTGCTAGGAATATTCGAGAAGCAGGAAGTGCTATGTGAATATAGAACCGTACGTGCAGTTGTTCGCCCCAGTCTGCTAGGAACCGCGAACGCAATAACATGTAGGTCAGTAGGCCGGAACGTATTATATCAAACACATCAGTGATAGTTTTATTTTGGAATAATGCCACTTGTTTTATTCAAGTTAACCATAATGTTGTGTTAAAATAGTATTTCGCAATGGGGAGCCTCGGGATTGTTTGATTTTACTAAACTGTAGAACAATTGGAGCGTGTGATTTTCTTTCATTTAATTATTCCAACTAACAGTTTGAACTGTTGGGGTGTGGTCTGACTTGACCAGTTAATTGAATCTGCAAAAACATTTCTTTGGAAGAAGTCGTCTGATTGCCTGTACAGTTTTTGTTTTTGTGAAATTTGGAAGAATATACTTATTTAAATGGCAATGAACTATTTATCATTATTGAACTTTACCTTTTCATAGTCTTCTGGTTAAAAACCTATGTGGCGGCCGTATTATTCTATTTAAGCCAAAACTGTTACATCCAAGGCTACACATGGTCAGAGCTAAGACAACGTGTTTATGCTCCACCCGAAGCATCTTTATCCATTTTCTTTGCTGTTATTAAATCCTTGTTTAGTTGTTTTAAACATTCCCTACTACCCTGCTGTCTCTTAACTGCCTTGGAATAAATTTTTCTTCCCCCATTGTTATTATCTCCTTGAACTCTTCCCACCTTGATTCTACTGTACTTGTGCCTTCCTTCCATTTGCTGAATTGCTCTCTGAAATATCTCTTCAAATTTGAAACCTATGCCTTTTTATAATTGTACCTATTTTCCCCTTCAATTTTCGCTGCTGATTAACTGAATCCTCTAATATCCATCAGAACTGCGTCATTGTCACTTATTCCTTCAGTTACTTGACACCCCACAAGGATTTCATCGGGCTTAATTAGAAATATAGCCAAAATGTTTTGTCCCCTAGTGTTTTTCTCAACCACTTGTGTAAATCTGCCTTCCCTTATTAAATATTTGCAAATCTTTGTTCCCTTGTGTTATTTATTTTATTTCCTTTCCAGTTTACACCTGGTAAATTTAAATCCCCACCAATGATGATCATTCTATTCTCACCTCTGAAATCTGAGTATGAATTTAATTTCTCCCCAAGAGCCTCATCTTCTTCTGTATTCTTCCATTGCGGTAAACAGCCAATACTCTGATTTTTTCTTTTTTATTACCCCAGAAATCTACCCCAACTAACTCATAGTCTTGATCTATGAATGCCAGAGAACTGTGGTAGTTTTTGCTAACTAGTATGAAAACTCCTCTACCAATTGCTCCTCTATCTCTGCGGTACACTCTGTAACCATCAGGAAAAACCTCAATGTCTAGTACTTCTTCTTTTAACCAACTCTCTACCCCAATTATTACTTGTCGTTCGTGTATCTCTATTAAGATTGCAAATTTGATTACTTTGTTCATTATATTTCTACAGTTTACCTTTAAAACCCTTACTACTGGCTTTACATTTTCAGAATTTATCTCCTCTTTCCCAGTATTACCCCAGTCAGTTATTGTTTCAGCCACTTCATCTATTTCTTTAACATCTGTGACTTTTCCCATCATGAATCTGCAATTAGTATCACTTTTATAATCTATTTTTGTCCCTTCACCAGCAGCCCCTAATCAAAAAAAGTTGCAGTCCTGACCAGATCATCACTGGAAATGGGCTCCCTCACTGCTTTAGCTAACAACTCAGAAAGTACTCCCTTCCCCATGCCTAGTGAAAACCCACCTACCAATGGTGTTCACAGGCACAACCCCCAACACAGAACTAATGCCTTTCCCAAGTACCACTTCCGTTTCCACATTAACCCGCCTCACAGCATAGTTCAATTGTGGCCGGTCATGACGACTTAGGACCTACATGAGCTCCACCCTGGTATGCTGTGCCCCCTTCACCACCTTCTTCAGGTCACTCTCTATACTATAACTCACATTTCTATCAATACTATTTCCCACACCTCCCACTATCATTACTCTATCGTCCTTAGTGAAACTCCTACAAAGTGAACCTACACCCTCTTTACCTGACCTAATATTGCACTAGGTTTGAAAAAACTTGTGACCTGATATCCTGTACCTAACTTATCCTGCAGAAGAGGGTCAACACCTCTCCCATGGCTACTACCTGGCAGTAGAACCCTTTTTTTCCTATTCTTGCAGTGCACGCCCTTATTCCTAAAGGTCTGCTGCATCTTACCAACTCCTACATCTACATGAGGCTCTTTTCCTCCTGACTCTGGCAACAGGTCAAACCTATTTTTTTCCACAATTACTGAAGTGTCTGGCCTGTTCATCCTGTTAACCATGTTTCACCTACGATCTGTTACCAGCTCCCATACATCTTTCTCAACTTCCTCCAACCCACTATCTCTACTTTCTGCCGCTACAGCTTTAGCCTCGACTAGCTCAGCCCCCACAGGCTGTGCCTGAGCAGTCTGAGCCTCCACAGGCTGGACTTCCACAGGTTGAGCCCCCACATTCTGATCCGCCACTGGCTGAACCTCCACAGGCGAGGCCACCACAGGCCATGCCTGCAGAGGCTGAGCCTCAAGAACTCTGATCCTTTCATACAACTCCCTAATCGTTTCGCCCATCTCCCACATCCTATCATCCCTAAGACAAAGTGAACAAAACCATAGCCTCATTTATTTCCCCCATTTCCTCTTCCCCACATGCCCAGTGAAACCACTTCTTACACCAACTACAACCCATCCCCTCCACAACGTACCTACGACAGGTGCCACAGTTTCCAGTCATGATATTTCCAAATACTTCAACCATCTTCTAAACAACCTTAAATTGACATTTTAGTTTTTCCCGGCGTATTGTTGAAATAAATGACTCTCGGGTTTTCTGCCGGTTAATATATTTATTTGGATCTGTTTTGACAACACTGGTCCACCGTGCGCGAGCCATTTTGGACAGTGATAGCCTACGTGAAGAACTAAGGCACCTACGGCAATTTTTCAGACAGAATGGTTATTCTGAAGAACATATTAAACAAGCCTTTCTCCCCCAGAAACCGAAACTAACACCTGAACAAGAGTCTCCAAATACCGTCGCTGTGTTGCCTTATGCCGGGAATACTTCTGGAAAAATCGGAAGAATCTTAGCACGATATGGCGTAAGGAGTATCTTCAGTCCACCTATGAAGATACATGATATGTTACGCACGGTGAAAGACGACCTTGGGCTTCGAGTTCCGGGAGTTTATTCGATCCCTTGTGAATGCGGCAAAGTATATATCGGACAAACTATAAGAACTATCGAGGAACGCCGCAATGAGCACCAAAGATATCTGCGGTTACTACAACTGGACAAGTCCGCATTAGCAGAGCATGCTATAGAAAATTTTCACAGCATCAACTTCGACAACACTGAAGTTCTGGCTAAGATATCGTATTTCTGGGACTCAGTGATCAGAGAAGCGCTAGAAATTCGATTAAGTGACAACAGCATTAACAGAGATGGTGGTCTGTTCCTGAGCGAGGCTTGGGAGCCAGTCGTAAAAGACCTAAAACAGCAATGTGTTAGACACAACCTTCCGAGCAGACGCCGTCATGACACGTCGACCAATGGGCGATAAGATGTTCGTGATTGGTCAGTTCCAGAGCCCCTGTGTAATGCCGCCGGTTAAGCAACGTTGAGTGTGGAGAGCACTTGGATGGGTGACCGCATATGCCAACTGTTAAGGCAACGTAATGCGTGGTTTTTACTTGGATGGGTGACCACTCAAGATACTGCCATGGATCTACTAAATGCCATCCAGTTGCTGAGCTACGGGATGCAGCCACGAGATGCAGAGATGCAACCAAACCGGTTTGACCCCGTCTATGGCCGTGTGCACCGCCGACCAATCAAAGAGCAGCGTGAAGCTTCCCTTGACAACAGGTTATAAATAGGAGCCAGGACTGGCTCGCGAGTGTCAGTCGTATCTTGTCCTTGCAAGTGTTATTTAACCTGATGAAGGCAACGATGGCAGTTGCCGAAACGTCGTTAAAAGATCCAAATAAATATATTAACCGGCAGAAAACCCGAGAGTCATTTATTTCAACCTTAAATTGATTTGATAAAGTAGTCTTATAAAGTTTATACTATATTTTTTAATGTTTTATACTAAATATGATATGCGCTATACTTGACTAACTACTGAATTGTTATATACAATTAATTTGATTGACGTTTTATGAATAATGCCTAGGTAACTAAACTACTTAAGAACCAATGAATAAAACTGAAGCTTATGAATTTTGAAACAAATTTAAGATGGAAGGTCGATACTATTTAGTGGTAATGTGGATAACAACTAATTTGCTAGTTACGAAAGTCTTTTTTTAAAAAAAAAGAAAGGTAGGAAGTTTTTTTAAAAATATATATATTAGATGGCAATTAAACACAATTAAATTTCAGACAGAATAGGTTAATTATTAGAATGTACATTTTTTTGTTTTCATAAACTTGATTTTGATATCGATAGTCGAACTTAGAATAACGATATTGTATTAACCTAATGTGAGTAACTAAATGTTATGTATGAATACTTATATTTTTTATTTAGTATTTCCAGTTGATTTTATTACTATTCTGGAACTAATTAATTAGGAAACTGTGTTATTTTAAGCCTAATAAAGCCATAATATAGGACAATACAAATGATTTAACAATCGAAATTGAAACTAGTGATTTGAACTTTTTTTTATGGTATATAAGAAATTTAACACTACAAAATAACTTAAACTACTATTTTCACCTCTGCTATAGTATTATAATTAATCTAACTATCAAGCTTACGCTAAATTTAATTCAGAAAAGTGTGCAATAATGTTAACAACAATGACGCGAAATTTAAAAACTGTTATTTATGGTGTAATCTTAAATAATTCTTCTAGCTAGAAATAATCCTAAGAATTTAGATGATAATTAAAGATTTTAAAATCATTTAGTCTACAAAAACTTAGCTGATAAATGCAAAATCACAGTTTGATGAGCAGCTCTCCACACACACCAATCGATCGCACAATCTACATTATCCACTGACAAGATTTTTTTGTTCTTGTATTGGCAAACATGTATTAAAAGTATCTATACAATTTGAGCTGTATTGGATGCTTAGTCTCTTGTCAGCTGTTAAAAGAATAACACCTGCTTTGATACAGTTGGTGATTTTTCATTTGTATAAATCATGGATCAGAGAATTTGCATTAAATTTTGCTATAAAAATGAAATTAGGTGCAATAAACTTTTAGAAATATTAAATATTGCTTTTGATGATTCTCTACGAATAAAACAAGGGTTTACGAATGGTATAAGTATTTTCAAGGTGGCCATGAAGATGTTGAAAATAACAAGCATACGGGTCATCCTAGCACATCAATAACCAATGAAAACATAGAAAAAGTGAAAGAAATGATTATGAACGATCGCTGAGTCACAATTAGAGAAGTTGTTGATGACGTTGGCATATCAATTGGCTCATACTCATGTAACAGAAAAGTTAGGTTTTATTTTTAATTGCAGCATAACTGCTCTTCAACATTGAGGTTATCAGAGCTGGGAGAGGATATGGGACAAGGATTGGTAAATAATTCAGCCATGACCTTCTGTAGGAACAATCCCAGACTGGAAAACCATGGAAAATTGATGGCTAGTTGGCAATATGAACCCACTTCCTCCCAAACGCAAGTCCCAAAGAAAATTGGAAAATGAGGTCTCCAGATTTATAGTAACAGTATGACATAATGCAGAATTATTTTTTTAAAATAGTTATTCCTGTAGTAAAGAAATTTATGGTTAGTGTAGTAAATTATAAAATTGACAGTAAATGAAAATTAGATAAGATTTAATTACAAATAAAGGTTTGACATCCCTTTAAATATAGATTTATAAGCATGACTGACAAACTGTGATTAGTAACTAAAATCAATACAAGCATTCAAATCCCATATTGATTATGTTTTGCCAAAGTAGATTTTTTTGTTAATTCAAAATTAAAGAGTTAGTTTTAACAGGTTATAAGGCAGTGTCCATAAACTACGTTGCTTGGTCTAGGGAAAGAGGGGTTGGGTAGAAAACTATGCTGGGCTGCATAGGGAAGTATCTGGGGCAAGCCACCTAACTTTCACATTATTTGTCAGAGTTAAAATAAGGTACAGAACACACAACAGCATGTGGATATTTATTTTGGTCATTTAATTATCTACATATGTACTACATACTGACAGTGTTGTGCATGCATGTGACTTGAAGTCATACACTGGATTGCACACAGCCAGCACATTTGAACTAACTGACATGCGCCAGCACATTATGCATCAAAAAACATTAGACATGCCATACCTAACCTCAAATTTGCTTAAAAATGTCATCTGAAATTTTCCAAGGCAGTGACTGTTCATATTGTTTTGATGGTTTGGAATAAAGCTGTTTTTATTCGGATTGCCCATATGTGACCATACCGCTCATTGACAGAATAATTATAATTTCAGTGCAACCAGTGCTGAAGTGTTATTTCAAGTTCAAAGTTTGAAGCGACGCTGTAGAATAAACTTTATAAGACTTATCAAAAATGTTTTTCCAACAAGTTTTCATTATCCAATGAGTTATAGAAATCCCCGGTAATATAGAAATAAAGGTGACAGAACTGTAACAAAAAATACAGCACCTGTTAGTTTTCTTAGATGGCAAGTATAGTTGTCGTATTTTATCAGTTATTGAACAATCATGAATGAGATAAGGAGAAACAAGAAGTCAGGAGGCGACAAGTTTGGACTGTAGGAATGCTGGGGGACCACCGGAACGTTCACCCAGTCCAAGTGAAGGCGGTGTGACTTGGCATGTTATCGGGGTGAAGCTTCCAGCTGTCCTTGATGTCCCTTCGCTTGCGGGCATGCTTCTTTTCAGCCTTTTCAGGACTTCCAACTAGTAAGCAGCATTCACAGTCACTATGGGTGGAACAAGCTCATAGCTGACAATCCCCTTCACTCTGAAGAAGGTGATGATCAAGATCTTCATGGGACAGGGTGAGTTTGAGGTGTGCCACTCAGAGCTATGGCGTTTTGTCTCTGGGTTGTATTGAAAAGTCCAAGTTTCATCGCTGGTTGTCACTTTTTCAAGAATGCCAGGATCGTCTTTGCACTTCTGTAGTACTTCTTGACATTGGAGCATTCGGTTTTTTTTTCTTATTTGCTCTTCAGTGAAAACTCTCGGCACAAGTTTGGCACAGATGTTTTGCATGTGGAAGTCCTCAGTAACAATGTGTTTAGTCCAGGACCTCTGCAACTTGGTAGAAACTTAAAAGCCTGTCTGTGTTCAAAAAATCATGCACCTACTGCACATTAATGTCAGTTCGGGCCGACGACGGGCATCCACATCGGGGTTCATCGGTCACCTCTTCCCGGCCCTTTCTAAAAGCCTTGTGCCAATTTTTCATTTGAGAATAAAATATACACTCAGTCCCAAATGCCTGTTGAAGCATTTCAAATGTTTCGGAAGGAGATTGGCCAAACCAGAAATAGAACTTGGTAGCATACCGTTGCTCTAATGAACTTTCCATTCTACCGTGTCATGCACTACCACACCGGGGTTCCTGTCAAGGCTGATCCTACCCCTCTGAACGCCTGGAGGCAACTGAGCTCTGTTGCATTCTGAAGCCAACACCTCCCTCCCCCCCTTCCCCCTCTGCTGCTGGAAAGTGGAACATGCGGCATTTTACGCTTGTGTCAAAATAAAATGAGGCTCATTACTTTTGAAGCCCAGCATTTAAATGGATGGGTTTGGTTACAGTTAAAGCTAGGTAAACAGTGATGGAGATCCATGGAGGTGAAGTCAGGAATGATAATGAGATAGTGAAAAAGGTTATTGTGTATAAATGTGCTCTGTTAATTGGTTGAGAATATGGTTAGAAGTTATTCAGTCTGGACAACTGAATGAAAATTATGACAATACAAGGACTCTTATACACTAATTAAAATGTAGTAAACAGGTACTAGCCAACAAGTTTTTTTTATAGTCTTTAACTGTTGTACAAAGATGGCCAGGTTTATAGACTTTCAGAAGAAGGATTATTGGGGTGGGATGTGGGAGATAGAACTGAGAACAGAATATCATCCCCTTACAGCATATGGACAAAAATTTAGTGATCCTATTCATAACTATATCAAGGATCCTGAAATACGTAAACATTCCCAGGAACTGATCCAGTCCCTGACTATAATCTGATTTTCAAATTAACATGAAAAGAACTTAGGAAAATTGGTCTGCTGTAATGGGCAAACTAAAAGAATCACAAGAGAAATAGAAATTTATAGGGATTGTAAATATAGGTTTAATAGGAAAAAATATCAATGGTTCTTCAACCCATTTTTGTGTTACGAGCCATTTATCTCCATTTATATCTAACCAAAATAGATAAACGAGGTATCATTCTAAAGATCAAGGTCTCCACTGTGGTCACATCATGTTTTAAGAATGGATTTTTTCTGAATTGAACCCTTTAAGGGCAAAAATATCAGTATTTCTAAAATAATTTTTTTTTGTATCTCGAGTCATTTATCTCCCTTGATAATTAAACAAAGTTGATAAATGATGTATCATTTTAAATACTGAGGTTTTTGGAAGGTCTTTGGTTTTGTTACACCCTATTTTAAGAAAGGAATTTTTCAAAATTTGACCCTTAGAGGGCAAAAGTATTAATATTTCTACAATACATTTTTCTGTCACGAACCATTTATCTCCCTTGATACCTAACCAAAATCGATAAATGAGGTATCATTTTAAAAATTAAAGTATCCCCTTTGGTCGCATCATATTTTAAGAAAGAATATTCTCCAAATTCAACCCCTAAGGGTAAAAAATATCATCGTGTCTAAAACTTTTTTTTTTCTTTTCTTTTTTTTTTTTACCTGGCTTGATGCCTAACCGAAATCAATAAATGAGGTATCATTTTAAAAACCAAGGTGTCCGCTTTGGTCTCACCATATTTTGTAAAAGGTATTTTTTTTTTTTAATTCGACCCTTAAAGGGCAAAAGCATCAATATTATTTCTATAATGTGTCTTTTTTATTATTATTACAAGCCATTTATCTCCTTCGATACCTAACCGAAATCGATAAACGTATTGTTTTAAAGATCATGGTCTCAAGTTAGGTAAAATCATAAATTAAGAATGAATTTTTCGGAATTTGATGCTTAAAGCGGTCATCCATATGAGACAGTTCAGAGCCAAATCCCTAGATTGCAGCAGCATATATCACAGAGATGTCAATAAACTGTTTTTTATACAATAAAAGCTTTTGGGATATTTTTTTCTGTTGCGAAAAAATTTTGTTTTGCTTTACAATTCCAATGTAAATATTTTATTCGCACAACAACAACTATAACAGAGATGTTGACATGCTGTGTGCACTTTGTTCAGGTTTGTTGTATTCTGTTAAGGCCAGTGACAGTTTGTGATACATAGTGTGTGTTTTAAATTTTCCTAACTGTTTTGTAATGTGTTGTAAGTAGTTTGATGTGTAACTATTACACTAAACAAATAAGTATTTACTACAAAAGTGGGGTTCTACTTTTCATTATATTACAAGCACTCAACCATTTATTTTTGCATGGGTCGTCTAGTATATATTATTTCTAGCAGGGTTATTAAAGATGAAGATCTCTGCTTTGTTGACATCATATGTTGAAACATGAATTTTTTGGGATTCGACCCTTAAAGGGCAAAGGTATTAATAGTTCAACAACACATTTTTGTATCACGAGCCATTTATCTCCCTTGATTTCCAACCGATAAGGATAAATGAAGTATCATTTTAAAGAGTAAGGTCACATTATACTTTAAGAAAGGAATTTTTTGGAATTGGACCCTTAAAGGGCAAAAGTATAATTATTTCTGTAACATAATATCATTTTAAAGATAAAGGCCTCTGCTTTGGTTATATCATATCTTAAGACAGGAAATTTTCGAAATTCCACCCTTAAAGGGCAAAAGTTTTAATATTTCTACAATGTGTTATTGTGTCAAGAGCCCTTTATCTCCTATCTAATCAATATAGATAAATGAGGTATGATTTTAAGGACTTAGGTCACCACTATGTTCACATCATATTTTTAGAAAGAATTTTTCGGAATTCGACCCTTAAAGGGCAAAAGTGTTAATAGTTCTACAAAGCGTTTTTGTATCATGAGCGATTTATCTCCCTTGATATATAACCGAAATCTAGAAATGACATATTATTTTAGAGATTAAGGTCTCCACTTTGATAAAATCGTATTTTAAGAACGGAATTTTTCGGTATTCGACCCTTAAATGGCAAAATTATTGTTATTTTTTATATATTTTTTATCATGAGCCATTTCCCTCGATATCTAACTGAAATAGATAAATCAGGTATCATTTTAAAGATTAAGGTCTCTGATTTGGTCACACCATATCTTAAGAAAGGATTTTTTTTAATTTGATCCTTAAAGGGCAAAAGTATATTTCCATAAGGTGTTTCATTGTTACGAATCATTTATCTCCCTTGAAACCTAACTGAACTCGATAAATGAGGAACATTTAAAACGTCATGGTCTCCACTCTGGCAACATTATAAATTAGGAACGAAATTTTTCAGAATTTGACCCAGAAAGGGCAAAGGTAATATCTGTGAATGTCGCGTGTATGAGACAGTTCGAAGCCAAGCCATTAGACAGCAGTAACAAATACCACAGAGATATTAATAAACTGGCTCTCTGGTATCTACTTTTGTTACGTTCCTATTACACCAAACAAATAAACAATTTCATCCTATTATAAACCACCAACTTTACTATTCATCATATTCACGAAATTTTCGCTGGGTCATCTAGTATATTCTGATTCTTGGAAGAGATCTGCACCAATATAGTTAATCTCCTCAAGTAAATCTGCCTACGGACAGGTATCAAACAGACATACACCATCTCTTCCTTTCTATACCTACAAAATGCAAGTAGCTGTCACATGGTGATGTCACACTATGATGCTGCACTAAGACATCAAACTTTTTGCCTTCACTGCCCAACTTACCACCAGAGATGTTGTTCTAGGTTATGCATGTTTTTAACAACAGTTCTATGTAGCTAATAATCCGTGAATAAATTAATTGACTGAACACTGAAACAAAAGTACATATTCTGTTTAAATCAACAAAATAATTATCAGCTGCTTATATTCATTTGATGTAAAAGTATTCATTTGCTGTAAAAGTATTCATTAATATATTTGGCAATAGATATGTAAGATAAAGGCTTTAATTATCGATTATAAATGTTAGCAGCAGTTTTGATTAGGTTGTTATTAGAACCAGAATATGACTTTACAGCACAGAACATGAGTAATTTAATTTTTTTAAATAATTTAAACTGTTTTCATTAGTGTCCTGTTACTGAAATCATTACTTCATTCGAATGAAAGTAATTCCACACTGATCGTGATCTATACAGCCTATTAAAACCAATATTATGTGGCATAACGTAAGTTGTTAAGATTTATTTTTAATTTACTTTACTTTCACTGATGACAAATTTCAGCATCATGTAACTGTATTAGCCATTCAAATGTCGTAATATCGATTTGAATCACAGATAACAAAAAAGAAATCTGTAAGAACCCATGAAGATTTCTGATCAAGTTTACATCATGATTTATTATTTCCAGTAAAATGTGATACAGCACATTATTAATATGCATGGGATTGAAGTATTGTTTTCCTGGCAACAAGTTTAACATAGCAATGGTTAGGTTGAAATACAACCTGAACCATGATAGCAACGGAAAACTTTCACTACAGGAGAAGGCACAAGTAATTACCTTGAGCTTTATTTTATAAATTCTTTTTAGTTAAGCAATTGCTAAGAAATGGATTGGCAGAACACTGAAAGAAAAGTAAGCATTTCATTTAAATTGACGCATTAATTATCAGTGTGTGTGTGTGTGTGTTTTTTTTTTTTTTTTTTTACTTGTGTTGAGTCTGGTTGGCTATTTTACTTCCGCGAGCGGTTCGGAAGTTGGGAGCTAGACTTCCGTTTTGTTGTTGGAAGTCTGAATGCAAGTGAGTAATGATTTTCAAACTTGGGAACTCGGTGTGGAAAGTGGTTTGAGAAATAAAACAAGGATGTGAGGAAACAAACCTACAACTCACGGAACCTGACTTAATTCATAAAAGACTTATGGGAGGTGCGCGACTTCAAGTATTATTCTTCTAACATCTCCAACTCACTGAACTCCATCAACAGGAGCTTGATCCTCCTCATAATCTTTAAATAAGAACGGTAGGAGAAATATTTCCCATACGGATTTACTAACTTAATTTCCCTACGACTAACGTCCATGAGGTCCCAGAGACTAAGTCTAACATCTAGTGTCGCTGACTAGAGTCGAACTCTGCTACACGCAGCCTCAACTCTGCACTCTGGCTGACCCTACTCTGCCTCTTGGTGGCCAGGCCACCCCCCTTTTATATCTCTAAATGACGACATTATTTGTCCTCTCAACATTCTAGAATATTCTGTGGTATTAGTTACGCATTCTTCGTTCTTGCATCAGTCCTAGTCTTGTCACGTAGGCTGAAATGGAATCCTCTGCTGCTGTAAATATGTGGCGTAAACATGTGGCTCTTATCGTCCCTGCCCGGCCATCTGGCTTTCTCTACTGTTTCTGTTATCACGTTGCCTCTGTTTACTGAATATCGCTTACCTACAAACATCCCACGCCCCCCTGTCATGTATCGCTACAGCGCTTCCTACGCCCACGCTCTCACGTTTTCTTGTACAACTTAACATAACTAAGTGTTCCTGCGATTATTTCGCAACACCTGCCCCCCTTGGGGAAAATTTTGCAATCTCTTTTGAGAGTGCAAAATTTTCAGGTTCTATGTCGGCTGTGTGAGCTGCTTATTTATTGACAGTTAACATCTTATGCATGTTACAATGATTTTACATTCATGTTACAATGTTTTCTCACATTTCACATATATTTCACACATATTTCAACTTCTTTCTCATCTTGTTCTTACAATAGTGACAATTTTAATATTACATACATCATACATGTATAAATATTCTTTTTCATAATCAAGAATTTCACAATGTACCATCTCATTTTTTTCTTTTAGATAGTTTCTTATTACTTTCTAAAACAGACACAAAACATTTTAATATCTTTTCCTACAATGTATTCACTGTACATTCTAACGTTTGTCAGTTTTAGACAAAAACATTAATGGTCTCTTTTGTTCATATTCTAAATATCTATCTGGGTTAAGCACATGTTCATTTATCACTATACCTCTGGTTTCGGGTAAATACCTATTTCTCACAGAACCAAAGGTTCACTTTCATCACTGTTCATTCCAGCAGGATGATACATAACCACTCCAGTCTCAGGGTATTGATTTACAATTTTATTCTTTACACAAATCTTAGTGCAACAGTCATCACCCATAGCCTTACAAAAAAAACTGAAGCAATCGCGGCAGCATTTACAATATCTATATATTACTAGTACAATCCCTGTTCCAGCATAACTCCAAATTGGTATATGCTCTAATGAAAGTACATCGAACCATGTTCTCTGCTGGTACGCAATTTCATCTTCCAATTCGTCCAACTTATGGCCTGCTGCCGTTAAATCGTATAACTGACGAACCACTGGTTCAACTGGTAAATATAGAGGAATTTCAGATATGTTTTTCTTTTCATTATTTACCATGCAGCAATCTATATCTAGGCTTAAGCTCGGAACAATATCATTGATCGGTACTTTTGATCTAATGGTATGTTCGGATTGGATTATTATTTGTGCTCCGTAACCCTTACATTTACTTAAAAATTTAAGTTTTCCTGTTCCTTTAATAATTACATCTGCTGGCTTATGGCCATTACACAACACCGTAAGCCCTTCTTCTTTGGGCGCTACAAAAAGCCACTCATTTCCTCTAATTTGTGTCCACACACTTTCATTTAGCGTGATGTATTTTTGTATGCAATCGTCTGGAATCTTTACTATAGGTTGAAGCATTCTAGCTACGCATACCTCATGGTCGTAAGTTGATAACAGGACAAAAGTTTGCTTACAAATGTTACGAGTAGTTTCTATATTTTTACATATTAATTGATCATCATCTAACTTAATATACTTCCGCTTTGCATCATCCATTAATAGAAACTTTTTTTCTGGTGATATGTAAGTGAATAGTCGCTTATTGTGACTTACTTCGACTGGTAGAGGCCATAACTTATACATGTTATACCTTTCGCTATCCACAAGCGGAATATTTAAAATATAACTCAGTATATTGCCTGCAATGAAAACATCCAAGTCAATTGCTCGCATTAATTGATACCCTTTGGCTTCGGTCAGTTCTATAGGGAATTGCTTATCCTTTATTTCTTCTTTAATTAAATGTAGGTATCTAACCACTTGTACAGGGTTGATCAAATACGGTGCCAGAATACCTTTTTTGCGTGTTTACTATCGCAGTTAAGAGTAGATCATACTCTCGCTCCACTTCATTGAATATCGTCATTAATTGTATTAACTGCTCATTCACGTTATAGATATACCAAATTGAATTATCTTTTTGTCTGTGCTAGCTTCGTAATTAAATACGTGCTCATTTAATTTCAATATTCCTGCGGTGATTACTCTTTCGTTACGCTCTATCGAATCGACCGTGGTGATTGGAACTAGTTAACGTTGCTCTTACAATCGTAACTTGTTCTTTGGAAAGTTTTAGTAATTGTTTCTGTTCATTTTCTAACAAGTTGATCTTCGACTTAAAATATGAAGAATCATCTTCATCTAAAGTTCCAAATAGGACCTTACTGATTTCGCCTACGAAATTAAGTATTCCTCTTTTTCTTCTATTTTGCTCATGTCTAGCTAGTTGCCCAATTAGGCCTTGTGAAACTTCTATTTTACTTACATGATAGTCTAATGCTTGCTTCATGCTTGTACATCCCGCTACACTTGTATTTATTTGCTTAAGCCTTTGTTGACAATAATCTATTGCTTTCAATGCCGCATCCTGAGTTGCTTCGAATTTATGCCTTAAATCTTCTAGGTTAAAATAACTTACTATTTTCCATGTAACTGTATACAGGTTTACGGTTCCTTTATTATCATAATATAGCCCAGGTGATGATTGGAATTTTGTTAATTGCAGATCTTGTTGTTGCATCGTCGAGGTAGCGCCTACCATCATCATGGCCTTAATTACTCTCCAGGTTGCTGCCATTGTCCCTGTAATTTCAAAAGAATTCTTTTAATCTGTTGGCATGCACCTTTGTAAATTTATTTTTCTTTAATTGTATTACCACATTCGGTCCCTTGGTTTCAATTACCGTGTACGGACCTCTCCACTGGCTATCTAATTTCTTTGAGCAACCCCTTCTCACACTTTCGTCAAATAACAGGACTTTGTCTCCCGGTTTGAATACTACTGGGTTTTGTGTTTTATCATAATTTTCTTTGCTTTCTCTTTTGCTTGCGCCGTTGCTTCTCGTGCACATTGGTGCATGGCTCTCACCTTTCTCTTAATTCTATTACATAATCATCATAATTATATATCACATCATCTGGTTTCTTTTGCAGTGCCCCTGGTACGTTACAGACTCTTCCGAAAAACAACTCGTGAGGTGTATACCCTGTAGTACTATGTGGTGTTGTGTAGAAGACAAACACTGCATATGGGATCCAGGTATCCCAGTCAGTTTGACCTCCGTTTACATAATGTCGTAGCATTTCTGTCAAGGTGCGGTACGTTTTTTTCTAATGCACCGTTAGCCTGCGGATGGTAACTTGTAGTGTGGATTTTTTCTATCCGCAATAATCTACATGTTCGCCTCATGACGTCACTCATAAAATTACTACCCATATCACTTAATAAAATCGATGGAATGCCAAATCTCAAAATTATCCGTTCGACCAATACTCTCGCCACAGTTTCGGCATCTTGTTGTTCTATGGGTTCCGCTACTAAAAACTTTGTCAAGGAATCCTGAAAAGTAAGTATATAATTGTTTCCTTTTTCCGACTGTTGTAATGGACCTACAATATCTATATCGCACCCTTCAAACACGTGCTCTGGGGTTTTTGTTATTTCCATTGGCATCTTTGTCTTATTTTCGTAATTTTGTTCTTTTGGCAGATTTCACACCGGCGAATGTACTGCTCAATGTCGGCTTTCATGCCTTCCCAGCTACAATATTTCCTAATTCTCTCATAGGTCCTACCTATTCCTTGATGCCCACCAATTGGTGATTTGAGATACTGCTTTAGTATCTTCGTCTTCTCTTCCTGAGTAAGTTACTTCACCATTATTGGTATTGGGATGTAAGGTTTCTTCCATTATCTTGTCACCATTCTCGACCATGGGTACAGCTATTTCTATATTCTCATTTTCCTCTTTATCATTTGTATCGTCCTCGGTCTTTCTAATGTTCCGGATTCGCGAAAGAGCGTCCGCAACCTGATTCCTTTTGCCGCTCTTGTACACGATCTCATAATCATATTCTTCAAGTTTTAGCCGGAATTTCATTAATCTGGATGACGGATCTGACACACTATTATCCACGTCAATGGTTTATGGTCTGTGCATATCGTAAATTTCCTGCCAAATAGATAAGGTCGGCATTGCTTCACTGCCCAGCAAATAGCTAGCATTTCTCTTTCTATTGTACTATAATTTCTTTCAGCTTTATTCAACGTCCTTGATATATAAGCTACCGGTAAATCCTTACCAATTTCTCCTTGGCTTAACACTACTCCAATCGAATCTTGGCTTGCATCCGTAGTAACTATAAAATTTTTCTTGAAGTCAGGATACTGTAATATGGAGGACTCACAATTTTTCCTTCAAGTGTTGAAATGCCTCTTCCTGTTTTGATCCCATGTATAAGTAATTCCCTTCTTTAATAATTCATATAACAGCTTAGCAATCTTGCCATAATTACTTATGAATCGCCGATACTATCCACTGAACCCCAAGAATGCCTTAGCTGAGTGGGTATTACGTGGTTGTGGGTATTGTTGTACGGCATCTACCTTCTTTTGATCGGGTTTTAACCCTTCCTTGGTGAGTATATGTCCCAAGAATGTAACTTCTTTACGCAGAAATTCGCACTTATCTACTTGTAATTTGAGGTTATAATTTCGTAATCTTTGAAAAACATCCTCTAACCTCGCATTATGTTCCTCTAACGATGACCCAAACACGATGATGTCATCTAAGTAGATAAATACTTTCTCACCTTGTAGTCCTGTTAACACAGAATTCATCAATTTTTGGAAGGTATTTGGTGCCGTTTTTAATCCCATAGGCATTCTTTTGAATTCATAATGTCCATAAGGGGTGCTAAAAGCTGTTTTCTCTTGGTCCTGTTCATCTATCAGTACCTGATAGTACCCTTTCGCTAAATCTAACGTTGAGAAATACTTTGCTTTACCGAGCCCATCTAGTATTTCATCAATCCTCGGTAATGGGAACACATTATTTACTGTCAGATCATTTAACTTCCTGTAGTCTATCACTACGCGCCATTTCTGCTTCCCACTTGCGTCCATTTTCTTTGGAATTATTAGTACCGGTGAATTCCATGCACTATCACTGGGTATCACTATGTCATCTTGTAGCAACTTATTTATTTCTCCTTGCAAAATCTCTTTTTGCGCCTCGGGTATTCGGTAGGGCCTTAACCGAATTATCTTTCCTTCTGCCTCGGGAAAAAGCTTAATTTTATGTCTAGTTGCCTCTGTATACCCTAATCTGTCTCCAGGCAGATGGAAGACATCATTATATGCTGCACATATTTCTAGAAGTGCTTTCTGCTCTTCCCCATTTAAATGATCTACTCGGAGATTTTCCTTTAACTTGGTTAGTCGCGATTTATTCTCTGATCGTTCCTTCTTAATGTGCCTTACGCATATTTCCTTGGACTCGGGCAGTTTTTCTGCTGTTATTAGGGGATTCTTTAACTTAACTTCTTTTTCTGTGGTATTTAACATACTCGTTATGCACATTCCGTTTCTTACGGACACTAAAGCTTCGGGCATGTATAGACCTGGTTGTAACTCCTGTTTCGGGATGATCGCCTCCGATACATCCCTCAACGCAATTCGCACCTTCACAATCTTTTCTTCGCGCGGGCCTATTCTTATCTCGGAGCCTTGAGCCTTCCTGGCTTCTGCTCCCTGTTGAGTACTATATTTACTCTCTTTTCTAGCGATCGGGATCGCCTTTGACCTCGCGGATTGCACCACCTCCGCGTAAGTTCGCTCCTTCGCGTTCTTATGCCACGCAGTTTTTACTGCTAATGAATCGGACTCTTCCGCCTTCATTACATTATTACGCCCCCTCACAGGGCCTCCCATCTTCGAGTCAGCCCTACTGCCCTCGAGAACCGTTCGTCGCGTCGCACAATTCCGTTAGTGAGCGGACAATCTCGCCTTTTCACGGGGCCTACCGTTTCGAGGTAACACCCAGTGCCCTCGGAAATTTCCGTCTTGACCCGCAGGTCCGTTAGCGGGTGGACAAATTTCTTTTCGTGTCGTAATCTTTACGACGCCTTTCTTGTCACGTCGCACAGCTCCATTAGTGGACGGACAAACACTACTAGGTGTAGCAATCCTTGCAACACCTACACTCTTGTGGGTTGGTGAGGCAATCCAACGGCCACAAGCTTCACTACAACGCATCCTATGTTGCGTTAGATATGGCCCTTCTTGCGGTTTGCAACCTAATTCGCCTCCCGCGAATTTCAATAGTCTTGTTCCCGTAATCTATCACGGCCTTGTTTTTTGCTAGGAAGTCCCTTCCCAACAGGCCCTCAAACGGCAAATCTATGTTTGCATCAATTACATGAAATTTCTGCTTTAGCGTCAAACCCTTCGCGGCTTGTAACTCTATTACCACAGAAGCTTTGGTTTGTACAGCATTGTTACTAATACCCTTAATTTTAACTTTTTCTTTAGTATTACTTTTCACTGCCCTTTTTATGCGTCTCCTTTTATTAAGCTCAATTGTGCCCCACTGTCCACCAAGAACTTCACCTGATTACGCTTTGCTCCATCACATTGCATCACTACAAATTCATTCTTATTTGTGCAGTCTACTATATATACTTTTTGGGGCCTGGCGCAATGTGACTGCCTCATTACGCCACTTAACAGTTTACCGGTCTATTATCCTTTTTCTCACTACCCGGTATTTTCACGGCACTCTCGAGCGTAATGCCCTTTTCCGTTACATTTGAAGCATAACTTCATTTACTCTTATGCCCGATGCTTTAGCTTTAGTAGGATTTGTACGCTCTATCTCCCTAGCGTGTTTCCGAATCCTATCTGTGTTTTTCCTATTCTAATGGCATTTTCTTTCTCCAATTTCATCACTCTCTTTTCGAGTGCGTTACTTGGAAACTTGTTTACTTCCTTCGTTGTTTCCACTACTCTAATTCGTCTCTGAACCTGACAATTTCTGGCTGCATGCCCGGACTTTCCACAATTGAAACAGGTTCCTTCTCTACTTTTTTCTACCTTAGGGGCCCTGAATGGTTGTCGCGATATCGGCTTTTCCTTCGCGGAAGCTATCGCGCTCTCTTCTGTAGCGCTATTTCTACGGCTTCTGATAGGGTTATGGTTTCTCCCCTAGCCCTTACTATTGTTTTTATTCGGTCATCATACAACCCCTGGATGAAGACCGCCCTTCCTAACTTTAGCACAAGAGCTATACTACCCGCTAGCTCGGTTTCTGCCATGACTCTTTTATTGCCTCCCTGAACTGGTGTTGAGGGCATCTATGCGCGAACCCCATTGCGCTATGCTTTCCCATGACTCTTGCCTACTGGCAAACATTTTGCAGGCATAAAATCTAGCGTCCTTTTGCACCCATAATTTTCAACTAAAATTGCGCGAACTGCCGGCCAAGTGGTGGTCAAATCTCGGACGAGCAATTTACTACGGGGCGTCCCTACTATACGAGCCTTTACAAATTTAATAAAATGTCGTGCTGCTTGGCGCTACCAGTTCAAATGCGCTATCGCAATTATCCAAAAACTCATTAAGTTGCGACTTATCACCATCGAAAGAATGAGGGATTAATTTGATAACCTCATTTAAACTAATATACTGCCTAGGTGATGACTGCGCACCCTGGCTACCTGACACAGCTTCGTTAGGCATGTTGCTTTTTGCGCTCTCACCTGCTGAAATTAACTAATGTGTGCGGACGGAGGGTGACGCCCTCCTGGCTGCTGCTACTGTGGCTCGTTGGCGGTTGGCTGCTGGCGGCTACAGCTGATGGCTGCTGGCTGACGACTGCGGCTGACGGCTGCTGGCTGCGGCTGCAGTTCGTCCTGCTGACTTCGGCTGCGTCGTGCTGACTTCGGCTGCGTCACGGCTGCACTCGGCTGCGTCGCAGCTGCTATTGTCGACCCTCGTTGACCTCGGCTGCGTTGCGGCTGCTACCCGTCTCGTTGTCTCGTGGATGCTGCTGGCAGGTTTTCTCCGCTGTCGAGTGACCCTGGTCGATATTCTGCAGTATGAGGGGCCCACTCGTTCTCGACCAATGGATCTCTTCTTCGTTCGACTCCTATCTTCTGCGTTACCTCCCTAAGTCGGCTTCGTTCTCAAAGCCGTCGGTCTTACTTTGACTTCGGGCTGAGTTCTACAGAAGTACCCACACCTATTCCACAAGTTTGTGGAGGTATAGGCCACCGCTGATGCTATGCTGACCTTTGGCCAACCCTGGCTAACTGTGGTCAAGTCGTATCTAACAGTGGCTATCCTGGCCAAAACCCCACACTATTGACACCAAATTTTTAGACTATGTTGCGTCTGGTTGGCTATTTTACTTCCGCGAGCGGTTCGGAAGTTGGGAGCTAGACTTCCGTTTTGTTGTTGGAAGTCTAAATGCAAGTGAGTAACGATTTTCAAACTTGGGAACTCGGAGTGGAAAATGGTTTGAGAAATAAAACAAGGATGTGAGGAAACAAACCTACAGCTCACGGAACCCGACTTAATTCATAAAAGACCTATGGGAGGTGCGCGACTTCAAGTATTATTCTTCAAACATCTCCAACTCACTGAATTCCATCAACAGGAGCTTGATCTTCCTCATAATCTTTAAATAAGAACGGTAGGAGAAATATTTCCCATACGGATTTACCAACTTAATTTCCCTACGACTAACGTCCATGAGGTCCCAGAGACTAAGTCTAACATCTAGTGTCGCTGACTAGAGTCGAACTCTGCTACACGCAGCCTCAGCTCTGCACTCTGGCTGACCCTACTCTGCCTCTCGGTGGCCAGGCCACCCCCTTTTATATCTCTAAATGACGACATTATTTGTCCTCTCAACATTCTAGAATATTCTGTGGCATTAGTTACGCATTCTTCGTTCTTGCATCAGTCCTAGTCTTGTCACGTAGGCTGAAATGGAATCCTCTGCTGCTGTAAATATGTGGCGTAAACATGTGGCTCTTATCGTCCCTGCTCGGCCATCTGGCTTTCTCTACTGTTTCTGTTATCACGTTGCCTCTGTTTACTGAATATCGCTTTCCTACAAACATCTCACGCCCCCCGGTCATGTATCGCTACGGCACTTCCTACGCCCACGCTCTCACGTTTTCTTGCACAACTTAACATAACTAAGTGTTCCTGCGATTATTTCGCAACAATATAACATATCTGTTATACACGGTGCAGATACCGTAGTTAATTATAATTCCCAATTGATTTCCTTTTTTGTGTGTGTGTTAATTTCGTAATGATAAATAATTTGTAAAAAAAAGTTGTAAATATTTAATTGTAACTGACTTCCACAGACAGTAGTTTGTATAATACTTTGGTAAATATAGAATAATATCGTTGCATTCAACAAGATATAGACTAGCATCTCTGGGGATAGTTAAGAAGTTAGCTGTGAATTTGGTTGTGTAGTTTCATTTGATGAAATTAAATCAAGGCATTAAAAATAGTAAAGTGTTATTATTTGATTTTTAAGTAGTTTTGAAGAGAAGGGCCTAATTATTTCATAAATGGGGCTGATCTCCCATAATGCAAATTAAGCATTCAAAAAAATATCGGTCGGCACACCAAAAGGAGTATATGGGTCAAACTGCCAGAAGTAAGTACTAATACTTTAAACAGGGGTGTTGAATTTGACGACTACTGCCAGGATCAGTTCATCAAGGAATTTTCTGAGGAACCAGTAATGATATCATCGGAGCAGGGGTGACGGTACGTAGAGGGACGAAGTGGAGCAGATCGGCGCAGATTGGCAAGTACAGATTCCAGTTTCTCTTTGGACTTGCAGTCTAATATTCAACAAAAAGAAGAAGTATCGTTTAATATGGACGTTTCGGCTAAAGCAATTAAGGCAAGAACTGAGTCAGCAAGAATATAAAGTTCAATTGTTAGAAACTAACTTGCGAAAAGTAAAGACTTTACAATCAGAATTTATAATTAAATTGCAACGGTGATGAAAGAACTATTGTTTGCAACAAATTAATTAAAAGACAGATTGTCAGAAAGTAATTAAATTAACAAATGTCAAAAAAAAAAAAAAAATTGTATAATTGCAGTAGCATGTTTAAAATAGATTATAGGTGTCTGTGGAAGACTATAGCTAAGACAAAAGAATAATACAAGTTTTAAAACAAAATAATAAGGGGGGAAATTTTTTTTTTTTTCGAGGAATATCGTAACTGTAAAGAACTGATTTGTTTTTTTGTCTGTGTTTGCATGTACATACATGGTTGCTTATTTGCAGTGCTACACCAAGTGGACTTTTGATATTTCTGTCGTGCATTTCTGAATGCATCATAGGTACTACGAAATTTTGTAAGTGTTTTTGTGGTCCAGTATTCAAGTCTATGCATAGTATTATCAGCGTTGCAATACATCGTTGTACTATTGGTGTTGTGCTGTATAAATTTGAGAGCAGTTATTGTTAAATACTATCGGTTTTTTTTTCGCGTAAATTAAATTTATTATTGTTTCTAAATTATTTTAATTTGTTGCAAAGATGGAAACCAGTTGCCTTAAATTGGTTAGAGAGGATGCTCAAATTGATTTGGGTGAGGACCAAAATAATACATCAGAATGGCAGACGAGTTGTTCTGGAGTTGTTAGTTTTGATAATAAAGATGCATTTAGAATCTGAAGTGGTAATAGTAATTCTGTTCAAGTGGAATTGGCTAGCAGTCCAAATATTAATGCTGAGGTAAAAGGGGTTGCAGAGTATTTTGAAAGTAGTAATATTAATAGTAATAATGGTTGCAATGGGTTAAATGATAGGGACAGCGACGATGGGCGAGATAATGTTGTAAATAACACAGTCTCACCAGAATTAAGTCGAACATCTGATGCTCGAGAAAGGAGTATAGATCCCCAACAGTTCATGTCATGTTTCAAGCAACTCCAAGAAATGATATTAAATCAAGCCATAGAAAGAAAAATCGAAATGCAAGAAATGAAAACAGAACTTGTGTCAAATCAAGAAAAAATTATATTAAATCAAAAAAAAGCAAACCAATAATTGAAAGCAGAACTTATATTAAATCAGGAAAAAACAATTCAGGAATTGAAAATAGAAATTGTGTCAAATCAAAAGAAGAATGAAGAAAGTTTCCAGGTTATGTGGTATGAGATGAAAAGAATTCAAGAAAATTGGAAGCAAGAGGTGCGGACTGAATTAGAACATTTCCAAGAAGATGTTAGACAAGAAGTAGCCAGGAAAATGGATCAACTTATAGCAGATAATAATGAAAGACAAAACGCCATTATCGGAAACATCAGAGAAGTCATGTTTGAAAGTCAAAAAGGATGTCGGGAAGAAATCATTTTGGTGAAGCAACAAACTGCAGGCAGTATCATTCAATTGAAAAAACAGATTGATGAAGGAGTAGGACAAAAGATAGGTGAAGTTAAAATTGAAATTGAACAGATTGGTTCTAGATTCAATCAAGTAGAAGAAAGATTGGAAAAGGTTGAACGGCGACCTAGCGCGGTTGTTACCGGAACGGTGAATACTTATACTCCGCCAATGTTACCTGATGCAGTTTTTAAACCGAACGGTAATATTCACCCTGCAGATTTTGTAAAGATCTATAATAAAGACTTGCCATTAGAATGGTCGGATATAGAGAAGATTCGCTATGTCAGAGGTAAAATGAAGGACGAAGCTTTTTCCTGGAGCTGTGAAGGAGCTGAAGAGTGCAATGATTACAATGAATTCTTGAGAAGATTTTGCGAAAAGTTCTGGTCTGCACAAATGCAGAGGAAAGTGAAAAGTGATTTTTACAATTGTCGTCGTTTTGGCAGACGCGACGGGAAGATGCGAGATTTTTGCGAAGCAATGCAAAAGGAATTGCGTTATTTGAATGAACCAGTAGGAGAGGTTGAGCAGATTGAAATATTATTGCAGAAACTCCCGAGACAAGTGCAAGATAAACTAGTTGTTAACCAGTGGAATAGGATTCATGATTTCTTAGACGCACTTGAGCGGGTAGATCAGTGTAACG
>JARYHS010008074.1:314559453-314655616 GCA_031002005.1 Vandiemenella viatica
GAGACCTCGACGTTTGAAACAATTATATGAAAAAGCGATCGTCTTTGTCCACGTTTAATACGTCTATTATTATACTTCTGAGTTCTTCACGCAAAATACATTTTATTCATTCTAACAGTGCAACACAGGTCAAGTTCGTATTTGGCCAGGTCAGGTAAACCTATCATAACCTTTGATCCTAAAAACTAGAACTATTCTAGACCCGTGGCGATACGCAAAAAAACGGTCACTGGCTTACACTAGTTCTAATGAATAAATGTGCTGATTGTTTACTATCTGAAATTAGATTGTTTGCAGATGACATAAGCTATATAAAAGGATCAAAGCAGTTGAGGACTGTAAACAGTTACAGGGTGATCTGGACAGGGTATCTAGTTAGGTTGGTAAACATGGGATGAAGATAAATGCAAAGAAGAGTCAGCTTATTAGATACACAAATAAAAAACTAAAGGTTGGTTATGATTATATGGTGGGGAAAGAATTGCTTGTTGAAGACTTAAAATGTAAATATCTTAGCATTACATTTTATAACAAACTTAACTAGGAAGGACACATTGGACAGGTAATAAGAAAAGGTTTCAAAATTCTGCACTTGTTGGAGAGAGTGATGAGGGGATGTACAATAATAGTAAGGGAATTGACTTACAAATCTTTGGTCAGGCTATTGCTTGAATATAGTTGTGTGTTATGGGCCCCACATTTTGAGTATCAAATACAGAGGATACAAAAAAAAAAGGGCTGCTAGATTTCTTTCTGGAAATCACCACAGAATACAATCAGTAATAGATATGCTAGAAGAGCTGGAATGGGATTCACTGGAAGACAGGAGTAGGGTGGAGAAGATCATAGGAATGAAGAAGGTGATTGGTGATGAGCCATGGAAAGATATTGATGTAAGAATGAAAAGTAATACATGGAAGGGAAAAGATGACCACGATCACAAGCTGGCACTCAATTTCAGGCGGAGAAACTTGTGAATAGTTCCCACGTGGATGGTTCTTACCTGCAACAGCACAGAAAAAGTTGTCTGATGTTCGACACGGTTAAGAGTTTGGTATGGTATCAGGGTGACCTCATGGTTGATTTTGAACGTAATTAAACATTGTAACTAGGAAACCATCAACTTGTGTTTCAATATAACCTGTAGTGTACCCATTCATGACCCAAAAAATTATCTATTTCGGTAAAGTGGCGGCCAAAACATTTTCTTAATTGCAACTGGTGTGTGTGTAAAACGATCACGACTGATTTTTCCGCCATATGGCGACCGTGACAGGAATCTAGAAACGTAACAGTTTGATGCTATCTATGGATGCATACTTTGATCCAAAAATCTTGTATTTCTAATAAAGTATTTGTAATTAAGGGGAATGTATTAACCCATCTTGTAAATTGTTTTGATTTTATCTATAATATGTATATTAATGTCAATGTTAATCGTAACCTGTGAGTTTTGTCATTAATTAATTTGATATCAAAACCCTATGTATCTTTAAAGAGTTCATTTTGTGAGTTTCAAATGCTATTTGTATCAATGTCAATGTTGTTTATAATTTATAAGATTTGTATGATAAGCCATTTCTTTAACAGGTCACCTTCGATACCACAAATGTTTTGGATAGTTTGTAATTTTAGTACTCTCATGTGACAGGTGTATTTTCTTAGTGAATTAGAGTGTGTAATATTATGTGAAAGAGGAAAGTTAAGGCTTTAAAATCTTAAATTTATCCTTAAATTTTGGACAGTTAAAATTGACAAAAATAAGGAAAACTTTGGAGGGGGATGTAACGTAGAAAGCCTCTCATATCGATATTTCATCTATCGATATGTGAACAAAATACAGCAGTGCAACGTGATCTTGAAAGTAGTGTGGTTGTAAGGTGTTCAGAGAAACTTGTGAATAGTTCCCAGCTGGATGGTTGTTACCTGCAACAGCACGGAAAAAGTTGTCTGATGTTCGACACGGTTAACCGTTTGGCATGGTATCGTGGTGACCTTCATGGTTGATTTTGAATGTAATTAAACACTGTAACTAGGTGAGGCGTTGCTACTACTACTAACAGACAGTACTTATCCACAAGGATACAGTGGGAAGTGTGTGGGAACATGGTTAGCAGTTCAAGCCTTGTTTAAACATTGGTTTATTACAATTATTAATGATAATGCTAAAATTTACATAAAATGTTACAACTATAATATCAAGTACCACCAATCCTGGTCTCACAAACGAAGATATTAGTAATCTTGTTATCACCAAATGATATAATATTATGAACTAAACCTTGGTCTTGCAAACGAAAATATGAATAATCTTGTTATCACAAAATGATATTATGGACCAAACCTTGGTCTTGCAAACGAAGATATGAATAATCTTGTTATTACAAAATTATATAATATTAAGGACCAAACCTTGGTCTTGCAACTTATAACCTTGAATAACCCTTATAATTACAGACAATCCTACTTATACCAAATTATAGAAAATAACCTGACTGGCTCTTAATAATCTACTAGCCAAATACAATTTTATATTTGAGCCAGACTGCTAACGACGAGGTAGAAGGCGACACACTGGTAGTAGTAACTGACAGAGAAAATGACTAATATAATGTCAAATAACACCAGCTGACAATTCCACGTAGACTCAATAACAGAAATAACAAGACCGGCTCGTTCTCGTCTACCAGCATCTAACACTCAGCCAGTAGGACCAAACACAATTTATGGCTGAGGCACACCGCTAACGACGAGGCGGAAGGCGACACTTGTGGTTGCAGTTGACGGCCACTGCGAGAAATACCAGGCATAACCAACCGACTGTTGACTGCCTCACTGACTGCTTCCTCCTTAGTCCCGCAACGCTATCACTCCGGGAAACATTAGCGGAATGCCGATCGCGTGCCTCCAACTGACTGACTGGCTGACTGCTTCCTCACTTCTCCAGCCCCGCTGCCACTCTGGGAAGTACTAGTAGAACACCAACTGCCTGCCTCCAACCGACTGACAGTCTCCCTGGTCGCCCTGTCCAACCTCGGACCCCGCCGCTCCACCGGGCTTCCGGCATCACGGCGACACAGGTAAGCACTCCGCTTCCGACGGACTGACTGGCTGGAGACTGACCAAGACTAACTCCGACTAACTCACTCAGACTCACCGCCCGCTCGGTTCCGTGTCCCCACATATATACCCCTATCGCCAGGAGCCCCAGCGCTCTCTAGCGGGGGAACACCAAAGAGGAAACAATCGCGAGCGGAAGAGAAGGCTAAGATACAACAAGAGCCGAGCACGGCTCACTAGGAAACCATCAACTTGTGTTTCAATATGGTAATATAACCTGTAGTGTATCCATTAATGACCTCAAATATTCTCTATTTCGGTAGAGTGGCAGCCAAAACATTTTCTTAATTGCAACTGGTGTGTGTGTAAAACAACCATGACTGATTTTTCCGCCATAAAGGGTGTAGGAAGTTTCTGTTTTTTTAGGTAAGTATGTCAGGGATTGGAATAAGTTACCAAAAGAAATGATGAATAATTTACCAAAAATGTTGAAAGAATTTAAAGTTGAAATTTGTAGAGTGCAAATATAGGTGGGTGCAAGAAAGGGGGAAGATGGGTGTGTAGGGAAGTTGTCACTGGATATTGTGTTCCATTGTAATTTTAGTTAAATATTAAATCTCTTACACATAGGTCTCATCTCATACATTACTAAGGTTTTTAACTAAAATATTGTAAACCAAATTCATGTTTTTGTGTTCATCCTGGCCCTCTTGCCTTCACTTGTGGTGACAAATTATTTTACCTATCCTTCCATGGATTCGACAATTATCAAAGTTAACAACAGGCCCACTACCTGGTCCCAAAGAGATTCATATATATAATACAATGAAATCAAAGGCGCTAAACAGCGAAAATGAAGTAAATTAGGATAGGGAAATGAGCCACCACTTACCATTAGATGATGGATGTGGGGCGTGAACACACAGACAAGACAAAAAACCAAGTGATTAAGAAATTTTCAGCCCTTTATCAACAGAACATTATAGGAGGTGGGTAATGTTGGAGACCGTCTCACAGAAATATATATGTATATATATATAAGCTTAATCTATAATGAAAATGTTGAACAGCTACTCAGAAATAAAAATGAAATAGGTATACAAGCTGTGTTTAAAAAGTAATGTGAATTTTTAAATTTCACAGGTTATATTAGTCTGATTGACAAGATTTTTTCGTTGTTGTGTTGGCAAACATGTCTCAAAAATATCTATACATTTTGAGCTGTATTGGATATTTAGTCTCCTGTCAGCTGTTAAAATAATAAAATGTGTTTTGATACAGACAACAATTTTTCATTTGTATAAATCATAGATCAGAGAATTTGCATTAATTTTTGCTATAAAAATGGAATTAGGTGCAACAAAGTCTTAAAAATGTTAAATATTGCTTTCAGTGAATCTACTATCAGTAAGCATTTTCAAGATGGCCTTGAAGATGTTCAAGATGATGAGCGTAAATGTTGTCCTAGCACTTCAATAACCATAGAAAAACTGAAAGAAATTTTTATGAACGACCGTCGAATCATAATCAGAGAAGTTGCTGATAATGTCGGCATATCAATTGGCTCCTGCCATGAATTTTTTTAAACTGTTTTGGGTATGAAACTTGTTGCAGCAAAATTTGTTCCAAAACTGTTGAGTTTCAAACAAAAACAGTGGCAAATGGAAGTTTCTCAGGAATCACTAAATGAGGTGAACGATGCAGAACTATTGAAACGTATCATGACTGGTGATCAAACATTGGTTTATGGGTATGATGTCGAAACTAAAGCTCAATCGTCCCACTGGATATATTCTGGATAGCTAAGTCCGAAAAAAGCTTGACAAGTTTGGTCAAATGTGTAGGTTATGTTCTTTAATTTAATGGCTCTGTGCACCATGAGCTCTTGCCATAAGGTCAAATAAGCAATAAGGAATATTACCTTTAAGTTCCATGCCGTCTACGGGAAGCAGTTTGAATAAAACACCCAGATTTGTGGCAAAATAGTTCATGTGTCCTGTACCATGGTAATACACCTGCTCAAATATCATTGCTTGTTCATGAATTTTTGTAAAAAAAAACAACACTGTAATAATGGCCCATCCTTCATGTTCGCTATAAATGGCCCTGTGCGATATTTTTCTGTTCCCAAAAATAAAGAGAACCTTGAGGGCTGCTGTTTTAAATGTGCATTGCTGAATGTGTTCAAAGCTATCCCAAAGATCAAGTACTAGAAGTGTTTTCGGGACTGGAAGAAGTGCTTCCATAAGTGTATATCATCTAATGCAGGATATTTTTAAGGGGATAACATCAATGTAGACAAATAAATAAAATTCTTTCAAAAAATGAAATTTCTGTTATTTTTTCAACACATCTCACATTTTACCGTTTCTTTCCACATAAAAATGTAAGAATATTGACCTAAGTATTCAAAATGTTAAAAATGTTTTAATAACTCATAATCAGCTCACATTTAACTCAATACAAAAAAGCCTGTCTACTCCAGTCGTAGATCAGGAAAGGAAATGGCATCATATACCAAGATTAAATGTAATATGAATTCTTAACTAATACTGCTAGAAATTTAACAATTTCTGTTAGTAAAAGAGAAGCCATGACAATTAATTAATATTATTTATTTATTCATTTAATTATGATGAAGCACATGCTCCAGTGGCAGTTTCGCCAATAAACTCACATTAGTGAGTTGAATGCTGCTGACCGAATTGATATATTATGCTTGTCTGAAGACATTATAGGAATAGTGTGTAAATATAAAATTATAATTTATCTTCTCAGAATAGAAAAACTAACTTGGATGAAGGAGGAGTTGCTAGTAATATTACAAATGTTTATAGTTTTAATGATATGAGCATAAGCAAGCCTTTATTGATAAATAAATACTGCCACACCAATTGAATTTAGATTCATTCATTTTTCTTGAACGTGTTTCACTTCATTTATTGAACCATTCTCAGCGGTTTCTTCTGTTCCTTGTGTATATATGTTACAATGTGGTTATGCCATAGCATTTTGTACATTGAAATAATTATATATAATTTATAATCTACAACCTACATTTTCCATGTACAGTCGGGGACATAATTCGTGAGACCCCACGGCTTTCGATTATGTTTCGTTCTAGACACGAATACCGCATGGGATAGCATAACTGGTCGGAGGTACTCTAAATTAATGATAAAATAGACCTCTCATACCCAGCGCTTTACCCAACACTAAAAATATGCAAGAAACTCGTAGACGCAAAGTTCAAAGTTGTACAGTAAAAATAATCACGAATATCACCATTTTAGTCATTATAATTATTGAAATAACCAAACCGATTGATTATAGAGAGATGATAACACTTTTTTCGTAATTTTGATAACCATTGTGTAATTCTTTTTCCAAATACACACGAACGTTAAGGGTAAGTAGAAAAAGCATTTACGAAAGAACTCTAATGGTAAACTAAGACACGAAATATAAATAAACTATTTCTAGAAAATTAAATAGTTCGGAATATTAACAATTTTATTTTGTTTTCACCATACCATATTTAAAAGTTAAGCTTAACTTGAACGCAGTAGCAACAGTTTTAGTAGTAATAATAATAATTAAGAACAGTAAATAAATAAATAAATCCATCTGCAATGTGAATTAGCGGTTCCAGACTTTAAATCTAGAAGAGGGAAGTAGGAAAACTTTCTTATCTCTCTTTGTTTCTAACTAACACTGAAACTAATATGAAATTTTCTGTCAAGCATTACTTCCTGCCTTCCAATTCCGATGGGTTATAGGCAACACTGGTGCCTGGCATTCGGGAGGACGCGAATTCAAACCCCGCCGGGCATCCAATTTCAGTATTCCATGCTTTTCGTAAATCTCTCCAGCTGAACTCCGGAAAAATTCCTTCCAAAAGCCGTGGCTGAAATTCTTACCCGATCCTAGTTTCCAATACTATCAGGATTCATATCACATTGGTGATCAAGCCTTCCAGAGGAATCATTCTGGCATTAATCGGCAAAGGTTTTGAGAAAACATGGAAAAATGACATCTGATAGCCGACAGGATTTTGAACCGGCGCAATAATTCTTCTTACTTTGGGAGCCACCATGGCATTTCCTACAGGCAAGAATGGTCTTGGAGAAAGACCGTTGTCAGTCTTACAGTTACTGATTTTGGCTAATTTCATATGTAGTGGAGCTTTAAAAATTCTTATGCCTGCATTCTGAAGGAAAAGGATGATTGCTTTTCAAACTGGAATAAGCTGGATTTGTAAAAGAAATACTAATTGAAAGGTTACATATGTGGTAATAAAAGTGGGTGTATTATTCTTGATTCCGGGTTCATGAGAAATGATATGATTAAGATCTGACATCTTTAGTTGATCAAATATTTGTGCGTCTACTTGTAGACTGCAAAAATAGATGGCTGAGTCAGTCTGTAATTATTGTTCCTATATATCTACATGTTATGGTCAATTAAATAAACTGAGCGTAGTGGACAAGCGATAATGTTCTGGCCTCGCATTCGAGAGGATGTGGGTTCAAATACCCTTCCGGCCATCCAGATTTGGAATTTCTACGGTTTTTCGAAATCACTCCAAGCAAACGTCGGGATAGTTCAATCAAAAAGCCCATTCCTTGCTCCCAGTCGATTCCTGTCTCCAATGACCTCGAAGTCGAGAATTCAAGATGGAAACAAATTTAAAGTCAAGAAAGCCCTGGTTCCTCGAGGATATACGGTTCTACTCCCGTATAATTCTTTCGTCTGTTAACTGTGCGAGACAACAGCCTCAGGTAGCAATATAAACAAGTTAGTTGAACGAGGATGCCTGAAATGTCTGATAATTTTATTGTTCGGTAGGCTGTAAGGTATCCCTCATTCTATTTTCAAAATTCTGTTAAAATCCGGCCAAGTTTGGGGTTAACTTTAGTACCCGGTACCACAGTTAAAATCGAGTTAACAACACTTTGAGTATGGTAAAGTCAATAAATAGCACATAGCCAACATAAATAAACTCTAAAACTGTAATAAATCAATGATATTCCAGCGGGAAATAGGTTATCCCACATAAAAGTAAACTTTCAATACCAGATCCTAATATTGGTTAGCGAGATATTCTGGACTGATTTAAAAGAAGTAAATGTAATATAATAATGAAGAGAGTGCCTAAACAAACCTTTTATCATGATTACTAAGCATTATTCCAGAGATAAATAATTAATTTCAATATAAATCAAACCTAACCCTAAATTTTGGCATATACCAGATTTTGGTATTTCTGAAGAGATTTTCATACAGTAAAGATTGTAGAGAGCTAATAATAGCCAGGCCTCGACCTAAATAACCATAACATCACAGTAATATGTAGTTTTAGTGAGAGTTAAAGCAGTCTGTAAAAGTTTGTAAACAAATTGCATAAGCTATTTCCATAAACAATTTGAGACCTTTTAAGTAGTTTTAGGACTTTAAAAGTAGATAAAGACATAGTAAATAATCCCATCTTTCAGTTTTAATAAGTTTCAAGTAGTTCTAATCTGTAAAATATGAAATATTAGTGAAAACCGGGAGCCGGTAAATAGGCGAAATTTTCAATACTTTCAGAATTAATTCCAATAAAGCAAAACCATTTCAAAAGCGCTAAGAACATGTAAATGCCAGTAAACACACATAATTAATTTTCTATAACCAATAAAAGAAATTTTACTAACCTTCTGTCTGTTAATCCAGTTTCGAAGTAACTTGCCATAGGCAACGTACACATTATATGCTTTAACACTGATTTTAAACATTGTCATCCGATATAAAGTAACTAAAAATTAAAGCGATCCGAAAGACAAGTAAATTCATCTAAATCTGATAGTTTCCAGCCGTTTATGTATTTTTAAATGCGACCTGAACACATAAAATGGATCACTCAACTTGGACATTTTTTCATTTAAAAGCCTACCAAGAATCCGGGTTAAAAAGTAGTTCGCCTTAAAGATCCATTCTTTTAGCTTCATACATATTAATTTCATGTCATTTAAAGCAACAGAACCGATGCTATAGAATTTCTAAAATCACTCGACAACCTCCCACGAGGCAATAACTAACGATTTTATCGTGTCCAAGATATAGCACCCACAGAGATAAAACAACCTTTAAAATACGCAGTTTAATTCAGGCTACACATTAGTAATTTTTCCGGCTTAATAATCAATATACTTTCAGAACTACACATAAAAACATAAATAATAAATATGGAGGATTTTGGGAAATCACTGTTTTTGCAATAACTTAATCATTTCACAACCGATTTAAACAAAGTTTACATATTTGAGAGGCTAAAATCGGGGCCAACAATTTGAGCATAGTTTCATGTTTGTAACTAAAGCCGATTTAAAAATTCTAAAATTCCTGACCGGTGGTATAAGGCCGAAAGATTTCCATATTTGGTCATGTCATCAGACATGAGAATTAAAGCTAAAATAAATTAAAAATTTTCATAAACCACTACGCCTGTATACCCCAATAACTTTTGTCTTTTCAAGTTTTAAATAGAACACTTGGTAGAGAAGTTATAAAATTAAACATAAGGGAATATTTGAGAGTGAGCAAGCGCTCAGCCGGAGCATAGCATCACGTGAGGTAAAGCTATATAGGCGACACAGCGCGCGCAAGCATAAGCTCGGTGATTTCAGTCTTTAGTCAAGCGTGCTTGAGTGCGCACGCTCCGTGCGGGCGCGGTCGCGTTGGTAGGCAGTGTAGGTGGGAGAAGTATAGCCGCCAGGAACCATGTTTGATCAGCGCCATCTTCAAAATTCGGCACAACCAACTTTCAGTATACCAGTTCTTGACATGTGACTTTCTAACCTTCGTTTTCATTTTGGGGAAGTGCGTGTTTTGCTCTGTTTCACAATCTGTGATTTTCGGTGGACGATTTATATCCGATTGCCTTTGCTAACTGTGAACTTTTATAATTAATGTGAAAATTGCAAGAATATAATTCAGTTATTCAACTTTTGACTTTCATTTCTACAATAGCACCTTTCTTACAGGAGGTTAAATCTGTAAGTGGCGACTGTGGTCATTTTAACAGTTAGCATACCATATGGTTTAACACGGTAATAGAACTTTTCGGAACTTTGATAAATTTTGGAAGACTTCGAGTTCAGGTGATGAAGCCGATACCAACCCCCTATCTCCGCTATGATCCCTGACATGGGACTCGTAGTGACGCATGCTCAAGTAGAGCAGTGATTCAAAAGCAAACCGCACAGTGCATTTCAACAAAACGTGCCATTTTGGATATTTTCGTCGAACTTCCTGCCTACCCATATGCCGACACTACATCAAGATGCATCACCTGCGCCTAGACTCCTACTGCCAGGACGGGCAGTTCTTCAACATTCATCGCAGATTTCTTCGTGGGTTCCTACCTGCTGCTGTCCACTACTGAGAGGGCGACAACAACCTCATCCCCTTACCAGCCAGGGATGCTGCCACAACACTTCGGACACCTACTACTGTTCCTGCGACGACTACATTGTGGATTACCCGCATACCGCTGCTCTACACACACCATTGCAGCACAAGTTAAGTAAAAATTTTTTGTGTACAACTTTTCTTTGAGATACATCACAATCAGCTGTTAACACATCAGCGATCTTAGTAAACTGAGATACAGCAGCTAATTTCATAGTGTGTGCCATAGATACTGGCTACTGTACACTACCGTCGCTGCATTGTTTACCTATTTCGACGTCAAAAATTATTTTTTCCTCTTTGAATTTTTTTTTTTCAGGTTTACGTGTGCTTGCTTCCAAATTATTCTTATACTATTTTGTGTGTGCATTTTGGGGGATTTGTGTTTTTTGTGTGTTTTGTGAGTCAATTTCGCCGAATTTTGAAACAGCTGTTTATTATTACATAGTGACCAATAGCCTTATTGGCTACTTTTGTTTTAATTGTTAATTTTTAAGGATTCCTCCATTTCATTTTTACTTGATTTTCCCTTTTAATATTTCTCAAGTTATATTTTCATTATGGATTCACATTTGGATAACGCTGTCAGAGGCGAGAATGCTGCCGGTACTAGTGATACTATAGAAAGAACTCATTCAATGATGACTAGATCCCCGAGTTCTTCCACTGTTTTAGTATCTAATGACACTCAAGTTTCCCAACCTGCTTCACAGGATGAGGAAACCTTTCCTCCATTCAACTACAACTGTTGAAATCTCAGGTGATGTGGAATCAGCTGACACACCTGATACTTCCTCAAATGCCAGTACTGATACAGTGGCTGTACCTGAGGAAATAGTAAATCCTAACCAGCAACCCCACCCACTCCAAATTACACATTTTGCAGAAAATCTTCAAAACTTAACGGCTGATTCAGATGGTTCTGATACAGAACACAGTTCACAGCAAATGAATAGTACCAACCACAATCTGTCTAATGCCTCTTCTCATACTAGTTCTGAGCCTGATTTCACAGGGTTTGCTACAAATAGTAACCAGTCACCTGAACCACAAAATATACAAACACAGGAAGACTCACAACTTTCAACTACACCCACTGTAGGGAATCTACCAACAGTTTCTCCTCCTATGGATATAGGTGCACAGCATTTGCTGACGGTTCTTACCAATCTTATTGAGAAAACTGCCAATCAACAAAACCAAAAATTGGATAAACAGTCTCAAGACACACAGGCCTTAAGCACCAAGTTTGACCAAAAATTTGCACAACAAGATGATAAGATTGCCCAAAAGTTGGATAAACAAACTCAAGATCTTGCTGATCTCAGAGACACCACCCACCAACTTAATACACAATTTACCCACTATATGGGGGAGTTGAAACAACTCAATAATACTTTAGTTCAAAGGAATGCTTCAATAGATTTGGTGGTGCAGCAGGTTCACCACCAAACTGATGTTATTAAAGAAACGATTGCAGAACACTTTCAAACTCACTTAGTTGCTATTAATGTGGAAATCCAGTACCAAGAAACCTATACTTGGCATACCTCACAACAGGAATTCCATTCGTGTAAACAATGTCCAATTGAACCAGAGCCTACAGCTGTTCAGAAGAATGTGCAGATTTTGCCACCACAGCAGATGGTTATAGCTGACTTTTTTGCCATTCCCTCACAGCCTCCAGCTACAGAGGCACAGCTTGTCCCCACCACTGACCAGCTGACAGTAGACACAACTGAGCTTGTAACACCCATCCCACCCCAGCCCCCAGCTGAGAAAAACATAGTACCTCCAGCAACTCCACTTATGGCTATTTGTTCTCATTCTGTACCTAACCCTCCTGACCAGCTGATTTATGATAGTCAGTCAGTAGACTCTACAGTGCATACTATTTGTTCACATACCCCAACCAATACTATTTGTAAGAAACTAAGATTAAGGAAACCTTCTTTTGTAGACAAACTAAAATTGAAAATCCATAATCAGATGTTCCCTACCCCTTTTACCAATAATTGGCCATTGGTTTCCACACAACCAGCAGATATTTTGCATATTCAAAAACATACAATGGCCACTATTCTTTTTCAAAATTATTCAAGTCAGCAACAGACTGACATTTTGATTTCTTTTCATCTTTGGGAAAGTATACACTGCTGGGATGCCAGATGTTCCAGGGGCAAGCCACCCAATACCCACAATGAGGATCATTTGATGCATTGTTCCCAAACACCAGTTATAATTGAAATGATTACACATTCCACTTTTTCATTGGGCTCTCAACACAGGAAGGTTGGGAGAAAAAGATTTATTCTGAAAGCAGTTTGTTTTGGGAGGGGAGCTAAGATGAAAAGCAATCTCAACCCTTTCCCACCAAAGGAAAATTTATTTGATGACAGGAGGAATGTCCTCAAGCTCAAATTATTTGCCCTTCACATACAGGGACCCACACAAATATTCAACCATTCTAGGTATATGTCAGTAGATATTTTTTCAGATTTTGCACAATTAGGCAACTATATTCATAATAATAAGACAGTTTCTATTGACAGATATTTTGTTTATTTTTTCCCTTTTGCGATATTTCATCTATGTTTTGCTGACTTCTTCGTGAAGCTGATAGTAATTTTTAAGGTTATATTGGAGCTTGAACTTTTGCCCAACCTTGTTTTTTCTTTTGTGTACATCCAAATGTTATTTAGTAACCACCTACCTAGGGAAGTTGTTTGCCAGGCTGGGTTTGATGAGAGATTTGATCCATTGGAGATGAAGCTGAGAGATGCTGAGAAGGACTGTCAAGGAAGGGAAGTTGTTTGTGATAATGAGGAAGTAGATGTGCTTGTTGAATAAGGGGTGGAGATTATACTTGTGCTTCTATGTTTACAAAAAGGGGGTAGGCTGGAAGAGAAGAAGTAACAAAAAGGGGGGAATGCTACTCTACATTTGGGCCAGGAAGCGAAGACTTGCCTGCGGATCCCGTATTATTATTATTATTGGCATTTCCACCCATTCCCATTATTATTATTATTACCCTTGGGCCAGGAAGCGAAGACTTGCCTGCGGATTCCTTAATATTATTATTATCCCACAATATTATTTTCCCACTATATTATTATTATGTGCATTATGGCATTATAGGCATCGACCCAGAGAGGAGATGACCTCACTTATATTACATTGCATTAGGAACACACAGGGCTACCTCATTTTGTGCATGACCATGGAGGGGGTGCAGTAGGATAGTCAGAGGACATACCTGGTACATCCCATAGATGGGCGTGACACATTTCCCCATTCCCCACACTTTGTAAGTGACTGTACAGGAACAGCACGACGCCCCACATTTCCCCCATAGGCGCCACTATCGTTGTTCACACAAACAATTAGGATTAAGAAAAACATAGAACACACAGTACATCAACACACTCTAACGAGATTAGCGCTGACATAACTGAATTGTTTACAAGTAATGTACTTTCTGAGATGATATTTCAAAGCAGATGTTAGTTTTGTTTTTCATTGTGGAGGATTAATCTGAGAACTAGTTTGTGTAGATATTTACCTTTGTGTTTTTAATAAGATGTAACATTGGGAAGACTTGGATAGGGCAGGATGATTGTTCCTTGCGCCTAGAGAATTATTGAATGTTTATGATGATAGGAGGCATACATATACTCCTGACTTGTTGCACCAGTGATACCCAACATTTATTATATATATCTTACTTACACCATATATGGTTTTGAATTTTGTGACCCCTTGCATAGTAAATGAGGATTATAGGAGTAAAAGTATACTCCATACACTGCATTACACTAATACCTATACACCTACATGGGTTTATAAGTGGTACCCATTTATATCGTATGATGCGATTAAACATTTCCCTACATGTAGAAATATTTCCCATATGATTGTCACTATGAACCAGTGTACTGGTTCCTCGCAACTTTGTTGCCACTACTACCCTGATTTTGTCGCAGCAGTATACTGCTGAAAGGAAACTGCGTTTCCATTAGTTTTTAAGATTCCCTTTGTACATTGTTCTGTTGGATTCTTAGTTTTAAGATCGATATCTTGGCAGAAATTTATAGTGTTTAGTTTACCAATTTAGTTACTCCCTAATTCTTTTTTAAATGTTTTTCCTAGATGTTAAGTACAGTTCCAATTGTAAAGCTTTTCAGTGGACTGGCACATTATTTCTTTTGTATCCTCTATCTTATGTATAGTTTTTATTTTTCTTGTAACCTGCCCATCTTCGGATTTTGGCAATGAGTAGACTTTTCTGTTTCTTATATCTAATTTTTCATGTAATTTACTATTTTTTATTACTGTTCAGTTCGTAAGTCTTTTTGTATTTTTAGATTAAGTTAAAAAATATGGCATAGCTCACACAAGGTCGTTTTGTTTTGTTTTATTGTTCGCAGACTGTCTGACTGACCGAGGTCCTAGGGGCAACTGCTGTGTCAGGAACCCGGGACATGAACATTTCTCGGCAGTGATAGGGACCTTTTGTTTTGTATAACTTATAGCACTACGATCTGCGACCGAACAGGACTTGGGCATTTAACCCATTTTGAGCAAAGTGTGTGTGAGAAAGTAGAAATAAGAAAGACGTTCATGAAACGAAAGACAGAAATAGGCAAAGCCTTATATTTTCTGTGAAATACACTCATATTTTGTGAACACACTATTATTTTTGTACAACATATCTGATTTTTGTAAAAGATATTTTTCCTTTTTTTAAATTTGTGAATGTTTAGATCTAAGATTTATCACTTTTCTTGAATATTTTATTTGGAATTTCTATTTGATATTGGTTAATTTTGTTTCATATTATGAACTGAAGTTCTGTTCCATATGTGGAATTTTTTATACATTTTGAAATTTTGATAATACTTCCATATAAGTAATTTTTTCATGTTATATATTTTGATATTGATGATTATTTAAAAGTGTGAATGAGCAAATACTTCAATAATTTTGTAATAACTTTGGTGTGAATGAAGAAACAGAGCGACCGCATAGGTTTAGGGATAAGTTTAGTTTTGGGAATTTTCCAAATTTCGGGGATTTTTCAATAATTTTTGGAGATTTTAACTTTCTTTTTGGGTTTTTCTTTGTCTCTTCAAGATGTTCAGCCAGTTTTTGTTTCAAAAATGACTTCAATCTTCGGGAGGCATGTAAGGTATCCCTCATTCTATTTTCAATATTCTGTTAAAATCCGGCCAAGTTTGGGGTTAACTTTAGTACCCGGTACCACAGTTAAAATCGAGTTAACAACACTTTGAGTATGGTAAAGTCAATAAATAGCACATAGCCAACATAAATAAACTCTAAAATGTATAAATCAATGATATTCCAGCGGGAAATAGGTTATCCCACATAAAAGTAAACCTTCAATACCAGATACTAATATTGGTTAGTGAGATATTCTGGACTGATTTAAAAGAAGTAAATGTAATATAATAATGAAGAGAGTGCCTAAACAAACCTTTTATCATGATTACTAAGCATTATTCCAGAGATAAATAATTAATTTCAATATAAATCAAACCTAACCCTAAATTTTGGCATATACCAGATTTTGGTATTTCTGTACAGTAGTAGAGAGCTAATAATAGCCAGGCCTCGACCTACAATAACCATAACATCACAGTAATATGTAGTTTCAGTGAGAGTTAAAGCAGTCCGTAAAAGTTTGTAAACAAATTGCATAAGCTATTTCCATAAACAATTTGAGACCTTTTAAGTAGTTTTAGGACTTTAAAAGTAGATAAAGACATAGTAAATAATCTGATCTTTCAGTTTTAATAAGTTTCAAGTAGTTCTAATCTGTAAAATATGAAATATTAGTGAAAACCGGGAGCCGGTAAATAGGCGAAATTTTCAATACTTTCAGAATTAATTCCAATAAAGCAAAACCATTTCAAAAGCGCTAAGAACATGTAAATGCCAGTAAACACACATAATTAGTTTTCTATAACCAATAAAAGAAATTTTACTAACCTTCTGCCTGTTAATCCAGTTTCGAAGTAACTTGCCATAGGCAACGTACACATTATATGCTTTTACAATGATTTTAAACATTGTCATCCGATATAAAGTAACTAAAAATTAAAGCGATCCGAAAGAGAAGTAAATTCATCTAAATCTTATAGTTTCCAGCCGTTTAAGTATTTTTAAATGCAACCTGAACACATAAAATGGATCACTCAACTTTAACAGTTTTTCATTAAAAAGCCTACCAAGATTCCGGGTTAAAAAGTAGTTCGCCTTAAAGATCCATTCTTTTAGCTTCATACATATTAATTTCATGTCATTTAAAGCAACAGAACCGATGTTATAGAATTTCTAAAATCACTCGACAACCTCCCACGAGGCAATAACCGAACGATTTTATCGTGTCCAAGATATAGCACCCGCAGAGATAAAACAACCTTTAAAATACGCAGTTTAATTCAGGCTACACATTAGTAATTTTTTCCGGCTTAATAATCAATATACTTTCAGAACTACACATAAAAACATAAATAATAAATATGGAGGATTTTGGGAAATCACTGTTTTTGCAATAACTTAATCATTTCACAACCAATTTAAACAAAGTTTACATATTTGAGAGGCTAAAATCGGGGCCAACAATTTGAGCATAGTTTCATGTTTGTAACTAAAGCCGATTTAAAAATTCTAAAATTCCTGACCGGTGGTGTAAGGCCGTAAAGATTTCCATATTTGGTCATGTCATCAGACATGAGAATTAAAGCTAAAATAAATTAAAATTTTTTATAAACCACTACGCCTGTATACCACAATAACTTTTGTCTTTTCAAGTTTTAAATAGAACACTTGGTAGAGAAGTTATAAAATTAAACATAAGGAATATTTGAGAGTGAGCAAGCGCTCAGCCGGAGCGTAGCATCACGTGAGGTAAAGCTATATAGGCGACGCAGCGCGCGCAAGCATAAGCTCGGTGATTTCAGTCTTTAGTCAAGCGTGCTTGAGTGCGCACGCTCCGTGCGGGCGCGGTCGCGTTGGTAGGCAGTGTAGGTGGGAGAAGTATAGCCGCCAGGAACCATGTTTGATTAGCGCCATCTTCAAAATTCGGTACAACCAACTTTCAGTATACCAGTTCTTGACATGTGACTTACTAACCTTCGTTTTCATTTTGGGGAAGTGCGTGTTTTGCTCTGTTTCACAATCTGTGATTTTCGGTGGACGATTTATATCCGATTGCCTTTGCTAACTGTTAACTTTTATAATTAATGTGAAAATTGCAAGAATATAATTCAGTTATTCAACTTTTGACTTTAATTTCTACAATAGCACCTTTCTTACAGGAGGTTAAATCTGTAAGTGGCGACTGTGGTCATTTTAACAGTTAGCATACCATATGGTTTAACATGGTAACAGAACTTTTCGGAACTTTGATAAATTTTGGAAGACTTTGAGTTCAGGTGATGAAGCCGATACCAACCCCAATTTCCCGCTAGATCCCTGACAAGGCCTACGGAATTGTCATCCGTGTTAGCAAACCACGACTGCAGACACATTCACAAATTCCTTCGCTAGAGTCCCGACCAAGATACTTAAGCTGGCGCTACCAGTGTAGGTGCTAGAACACTGTCATCGCATTGTAAAGGCCTCCTGTCATATCCCGTATATCCCTTCCAAACCATTAACCTTTCGGATAGGTGAGATGCACCCTCCGCCACACATTAGTGAATAGCGGAGTAATGATAATAATAATAATAATAATAATAAAGGTCACCGATTCAAGTCCTTCCTCGCAGATGGTTGCTTTTGAATGAGTGTAGTGTTTGTCTTGTGTTGACTTCACAATCGAGTGCCACATTACCTCAACCAAGGCTGACAAATTAGGCAGCAGGTTAAATGGTCAATGTCAGCAGATGGAGGCAGGTCAATTTTCAATAACATGCACTCCCAGTTTTTTTTCTGTTATTTTTTAAATAGCTCCATTATTACGGAATATTGATTATTCATTTTGTAATCAAATAGTGCAAGTAGAACATTACAAGATGCAATGAGGGTATGCTGAAGTCAAAATCCTCGAGAAGTAATTTTCAGAAATTTTTAATGACTAATACATATTAGTTCAATGTTATTTTTCAACAGTTTCATCGATCGGTCTTCTAACTATGATCAAGTAACTTTAATAATATGTTATATGAAGTTGTTTCTGTTACATTCGGCAAATGACTGTCAATGTATTTTCTAGTCTGGGTGCTCGTAATTCGAAAATGGGCATATTTCAAGTATGTATGGTCATATTCACAAGCTTTATTAGAGCAAAGTCTACTGAATAAGTGTTCTTCACTTCCTCAGAGCCACTGGTAAATAAACACTTCCTCGAAACATTTGTCAGATGGGTTATTTCCTCCTTGCGTCTGAATTGTAATTTCCTTTAGCCAGCAGAAAGATTTTCTTCTTGCGAAATATCCACGCATAATGTTAAAGAGATTAATATTCCTAAACACTCAAACTGAAATTAAATACCCCTCCCTGTGCACTAAAGAGCTTCACTACAGTCTGTCTACATTCCAAATTTTTTATCCTAATACCTTTTTAGAACTCAGCCCCCTGCGCCTCGTGAGAAGAGTCGACCCGCGCCGACGCTGCACAGCTCCTTCTCCGCTCGAAAACTAACTCCCACTGACAGCTGGCCCGTACTGCACCCGACTGCTCACCGGACTGGTGCCGCCGCCGCCGCCAGATGTCTCGCCGACTGCTGCTGCCCGCGCCGTTCGAATCGTCGCTGCTTGCCTATCTTGCACGCCGCCTCCAAAGTGCTAGATTTACTCAAAGCCTATCATCTCCGTTGTTTTTCGCTTCTTCTTCTTCTTCTTTTCTTCTTCTTATCTTCTTTTCTTCTTCTTCTTCTCTTGTTCTCCTTCTTCTTCTCTTCTTTTCTTCTCCTTCTTCTTCTCTTGCTACGTTCAGTTTCGACCTCGGCTCTATTAAACGAGTTTTTCTTGGACCGATGGTTGGCTCGAAGACCACGACTGATCACCAAACGTCGTTTTTGACCGTTTTCTTCTGACACCAAATGTCGCGGCGTATTTTCCGCCGCGGGTTTGTCAAGGATGGCTGAGTTGGCTATATGGCCGTGCGGTAACTTACTTGTCAGGATGTGTTACACGATGACACGGCTTTGGCATTCTTCTTGTCTCGCTACCTATCTTCTTGAGGAGTAAATAATGTTGAGGTGATTATTACTGAAACATTCTATTGGTACACCTCTTGGTTTATTGACACCTTATTTCCATGTGATACATCTTCGCTGATTTCCCTACAACAGAACTCCATAGCTTGCTACTGCTCCAAACGGACGAATGCTTTGGCTATCATGATGCGTAACTATTAACGACTTGCTTGACGGCTTGCTCGGCGGTGGTGCGCAGCGGTAGATACTCTAACTGGCATAGTGACAGTCAATTACTGCACTAATGATGTCTAACCAACATAGTGTCTGACTAGACTGATCAATCAGACGGACAGGCTGCCAAGACTGACCTGACCTGGACTAGCCTCACGGTCTAGCCCCGACTGACCCCTTACGACCCCTGGGCGTGTCCATATATCGCGACACCCAGAGTGACGTCGGCGTGACCGCTTTCCTAACCTACGGCTAGGTAGTCACCTTCCATCGTGTTCTCGAAACATCTCGATGGCTGGTCACGTATTGCTCCCATTTACTGGGTCAGCTGTTTACGCTAGCTACTCGAGCCTCCGCATGCGACCTCTTTGCTGTATTGCGGCTGACATTTTGCACAACCGCTGACGCTATCGAAACCTACTTTCCTCGGCCGTTGTCCACTACGCCAACCGCCTGACAACTTATCGCCGTGCTTTACTTCTCTAACAATTCAAATATTATAATTACAATTTTGCCTATTACACTAATACCTTTTTAGAACTCAGCCATGTTACTAGTTGGCACCAAACAAAGAATATTTTTTGTGAGATGAGGTGGACCTGTGAGATATTTTTGAAGGTGGCCAATTGCCTTTTGGTTCAATAAATTTGTGTTTAAATTTTTAATGGCATTCCTCCGGATAGCCATTCATCCAGCTAAGCTGTTTTGTGTGTTTATCCTGTGTACTGATCTATTTCCAAATAATTTTTGCTCATACAATTGAAACACGACACAAGACATACAACAACACCTACTTTAACACCCATGCCCCTGGCCGGAATCGCACCAGTGACTGAGAGTCCCGGTAACGCTGAAGCTAAACCATTCGGAAGGACATGGGTTGAAATCTTCGTGCATCCATCCGTATTTCGATATTGCATGATCAATCGAAATCATTCCTTGAGTTTTGGGATGATTAAGTGAAACGGCCATGGCTGAATTCCTTCCCGAAACGTGCCCCCAGTCCTCTTTCCTCTATGATGATTTTGAAGTTGACCAGCCCTAAAACAACACCGAATTAGAGACTCTCCACATGTGTAAATAGCACTTTACTCCTTCACTACCATGTTAGGCCGTCGTATAAGACAAATCCAACAAGGAAAAGGTGCAAAACACACCACAGCGATATAATTATTTTTATTTGAGAAATAATTTTTGGCTTCTTGCTTTAAATCTCATTGAGGTCATTAGAGGCAGTAAAGGACTGGGGGCAAGTAATGGGAAGGAATTCAGCTATGGCCTTTTGAAGGAACAATCCCGGCATTCGCCTGAAGTGATTACGGGAAACCGTCTAAAACACTTACCAGGATGGTTAGATGGGGATTTGAACCCACAACCTCCTGAAAGCCGGATTAGGGTGTTACTACATACCCACCATGTTCTTTTTTTTCGTCTTCTTCATATCTTTGACACCAATGTGATATGAATCCTGATAGTATTGGAAACTAGGATCGGGTAAGAATTTCAGCCACGGCTTTTGGAAGGAATTTTTCCGGAGTTCAGCTGGAGAGATTTACGAAAAGCATGGAATACTGAAATTGGATGCCCGGCGGGGTATGAATTCGTGTCCTCCCGAATGCCAGGCACCAGTGTTACCTATAACCGATCGGAATTGGAAGGCAGGAAGTAATGCTTGACAGAAAATTTCATATTAGTTTCAGTGTTAGAAACAAAGAGAGATATGAAAGTTTTCCTACTTCCCTCTTCTAGATTTAAAGTCTGGAACCGCTAATTCACATTGCAGATGGATTTATTTATTTATTTACTGTTCTTAATTATTATTATTACTACTAAAACTGTTGCTACTGCGTTCAAGTTAAGCTTAACTTTTAAATATGGTATGGTGAAAACAAAATGAAATTGTTAATATTCCGAACTATTTAATTTTCTATAAATAGTTTATTTATATTTCGTGTCTTAGTTTACCATTAGAGTTCTTTCGTAAATGCTTTTTCTACTTACCCTTAACATTCGTGTGTATTTGGAAAAAGAATTACATAATGGTTATCAAAATTACGAAAAAAGTGTTATCATCTCTCTATAATCAATCGGTTTGGTTATTTCAATAATTATTATGACTAAAATGGTGATATTCGTGATTATTTTTACTGTATAACTTTGAACTTTGCGTCTACGAGTTTCTTGCATATTTTTAGTGTTGGGTAAAGCGCTGGGTATGAGAGGTCTATTTTATCATTAATTTAGAGTACCACCGACCAGTTATGCTATCTCATGCGGTATTCGTGTCTAGAACGAAGCATAATCGAAAGGCGAGGTGTTTCGCGAATTATGTCCCCGACAGTACATTTTATCCTTGGCATCAGTGATTTTTGTTTTCTTTTTGAGTGACATGTCACTTAGTTTTTGTTGTTTCTTTCATAAATAAACCAACACTACACTGTAGTACTGCAATCTAGTGCTAGTTTAATGGTAAACATGTATACGCAATCAGCAAGAGAAACAGCCGAAGATACATGTATAAAAGAAGTGAAACACGTTCAGAATACAAATAAATGAACATAAATTAAATTGCCCTGGCAGTATTTACCTATCGGTATTATAAGCAATCGACAAAAATGATTCACAACTTCCAGATATATGCAAATCTTGTTTAGATCAATGTTTTAAAACTTGTGATATGTAATTGAAGACAGTGAAAATCTCATCATTATGACTGCATACAGTCCGTCTTCTGGGAACGCTATTCTCTTTCTGAAATATCTTGCACTTTTACTTAACACTTTTAAACAAACAATTGGTTAACACAGTAATGTGTGATGCTTTTTAGTATTATTATTAATAATAGTTTAATGTGATGGAGCATATGTTCTGATGGCAATTCATCTAGTCATCTAATAACCCCGTTTTTATTAAATTTTCTTACATACCTTGAGTGTTAAATTCCAACCCCATCTACATACACAATTTACGAATTTTAATTTTAAATTCTTTCAGCTTTTTTGTTATTTTTTCCGATCCCTTATACTCTTACCCACAAAATAAAATTTTCCTACTTCCTTTTTCATGAAATTGAGTGCCAGCTTGTGGTCATGGTCATCTCTTTCCTTCCATGCACCATTCCTAATTCTTTGACCAAGCCCCATCACCAACATATGCCTTGTGTACTCTCTTTACCCACCCCATCTTCCAATGACTTACAATCCAGCTCCTTTATCGTATCAGGTACTGACTGGGTTGCGATAATTTCCACACAAAAATCCAGCTGCTCTTCTTTGCTCACTCTCTAACCTCTGTATTCGATACTCAAAATGTGGGTCCCATTCTACAGCACCCTATTCAAGCAATGATCTGACCAATTTTTTGTAAACCAATTTCTTAGCTTCTCTGGTACATCCTTTCATTACCCTCTCCAGTATATGAAGGGTTTTATAACCTTTTCCTACCACCTGCCCAATGTGTTTTTCCCATTTGAGTTTATTACTGAATGTTGCGCCAAGATACAGGGTGCGCCAGAGAAACTTACTTATTTGAAAAAATTCCCGCGCGGTGAGTTGGGCCGGTAGAGGGGCGAGAGGGGGCGCATCTGGAGGGGGAAGTTCCCAAGTTTGTTTCTCCCTCCAGTCAGTTGCCATCATGCTTTGGTCTAGAGAGCAGCGGGCCTTCGCAGTCGAGAGCTACTTTTCTAATTGTCGCTCAATTGTTGCTACACAACGTGCCTTCCGCGCTCGCTTTGAAATTCCTCCTCACAGACTCGTTCCTGGCCGTAATTCCATTCTGTCGTGGGTTAACTCATTTCGGGAGTGTGGAAGTGTCGCTAAACCCAGAAATGGACTTCAACGGACCATCAGAACTCCGGAAAATATCGAAAGAGTGAGGCAGTCAGTTGTGCGTTCTCCCCGGCGTTCGGCTCGCAAACACGCAGCTGCTATGGGAATTTCTGACACCACTGTTCGACGAATTCTCCATGAAGATCTTCAATTTCATCCCTATAAATTGGCTGTTGTGCAAGAATTAACTGAACGCGATTTTGTTGCCCGTCAAAAAGCATGTGAAATGCTGATTGACAACCTGCCTGAAGACGCGGTCGTTTTTTTTCAGTGACGAGGCTCACTTCCACATTTCCGGCAGCGTCAACAAGCAAAACATGCGTTATTGGTGTGGTGTAAATCCACGTGAGCTTCACCAGAAGCCACTTAATTGTGAGCGAGTTACTGTCTGGTGTGCGATGTCGGTAAGGGGAATAATTGGTCCTTATTTTTTTGAAGAAAACGAACGCGCAGTTACCGTGAATGGAGCTCGTTACAGGAACATGATCGAGGAATTTTTTCTTCCAAGACTCGAAGAAATGAACGTTAGGAACGTGTGGTTTCAGCAAGATGGAGCCACAGCTCACACAGCACGAGACTCAATGAAATTGTTGCGACAACATTTCCCCGACCGCCTCATCTCTCTCAGAGGCGATCTCCAATGGCCGGCACGCTCTCCAGATTTGACTCCGTGCGATTTCTTCTTATGGGGTTATTTGAAATCCCTGGTTTATGTCGATCGTCCACGGACCATAGCACACCTCAAGAACAACATTCGCGACGCCATTGCCAACATACCGATTGATATGCTGCAAAGAGTGGATACGAATTTCAAAAATCGACTTCATCAGTGTATGCGCAATGGGGGTCGCCATTTATCCGATGTCATTTTCAAGACTGCATGAAAAAAAAATTGGGATATTGTATTCTCAAATAAAAAAAAATTTAAAACAATAACTGAAGTACTTTTGTTTTTATTGACCTTTCAAATAAGTAAGTTTCTCTGGCGCACCCTGTATTTACGTTTCAAGCCTTCCACAAGCAAATCTGACCCCACCACCACCTTATAATCAAAAATAACATTTAGGTGTTAATCAATGTACCCAATAAGCTGACTCTTTTTAGCATTTATTTTCATTCCATGTTGACCAACTCAGCAAGATATCCTGCCCCACATCACCCTGTAGTTGTTCACAGTCTTCTACCACTTTGATACTATTATATATCATTATGTCATCTGCAAACAACCTAATCTAACATCTGATAGTAAACCACCAACAAACTCATTAATTAGAATATTTCACAGCAAAGGCCCCAATATGCTATCCTTTGGCACACCCATATTCATTTCTATATGTTTTGATAGTGCATGTGAAACACAGCTGGCCCTATTTACACATGACGTAATGAAAGTTATTGATGCAGGTTCACAAGTAGATACAATTATTTTAGATTTTCAGAAAGCCTTCTACTATGTGCCACACAACCGAATTTTTGTGAAGCTTCGAGCGTATGGTATATCGGATCAACTTTGTGAATGGATAAAGGATTTTCTAACTGGTCGGTCACAGTATGTCGTCGTTGAAGGAGAAAGTTCTTCTAATCTAGATGTTACATCGGGTGTACCTCAAGGAAATGTAATAGGACTTCTTCTTTTCTTAATCTTGGAAAAAAAATGAAAATCATTTTTAGATTGTTTGCTGATGATGCGGTTATTTATAGGGAAGTAAGGAATTTGGGCGATTGCTTAGAAATTCAGTGTGATCTGGATGTTATTTTTGCATGGTGTGCTGAGTGGCAACTTACACTAAATTGTAAAAAGTGCCAGACAATGAGCACAATTAACCAAAAGAATCCAATTGTTCAGAAATACAAGTTAAACCATTCAGTTATTGATATGTTCGATTCTATGAAATATTTGGGAGTAACAGTACAAAGGAACATGAAATGGGATTTACACATTAATTCGTTAGTAGGCAGAGCTAATTCTAGACTGTGATTCATAGGTCAAATCTTGAAAAATTGTAATGAACAAACAAAGGAGATAGCGTATAAATCTCTTGTGAGTCCACATTTGGACTATTGTTGTGCCATTTGGGATCCGTTTCGTAAGGGGTTGATCGAAGTGTAGAGAAAGTACAGAGAAGAGCTGCTCGATTCGTGACCGCTTGCTACAGTTCTTATGAAAGCGTCACAGAACTGATTAGTAGACTATGCTGGGAGTCTCTGGTAGATAAGACGATGCACGTTTCGTTTAAACTGATTGGTAAACATGTGTACTCCCACTTTCACTTACGAGTGTAGTGCAGTACTTCTTCCACCAACCTATTTGAGCCGGAATGACAGGAAAGATAAGATTAGAGAAATAAGAAGCCGCACTGATTCTTATACGAATTATTTTTTTCCTCGTGCCATTAGGGATTGAAATGCACAACAAAGAGATTAGCTTTGGTGCTGAGCACCCTCTGCTACCCACAATTTTGTGAATTGCAGAGTATATATGTAAATTTCCAATTCTAACGCTTTGTTTTCTGGCTTTTAAGAATTCCTCTACGCAGCAAGTCTCTTTTTCATCTGCTCCAACAGCTTTCAACTTATTTAAAACCATTTTATGATTTACTCTGTCAAATGCCTTAGAAAGATCTTGCATATAACCCACCATCTGAAATTCACATGAATATCCTTTCCTAAAGCCATGCTGTCGATCAGCAAAGCAATTTCTTTCCTCACAGACATATCTGATGTAGCTGCATATCAATCTCTCCATCATTAAGTCTGTCACTAATGCCAAACTAATCAGCCTATAATTTTCAATCCTATTTGTCTCTCCTCCTTAATGAACTGGTACCACTATCCCACTTTTTCAGTCCTGAGTTGCAAGACTCATTTTGAATCAAATTTCAAAGTCATGTACAATATTTTATTCCATAATCTTTAATACATATGCAGTAATATTATATACACCAGCACCTTTCCACTTTTAGCTTTCTCATTTCCTACATAATTTTCTAAGGATCTCTTTCAAATTTTGTAGTTTCCTCATTTATACTTATATATACAAAAAATCAGATAGGATAGGGAAAATAAACAGTTACCCGTCACTTACCACAGATGAAGGCAGGAGGGCGAGACACGTAAAAACACAAACAAATACAAACGAATTGCACAATATTTCGACTTTAGTCTTAGTCATGTGGGAGGCGAGACATATGGCAGGGGGAAAGATGTGGTCACATCCCAACCCGCCACATTCTAATTTCAAAAGTTGTTATAGAAACACAGTTTTTATCAGATTTTTGATGGACCACTGCACACATATACTTTAAAACATAGAAAAATGTACTGCTTACATTATGTTTACAAAAAAAACCCACTCTCACCCATCAACCTTCTTAAAGAAAATTTACACATGAAACCATTCAGTTTTTTGCAATGTCTTTCATTTATTTAGTACATGTAAATCTGTCTGTTTAGTATATGTATACCCACTTAAGAAAGGAAAAGAGGCATTGCAACGCATGCTGGGCAAAGCTAGTATATACAGGCCCTCCAACAGTATGCTAGCAGCATCTTCGAAGCCCTGATTTCCCACAATTACCCACCAGATTTAGTTCACATACAAGTGTCATGGGCCACATCACAACCCACTCAACCTTCCAGCAACCCACAACCCTCTAAAACCAACCACAGCCCTGTTTTGATCACCCGATACTTCCTGGGTTTGGATTCCGTAAACCGATTTCTGCAACAAGGTTATGACTTCCTTTGAGCCTGCCCTGAGATGAGAAACTTCCTTCCAAAAATCCTCCCACAACGCGCTTCAGCAGATCTCCAAACATCAACTCTTGGTCCATAAACACGGAGCCACCCAGCCTATAACACAACCCCAAGGTCCGTTTCTTTGCAACAGATACTGCTGCAAATTATGCAGTATGCACCCACCTTCCACCACCTTTACCAGCCCCATTACTAGGGAAAGCTTCTCCATCACAGGACTTGCTATGTGTATCATCGCACCTTATATATCAACTTACCTGTAACGACCCAGCCTCCTACATTGGTCTGACAACAAATCTACTGGCCATCAGAAAAAAAGGACACAGACAATTGGTATTAACCCAGAATCCTGTATCTTATCATGCCACCACTCATGGAACCAACAATTTTAACATGTTTTGCGGTCCGCGCCATGAGAGTCCTTTCAGACGAAAGCAGCATTTCGGAACTCAGAAGGTGGGAACTGGCTTATCAGTACCAACTGGGTAGCAGACAACCACCAAGACAAAATTTAAGATAGCACCAATTTTGCTCCCACCCATCCCCCTCACCTCCTACCTTTTCCCACAGAACCATCGCTTGCCAGAACCTATCTTTTTGTAGTTTGTAACTTCTAATTTTGCTTAATTTTAAATATCCATTTTTTTTAAAAATTTGAAAAAAAAAAATATTTTTAAAAAAATTTTATTTCGCATATCTCTCAGTTTTTTTTTTTTGCACACACATCCGTTACTTAATAGGCAATTAGGACCTACAGCTGACATCTACTGTGCTTCTGCGACGGGTTCCTAATGGACAGGTTTATCATCTATTCATTAGTATTTTCTAGCTTATGCCTTCCTTCCCCCACCCGCACTTCCCTCCGTGTTGTTTCCCTCCTTCCCTCTCCCCTTCCTCATGAGCTACCGGCCATGCAGGCTTACTCATTTGGCTGCCACTTTGAAGAAGGGCCATAGGATAGAAAATTTTACTCTAGGTTTTTTCGTGTTTCAATGCCGCAGGAATCCTCTTCTATGGTAAGCGATGGTTTTTCTCCTATCCAAATGTTTAATATATATATATATATATATGTGTGTGTGTGTGTGTGTGTTTGTCTCTGTGTGTGTATTTCATACACTCCCAGCACTCTAATCACCCTCAAATGACTCCCAACCCAGCCCCTTTACTATGTAAGTTACTGATCGTGTTCACCGGCTTCTGTATCTGATCTCCAAAATGTGAGTCCATACTACACCACCATATTCAACCACTGGTGTAACCAAAATTTTGTAACCCAGTTTCTTCATTTCTCCGGTAAATCACCTCATCTCCAGTAAATTAAGGATTTTGAATTCTTTTCCTACCACCTGCGCAATGTGTCTTGCTCAGCAAATACCATGCCATTTCAGGTCTCAAATAAGTGATACATTACTCACCCTACAATTATAAAAAATCTTTAGATGACTCTTCTTAGCATTAACTATCTTTATCGTATGTTGTCCTACCCAACCAGATATCCTGTCCAGATTACCCTGCAGCAGTTTGCAGTCCTCTTCATTTTTGATCCTATTATATATCACTACGGCATCTGGATATATTCCAAAGTATATCCCCCCCACCCAACCAAAAAAAAAAAAAAAAAAAAACTGCCATCCTTTAAAAAAGGCTGTTTTTTTTCCCACCAAAACATCATACATAATCAAAAGGCTGTACCTGGTTTTATGTTTAAGTTCTCCAACTTCACTTGTAACATCCGCTTGTTATGTTTCCTAATGAACGTAAAACTCCTGGAATGTTTTAATATCATCATCTCCAATGAGCCTTGTCAACAGCTTATTTCCAGCTGATATGCAAAAAAAATGCTAATATTTTGGATCATTATGTGGTAGTAAGCACAGTTAATCGAAAAGTTAACTTCGTTAATTGTTAATCCGCTACTCAAAAAGTTAAATTCGATAATTGTAAAAGCGTTACATTTTTGCAAATTTAATGCAAGTTAAAGTTAACTGTTAAAAGTTAACCATCTAAAAGTGGAGCTGATGTTTATGTATTGCGATAGGTATTACTGCAAGCAGTACCAAGGTGCTATGTACCATAATGTAAATTAATAATATGTCGACGCAATGTCTTTTATTTTTTTTACTTATGGCTTTACGCCTAGTCGAGTCAAGGTCATTAGAGGCGGTATGGGATTGGGGACAAGGAACGTGAAGGAATTTGGCCTTTTGAAGGAAGTATCCCGGTATAAACCTGGAGTGATTTGGGGAAACCATGGAAAACGCAAATTTGGATGCCCGGACGGGGATTCGAACCGCCGTCCTCCCGAATGCGAGGCCAGAGTGTTAACCACTATGCAATGTCCTTCTGGAAATTGAGTTTTTACAGGGGTTCAACATTTTAATCAGCTTCTCAAACATATCGGATTCTTTGGCATGTAGTGAAATCACATTGGCAATGAAAAGGTTTACAGTACATCGGTCCTCACCAAGTTGGAATACGACGGTGCCAGTAGCTAAGATGCCAAATGTTTTATTGACGTAGTCTTTCATTAGCAGATGAAGATGAAAACAAAACAATTCTGCTGCTATCTACATCAGAAGAAGTCTTTGAATTATTTTTATTTTTTCCCATGAGTTGACCTTGCTTTTGCTTTTTCTTCAAACTGTTCATATTTTGATATATGCATCCTCTTCATATGCTGTTTAAGATTATTAAGGCCTTGATTGTAGAAAGTTTAGGCAAACACAGTTTGCATTTATAAATCAACTGTTCTCTGTCTTGATTTAAATGAAATATAATTGCTTAAATGTGGCCAAGGATTTTAATATTCTTGTTGCTATTGTTAGCATTGGTGTTTTCATTATTGGATTTAAAAGTTCAGTTTCCATGATGTAATCATATAATGAATGTCGGTTTAATTTATGGCACTAACACCAAACCAATACTAAGTAAAAAGTGACATTTTCCTGGTGGTAAAAAAAAGTTGGATTACAAAAACATCAAAATCAATCAGCGATCGAATTAGAAACGAGTAGCGAGCGCAGGTTTGCAAACGTAAAACAGAAATGCTTCAAAACTCTCGCTTTCCTACTCTGGCCCACACCATGCCTAGCATAACTGTTATATATGCATCACGCTGACACTCGCATTACCTACCTACTTATAATTTGTTTGCTATTTGACTTGCCAAACAGTCGAGCGTGGTGTGGAGCGCAATTCAAACAAACCAAGTACGTCAAATACCAATGCAACAGACTAAAGTTAACAGTACTTCAATTTAATAGTAGTTAATAAGAACATTAACGATTCTTTAGGTTAACTTAAAAGTTAAATTTTTGCAATTTTGTTCACTTTGTTAATTAACGATTAATGGATTAACAGTTTTCTGCCCAGCTATAGTAGTAGGCTAGTGGAAAAACACATTAGAGACATTACAGGAAAACATTTCAGGACTCCTGCATTCATTAGGGAGGGCAATAAGGCGATTACATTTCATACTTGCAACCAGCAATTCTCTCTCCACTGAACAAGATGTGGCTAAAACAAAGTGGTAGAAAAATTGGGAGTGTCACAGGGTAGCATATTGGGACCATTGCTATTAATTATTCCAATAAATGATGATGTTGAAGTTAGGTTGTTTGCAGATGACATAATGCTATATAATTGGGTGAAAATGGTTGAGGACTGTGAACAGTCGCAGGCTGATCTAAACAAGAAAGCTGGCAGAGATGGTAAACAATCAGGTAAATGTAAAGAAGAGTCAGCTCATTAGTTACACAGATAAAAAACCAAAGGTAAATTATGATTATAAGGTGGGGAAAAAATTGCTTGTTGAACACTTGAAATGTAGATATCTTGGCATAACATTTGATTACAAGTTCAATTGGGCAGGACACACTGGACAAGTAATGGGAAAAAGATTTCAAAATCCTGTTCTTGCTGGAGAGAGTGATGAGGGGATGTACCAGAAAAGTAAAGGAATTGGGTGACAAAACATTGGTCAGTCCATTGCTTGAATATGGTGGTGTAGTATGGGACCCATATTTTGTGTATCTAACACAGGAATTTGAGGGCATGCAAAGAAGGGCTGCTAGAATTGTCTTTGGAAAATACCGTAGAATACAATCAGTAACTGATATGATAAAAGAGCTGGAAATGGATTAATTGGAAGACAGGAGTAGGGTGAAGAGAGTCATGGGAGTGTACAAAGAGTATATACGTGATGAGGCGTGGAAAGATATTGGTGTAAGAATTAAAGAGTAAGGCCCAGAAGCGAAAATATGGCCTAGACCACTCTTAAGGATTAAAATACATTATTCTATATAACTCAAATTTAACTGATAGCCTAAATAAAATGAAAAGGTTTTACGGTGCACTTAATTGTTGTGAAGTTTTAATCCTTACTCTCTTTATTGTAAGTAATAACTAGGTAAAAAGTACTTAACAAGGCACCAGTAATTTAGTTTTCATTTATAACTTAAACTCGCTTTATATTCGGGCAGCAATATACGCAACCTGTACCAGAATGGAAAAGCACTGAACAGTAAGTACATGGGACAAGTTGTACACATCCTTTCATATGCCTTTATTAAGTACATATGAAGTTCATGAAACTTGCCCGCTGCACTACATTCATTATAATGGCATTGCAATGTATTTCTATGGCATCATGAAAACATGCCAGTGATTTTACATTCATTGCTGCAGAATGCAGACACTTTTGTTGCTGCAAACGTGTGATTAGAAATGGAGTTCAAACTGTACTTTTAGCTCTATTACATACAGTAACTTTCATGTACACACTTTTTCTGAAAAGGTAGCCTATGTCCTCAGGAAAGTGTGTGACAAATTTCAAACAACAGGCATAACCCAGAATAGTTATACACCAGCAGTCAATACAGGGAATGAATTATTGCTTATGTTATGTCTTTTACAAATGAAATCTTTTACAAATTAAATTGTTACCTTTAATGCTCAGTTTTGCTTAACATATAGTTTTCACTGTGACTATGTAAATCTTATTAATCATGATGTGTTCAGTATCCTAGATGTCTTTCCTCACTCAAATGAAAATACTATATATAATAAAAATATGGGGGATTCTACGATATCCGAGCCACTAAAATTTGATGCATTTTTGGGTCGATTCTTATGCATCTCGATGAGACAAATCGTAAGTAAAGAATAAGTTTTTTTTTTTGATATCTCGCTTACTTCTCGAAATAACGTATCTCAAAATTGAGGTGATCAGGTTGAAAAGCAATCTGGACCAGAAAAAAAATTTACCCAATGTCATATTTGATGACGAGTTCTTCTGCAACTCGACGAGACAAATCGAAAGAATATCATATTTTGATACCTGTCTTAGTTCTCGAGATAACGTATCTCAAAATTGAGGAGGTTAGGTTGACATGTTGCCTGAACCAGAAAAAATTTCGCAGATGTCTCCAGGAACTGTCATGATGAATATGTTTTCTTCCTAGCTGTGGTGGATAGTTTGTTATATGGCCTGGACCAGAAAAAATGTCACCAAATCCACAAGAAATTATACCCATAACTGATTTTTAAAATTCTATATCTAGAACACTAAGCGAGATATCAAAAAGAAAAATTTATTCTTTACTTTCGATTTGTCTCGTCGAGATATATGAGAATCAATCATTAAATTTTCGTGGCTCGCATATCTATGTATTGCCAAAGTAAACACTTATTATGGCCGGCAGAAAACTATCTTCTATAATTCAGCTGCCATTAACTGTATCGCAATTTCTAGTCTCTGGAACAACATGCCAAAGTTAAATCTGGCTTAGCTCTGTATTTGCAGATAAAGCACTGTAATGACAAAACTGAAATTTTGCATACAATTAATATAAGCCCAGTGCAACTGAATAATGTACATTCTATCTTATGCAATTTTACGAAATTGAAATACACGGCCCTCTATATCCACTTACTAATTACTCTGATAATTATTCTGATAATCCACACCTCCATAATTACAAGATCGGCAGGCACTTTTTCGTCGAGGTGTTCTTTTCATTACTATCAGCTAATCAAATAGTAGTATATCACTATCTCCACGAAACAGATAATTGAAAGGCGCGCTTTGGTCAACACTATAGCCAAAGATTGTAATTATTCTTATCAGAGGCAAGAAGGAAGATTCAGAAAGTGGTTTTAAATATTTACTTGTAATTTATAAGATAGACAACAGATATAATCACTCCGGCAACATCCAAGCCCGGTAATTAATTGACTTAGTGTGATCGAGTTAAAGAAAAAGGGGGTTGAAATTAATTAACACAACCAACGTGGAATACAGGTGCAAAAATCGAAACGTCTGCTAGAGTCTGATATTGTTACCGCAGCATAGGTCATCGGGCCTATCGTTCGTGTTCAGAGCATGGAGGAAGGAATATATGGAGACGAAATAACACTAAAGCGGGGTTTAGACGATCGGACCGGATCTGAAAAAACGGGCCCAAAAATCGGGCATCCGACAAAGTGTTCCCCCACCACTCTACAAGATTTTCCCTTGGTCGATTGTTACACGATCCGTTTATCCGGTGCGGATTTTCCCGGTCCGTTTTCATGGCGAGTAGGCACCTTTCTACTTCTCGAAACATTCTCTGTCATCAGCTCTCGTAAATTCAAGGAAGCTAGCCTGTTTTTATGCCTACTGGTATACCCGGATTGCCCGATTCTGCCGTTCGTTTTGTGACAGTATTCTTTTGGATAACATTTGTTCTTGATTTATCAAGGTTTTTATATTCTATTATTTATTTATAGCTGTGTTTGCAATGGCACTGGCACCTATTGAAGGCAGCCTATTAATGAAAGAAGAAAAAGTGTAATTGAAATATTGTTCCTTGCTTGGTTCCCATAAATGCTTTAAGTAGGCTATTTCAGATCAAATGTAAACCCATCTGGCTGAAAAGAACTCACGCTTAACAGCGGCCGTCCCCTGCCTTCAGTATGTGGAATGGAAGATTTAAAAAAAAAAAAAAGAAGTAGGCTATCTCAAATACGTTGGTAATTAATTCTTTTTCTCCAGCATATATTTCCTTTTTCCATTACAGATACAAAAACCAATGGTACATGAAAGTATAAAAACTTAAAAACGATAAGAAAAAACCTAAACAAAAAGTTAAACCCCGCAACAAATAAGCCCACGATAAAGGATAATAATGAGAATGGTATGAGGGAGGGTTTACTAGGAGCGAGAGAATACAGGTCCGGTCTGGAGGGGCATTTACACGTGCAGTTGTACGTGTGGAAAGGTGGGGCGACCAGATATCAGGACTATTTTTGATCCGATCACCCGATCACGTCGCCCCGCCCACATCTGATCCGGTGCTGCCTTTACACGTCACGTATTCTCAGGTCGGAGGGGCGGAGCACCTGTTTTATCAGGTCTGATCCCATCATATAAACCCGGCTTAAATCTGTGAAACCTCATATAAAAACTCGTCTCTTACTGCGCATGCGCGGCGGCCATAGGAATAACCCCAAAACATTGGGATCTTTCCAATGTGTATGCTGCTGAGAATAATTCATTTTATAATATTCTGAAGTTTTCTATAATGCCAAGTTGTGTTGCATACGGTAGCACAAACAGAAAAGATGGGAAACAACCTGGAATAACATTTCATAATTAAGTGACATTGTAATTATTGTAAGTGTCTGATAGGTAACTGCAACATTAGGGCCTATCGTTATAAATTTATTCATTGCTATCAACAGGATAATGTCGTTCTCAAATATTTGTTGGTGTAGTGTAGACAATCAGCATATGTTACTACTTTGCACATAAAAGGCTAGCCTTATTGTAAACAAGTGTTGGAAGTCTAATTTAAGCGGGTCAAATTTACATCGCGATGCAATGAATATGGTATTCTGCATGCTTTAGTCCAGTTCAGTTTACAATGAAAATGTACGATGAAATTAATTCTGATAATTTGTGCTGTGCGAACTATGAAACGTGATGAACCAAATGTTCTTGTCAGTGGCGTAGCTAGGTCAACAAGGGCACGGTGCATAAAATTTATCTTGGGCCCTCAGTCCAGATGGGCGACCTTTTTTTGCTTTGTTTTGCTGGAAGAGGCCCCCTGAGCTGAGGCTGGGGGCCCCTGAGTTGTGCTTGGGGCCCCCGAGCTGTGTCTCAGTGGTCCCCTTAGACGACGGTAGAGCTAAAAAAAAGTCGCCAGTTTGCCGTGAAGGCCCGTGGGTCCTCTGAACTTCGTTTGGGGGCCACCTGAATTATGCTTGGGGGGGGGGGGGGCTGAGTGTAGGGGTCCCGGTGCACTGCACCGCCTAGCCCCATTGTAGCTACGCCGGTTGTTGTTACCCGAAATTTAGTTCGCGATACATTTCACGTGTTTAGATGAGTCTACATAGTTTGATTTTGTAGTGGCAATATTAATGGAAATGTGGGTAGGTTGAAATCAGCATGTACCAGAAGGGACAAACAATTTATTATTAGTTGTTAATAATTTCATAAGCACCATATTAGTGACACAACGTGTATCACGTATCGCAATGTATACTACTCCCATTTAAGCTTCTGACTTTTGGAGACAGCATATTTCGAGAAGTAAAAGAGATATTGAAAATTTTTGTTTACTTTCAATTTCTCTCATCGTGTTACATAAGAATCTGTTATCAAATTTGATTTTGGGGATAATTTTCTTTTAAATTTCAACCTAAAACTCTTCACTTTTGAGACAGTATATCTCGAGAACTTAGCGAGATTTCGAACATTTTTTTTTTTGTTTATTTTCGATTTGTCTCGTCGTGTTACAGAAGAATCTAAACCAAATTTGACCATGTGGAAATGTTTCTTCCGAATTTCGACCCAAACCACCTCACTTTTGAGACAGTATTTCTCAAGAACTAAGCAGGATATATATATATATAAATTATTCTTCATTTTTGGTCTGTCTTGTAGATTTAAGTAATAATTCATCATCAAATTGCGGTGCCACAGTTGTCGTATGATTCCCTTGAGGTTTTTGTTCCTATTTCCCGTGTTTTTACGGCCGACCAATATCGCGATCTCCCCACCCCACTTCTCTCTAACTGGTTTCACTCCTGTGTGTGGTGAAGGTCCCTTGCGTCGTCTCCTTATATTCCTACCTCCATGGTTCAGAGTGTTAGGAATTTCTTTCGGTTATTATTTTTTTTATTCATGACTAAAGTCAAGCTCCCAATCCCTTACCTTGTTCCAATTAATAATTAATTAATAATAAAAACAATCTTTGCAAAACTTTAGCTCATTCGGGCAAATAAAAAATAACCACCAACTACCCCGAAATTCTGAAATTTAGGTACGCTTGAAAGTCTTAATTGTAGATAAACAATATTTTTAAAAAATATTTTTCTCTTACATTAAATCATTGTTCAGACTTATCCTTTATATTGTAAGGACATGTGAGATGTGACAGCAAACAGATAGGAGAAGGGTTCTTTCAAAGCTTGGGGCTGAGTTCAGTTATAGGGCAAGATCGTATTTCTATCGCCATCAGCTGAATTATTTATTTGTAATAACTTGTGCACACTCGATAATGTTTTATTGTTCTGTATTTTGGCTTCTGTTTAGAAATTAATATGCAAGTAAAATACATACAAAACTTAGGTCATTAATACAAATAATAAATAAGTTAAAAGAATAACCTCTGATGCTTTTCTCTTTCATAAAAGTTTACACAGCTGACATGTGATTCTTGTGAAGACATCTTCCTACTTCAGTGAAATGGTATCTACTGTAGGTAGTTCATCCAATTACTAAGAAAAGATTAAGGTGTCTCTCTTGCTGGCTACACTTATCATCAAATCATGGGTGCAAAAAAAAAAAGACAAGTTTTTCTAGAATCGTTGGACAATCTCTTTGATATACCGTCAAACGGGATTACTTGGTAATGCAATCCAATTTAAGACAAGATGAACGCATGGAAGAAGGAAATATATGAAGGAAAAGTGACGTTAAATCTGTGAAGCAGGCTCTAAACTCTCGCGCATGCGCAGTGGCGGCAGTAGCGATATTGCGATCCCAAACAAATGCGATGTTCACATTGTGTTAGATGCTGTGATTATTTCATTTTGTAATGTGTATAAGTGTTTTATAATGCCATCTTGTGTTCCATACGGTTGCACAAATAGGCAAGAGAGGAAAGAACCTGGAATACCATTTCATAATTAAGTTGATTTCTAATTATCGTTGTTGAAGTGGGTGGTAGGTTTTGCAAACTTCGGTGCCTGTCTATAAATATTTAGTCATAGCTCTCAATGGGATGACTTTTTTCTCAAATTTTTGTTGGTGTAGTGTAGAAAATCAGCATACCTTGCTATTTTGCACATAATAGACTAGCATTACTTTTAACGAATGTTGAAAATGAGATTTAAAGGGGTGTGTTTTACATCGCGATTCAGTGAATTTAGTATTGCGCTTTCTTTCGTCACGTTGCAGTTTATACTGTATGATGAAATGAAATGTGTTAAATTATGCTATGCAATCTAGGAATCTTGATGAAGCAAACGATGTTGTTACTGCTAGTTTGTGATTCAAATACGCGTGTGTGGGTATGTCTACATAATTTGATTCTATAGCGGCAATTTAATGGAGATTGTGGTTAGGTCTAAATGCAGTTTGTACTAGAATGGTTTTGTTGTTCCATAAGGGAAAAAGAATTTATCTATTACTGTTAGTAATTTCATGAGAACCAAGTTAGTGACAAAACGTGTATCGCGATATAAACTGCTTCCAGATATTCCCAATTAAGCTTACGATGTATGGTAACAAGATAACTATTTTTATTCTGATCTAGGCCGCATTTCAACCTAACCACAAGTGGTAGTAAAAAAACTGAAATATCGATTCTGCATGTCCACAATTGTGGCTTTTGCATAATTAATTTTTGATCCAGGCCGCATATCAACCCAATCCCAGTATATCCCGAAAACTAAGCAAGATATCGAAAAATTTTATTCTTTATTTTCGATTTGTCTCGTCGTGTTACATAAGAATCGGAGAACTAGGCCAGATATAGAAAATTTTTATTCTTTATTTTTTATTTGTTTCGGCTTTTTAAATAAGAATCCGTCATCAAATTTGACTTCAACCATTTTTTCTTCTGAATTTCAACCAAATACATTTCACGTTTGAGACAGAATATCTTAATAAAATAATTGTTTAAAAAAACATAAAAACCACCTTATAAAAAAAGCACTAAAAATTTTCAAATAACTTTATACCTTGCTTAGGATAAAGTAAATCTAAATGGACAATATTTTACATTACTGTCATTGATATTTTTACATTAATTAGTTATTTTTGGAGTCGGTGCCAGCTGTCAAATTGCAAAGATCGAATTACTGAACATCTTTTGGTGTTAGACGCGAAACGGGGAGTACGAACAAAAATTCCCAATATTTTACAGCATGTCGTGAGGCAGATAGTGTTACAGCGGGAGACAGCTTATGGAAATAAATTAACAATATTTTAATCTGTGGCTTGGCCTTATTGGTCATCCAGGCATTTCTCTGACGCTACAGTGTCACTTGGTAGGTTGCATCATGCAGTAAACGATTTACAGTTAGTATAATATCGGCGTATCATCTGTATGTTTCAGTTTTGTTGAAACATTTTTCTAGCATTAATTGTAGGTAAGCAGTAACATGATTTCTTATGTATTATTGTAATTTTTCATTGTTTTTATCTTTTTGTTTTTCTTGCTTTCGCTGGCACCGACTCCAAAAATAACTAATTAATGTAAAAATATCAATGACAGTAATGTAAAATATTGTCCATTTAGATTTACTTTATCCTAAGCAAGGTATAAAGTTATTTTAAAATTTTTAGTACTTTTTTTTAAGGCGGTTTTTATGTTTTTTTAAACAATTATTTTATTTTTAAATTTCTAGTGATATTATAGTTTGTTTTGTATTTTAAATATGCCGCTGTAGTTCCCATTTTGCGAACTTCCTGGTAGCTCAGAGATTAAAGTACTTACTTTCAAAGAAGAATTCTGTCTTTATGTACCACACCAACTTCCAGAACGGGGTGAATTGGGTGTTGTGATAAGGAATGGCAGTTTACATTTTTGTCCATTCTATGTTTCGATCGTATCATAACATCTGTTAAAGCTGCTGGTCGATAACCGAAACATGTAACATCTGGGCATTAATACATCCCACATATGTCTCTGGAAAATATCTGTCTGCTCCGGCATCACACAGAAAATACAGATTTTTAATTGGTTTTCACAACGTGAAAGCTTGGGATCCAAGTTGAAATCTGAAGTAAATGTTGAGACATTATGACACATTTATTTTATAAATACTATGCCATGACTTAAAAATAGCTTAACTGATTTTGACGGGATTTAAAGCTGTGGATTTTTGTAAAGAACATTGGAAATTAAAAGGGGTGAGGGTAAAGGGGAAGTGTGATTGGGCTTATGTATACCAAATGTACACTGCCTTTTCTGATTGATTTAAAGTATACGTTTGTAAATTTCTATTGATATCAGATAAAACTATAGGTATGTATAAAAAACAATTAAGGGGTGTGGAGATAAAGAGCAGTTTGGTTTTTGTAAAGCTAGTGTGGGCAGTATTTTTCTCTTTGTTTTAAAGTATACATGTGAAAATTTCCATCGAAACCAGATAAAAACTGTAGCTTTGTGTAAAGAACATTTTCAAAAATTAAATGGGTTAAGGGAGTGAGTGGTAGAGTTTTGTAAACAGAATGTAGACACTATGTTTCTCTTTGTTTTTAAGTATACATGTGCCGTGTTCAATGAAAATCTGATAAAACTGTGGGTATCTTATCAAGAATATTGGAAATTGGGAGAGGTGGGGATACAAGGGAAGAGGGGTTGAGCTTCTGCAACCTAATTTAAACTCAATTGTTCTGTATGTTTTTAAGTATACATGTGCAAATTTCCTTCAGAATCGCATAGAAATTGTAGAATAAAGGATCGAAAGGAAGGAGTGTAGTTTGGACTCTCGAAACCAAATGTAGACAGTATTTTTCTGTTTGTTTTGCAGTATACATGTGCATACTTCCTTCAAAATCAGAAAGAAAGGGTAGCTTTGTATAAAGAATATTGGTAGTAATTAAAGGGGTAGGGGTTGCGTTTTTGTGAAAGTTATGTGGACAGTATTTTTCTGTTTCTATTTGTTTTAAAGTATACACATGCGAAGTTCCACCGAATCGGATTAAAATGTAGTTCTGTACAAATATTAAGGGAAGCGGAGCCAGGATAGTTTTTTTGATTTAGTTTGTTTTGTATTTTAAATATACTGTAGCAGTTCCCATTTTGCGAACTTCCTGGTATCTCAGGGGTTAAAGCGCTTGCTTTCAAAGAAGAATTCTGTCTTTATATACCCCAACAATTTCCAGAACGAGGTGAATTGAGTGTTGTGTTAAGGAATGTCAGTTTAAATTTTGGTCCAGGCTATGTTTCGATCGTATCATAACATCTGTTAAAGCTGCTGGTCGATAACCGAAACATGTAATATCTGGGCATTAATACATATCACATACAGAAATCTGTCTCTGGAATATATCTGTTTGCTCCGGTATCACACAGAAAATATACATCTTTAATTGGTCTTCACAACGTGAAAGTTCGGGTTCCAAGTTGAAATCTGAAGTACATGTTGAGACATTATAACATTTATTTTAGCTTCCCCACTCCTCCTCCGCCCGGCTTCAATTCAATGCGTGGTGATGGTCTCTTGCGTCATCTCCATATATTTCCTTCCTCCATGGATGGACCCATACTTTGGAATATCTTTGACATTAATTGCATCAATGAGAACCTGCCATAACACAACAGGCGACTACAACTGAATTTTTACTTGCAAGATATATATTTTTCCAGGCAATATCAAGGTAGGGGTGTAACTGAGGTTGAATGTATGTGATGTACCTGGTTTTCTCGAAAAATACACGTAAAAACTTTGTGCGCATTACCCGAGGCCATGAAATTATAAAACTGAACATATCGTTGTTTCATAACCCAACTTTTCAACAACATCAAGGATGCAATTTTCAACGCTGCCAACCTAAGCAAGTAAAAATTTTTAAGCTAATAATTGTAGTTTTGCGGTTACTTGGGGTTACAATAACAAACTACTTTAAAACATTACAGGTAACATTAAATGATGTTCCCACTGAGGTATTACATATTATGGCGAGACCAATTTGTGTGATGAGCTGGGAAGGAAGGAAGTTATTGTTCAGCGAACCTGCAAACATCCAGAACGATTGGTAGACTCTTCCAAGTGAAGCACATCAGTAATGTTTGCTGGAACAGATAGTGGACATTCACTGCCCTCTTATATTGCTTATAAGGCAGATCATCTATATCAAACATGGGTAAAAGGAGGACCTGAGGGAGCAAGATACAACAGGTCAAAATCCTGGCGTTTTGAAGGTCCAATTTTTGAAGACTGGTTCTTTACCTTAGCTTCACCATATTTGAAATCCATAGGCTACTATTGGTGACAATCTCCCATGTCATATTTCTATAAGAGTAATACAGGAATGTGAGAAGAACAATACCAAATTTGTTCCTTATAGGGAAGTAAGAACTTTGGCCGATTGCTTAGAAATTCAGCGCGATCTGGATGTTATTTTGGCTTGGTGCGCTGAGTGGCAACTTACTCTATACTGTAAAAAGTGCAAGACAATGAGCATAACTAACAAAAAGAATCGATTGTTCAGAAATACGAGTTAAACAATACAGTTATTGATATGGTCGATTCTATTAAATATTTTGGAGTAACAGTACAAAGGAACATGAAATGGGATTTACACATTAATTCTTTAGTAGGTAGAGCAAATTCTAGGCTGCGATTCATAGGTAGAATCTTGAAAAATTGTAATGAACAAACAAAGGAGATAGCGTACAAATCTCTTGTGCGTCCACATTTGGATTATTGTTGTGCCATTTGGGACCCGTTTCGTAAGGGATTGATCGAAAGCATAGAGAAAGTACAGAGAAGAGCCGCTCGATTCGTGACCGCTTGCTACAGTCCGTATGAAAGCGTCACAGAACTGATTAGTAGATTAGGTTGGGAGTCTCTGGTAGATAGACGACACACGTTTCGTTTAAACTTATTGGAAAACATGTGTACTCCAACTTTCACTCATGAGTGTAGTGAAATACTTCTTCCACCAACCTATTTGAGTCGGAAGGACAGGAAAGATAAAATTAGAGAAATAAGGTGCCGGACTGATTTTTATATGAATTCTTTTTTCCCTCGTACCATTAGGGATTGGAATGCACAGCAAAGAGATTAGCTTTGGTGCTGAGCACCCTCTGCCACCCACAATTTTGTGAATTGCAGAGTATATATGTAGATGTAGATGTAGACCCAATGCAACACATCTGTGTCACCCATTAGACCTAGCATTCTTCAGATCCTTAAAAGTTGAATGGAGAAATGTGCTAGAAGAATGGAAAAACAAACATCGTGGAACAGTTCCTAAAGACACCTTCGCACGTCTGCTGAAGAAGAGTTTAGATCGTCTTGCTGAGAAAGCAGGTGAGAATTTAATAAGTGGATTCTGGGCAAGTGGAATCAGGCCTCTTGATCGACAACAAGTGTTGGGAAGGCTACCAAAAAGAACTATTGAAGAGAGTCATTAGGATGCATCACTGCAAGAGTTTTTGCACGAAACTCGGATTTTTGAAACTGGAATACCGAAATAGCGACAGAGGTTCAGTTCCATGCGCGTCAAAGCATTTCATCACAAATGATTGCAGAGCTGAAGAACAACAGGAGAAAAGGTGTCCATACTAAGGAGCATAGAATTACTGACTCCAGTGAAATGAAGCATGGGAGCGGCACCAATTTAGTTCTGCCTGAGACCCAAAAACAGAAGCAATGTAACAATGATGACTCAGAGTCTGAATCTGATAATGAATCATTCTCAGTTCATGACACGAGTGATGAAATTGACTTTGATAATTTTGGTGCATCAGATGAAGAACGTGACACAGAGTTTTGGGAACCCATTGCAAATAAACATAAACATTTTGAAGAACCCTCTGGAAACATCCAGCCAAGTGTTAACGATTTTGTGATGATTACAGTACAATACAATACATTCATTTTCTATTGATCCCAGTATAACAGACTGGCTCTGTGGGATGTGGAAAGTTGTCAATTTACAGATAAACAGTTGCATAACAAAATAATAAGTACACCAGTAGATGTACAGTCATAGCATACATGGTACATTAAACAATTCCATAACAAAATAATACATACACCAGAAGATGTACAGTCATATCATACATGGTACATTAAAAAATTTTCTTAACAAAATAATACATACACCACAAGATGTACAGTCATAGCATACATGGTAAATTAATTATGTAAACTACATTTACACAAGCTACTGGCAGTTATTTTTTTAGATACCTTAGAAATAAATTCATCGACAGAGAAGAAGGAGTTATCAATTAAAAATTCTTTCAATTTTTTCCTGAATTTATTCTTATCATCTGCTAGACATTTAATATGTGTTGGGAGCTTATTGAAGATACTTATCCCTGAATATCGAACCCCTTTTTGAACAAATGACAATGACTTGTAATCCTTGTGAAGATCATTTTTACTTCTAGTGCCATAATTGTGTATTTTACAATTTTTTTCAAGTAAAGTATAATTTGTGACTACAAAGGATATTAATGTGTATATATACTCAGACGCTAATATTAAAATCCTTAACTTCTTGAACAGCTCTCTACATGAAGTTCTATTGCTAACCTCACACATAATTCTTATTACACGCTTTTGGGCTCTGAACACTTTGTCTCTGTGGCTAGAATTGTCGCAGAATATTATTCCATATGACAATAAGGAGTGAAAATAAGCAAAATAAATTAGCTGCCTCATACGGAGATCACCTATAGCTGAAACAAGGGCGGATCCAGCCTTTGGGTCAGGGGGAGGGGGGGTCACGTAGTCGAGGTCTAACTAGGACATGCTTCAAAATTATAATAGTACCTATATATAAATAAAAGATAATTTAATTTAATTGCAATATTGCAAAATAATTTTAATCAAATAACAAAATCAATTATTCTCTTCTGAACTCTCGCGAATCTTGTTATGACTTCCTCCATTTGAACGAGTATGGTTTTGCGAACGTGCAGAAGTGCCGGTCCAGTTAGGTGGTCTTCTGCCAGTGATGCTCGAAGTCAAGTTTTGAGCCTCCTGAGAGCAGAAAAAGATCTCTCTGCCAATGGGACACTATCTGGTAGTGTGGCAAGATTACACAAATATGTGTTTACGATGGGATATATTTTAGCATGACATTTTTATATTAGATTGGAAATCGAGTTGTGGAATGTTCTGATTCTGGTGCCATTTTACTATCCACAGCCAATATACGCTTATAATGACTGATAATGCAGTGTCGTCTATTACCTGCTTATAATAGAACGCGAGTTGCTTAATTGTTTCAAAGTCTTCATTAGTATAGGTATAATTGACTTTTGGTACAAAAACGACTAGTTGAGATAAAGTATTTCAGGAGATAAATGGTCTTGTGGATCATTTATTATAGAATCCAGAAGTATGATGTATACAGCCCTCTCGAAATGCTCATCAACTGATTGAACAGGAAGGTTATTGGCTCTATGCATTTATATCGGCACTGTTCTGGGGCATTAAATTTCCATCGCAAATTTCTCGACAAATTCTTTTGACTCTTAAAAAAATTTATTCCATTTTTTTTCTTTATCTCAGAACACTCATTGCATCATTTATTGCGTCACTAGAACTTTTTTTTAAGACAATTGAGTTCGTCTGCAATACTCTGCTTAAGGATATGGTTGTACAAGTACCTGAAAAATAAAATAAGGTATATTTCTAAGTAACTGATTAATTAATAAAATCTATGTATACTATTATAAATCTCTGAGAAACCTGCGTGTGCCTGATGTTTTGGAATGGCATCACGCAAAAAATTCTTCAGCAATTAAGATGGTACTTTCAAATATTAAGAGCTTATGTTCCAGATTAAAATCTGCGAATACAGCTTGCGACTTGTATGTACTGAGAAACGGAGAGTGAAATTATAACTATTTCTAGCCCGCAGATCACTCTGTATTCGATATGAGCATTCAATAAACACTGACGAAAGATCACACTACGATCATGCTTAGATTCTGTTTTATTTTTTCACTTTGATTATTTAGTTCTCTGTTTTGTACACTAAAATAAACATAATACGTGAATCAAACGTGGTAAAAATCTTAAACGTAATAAGAATCTTAAAATGAATAGTTAGTTTGGGAAAAGTCATTATTAATTCGCATTTTACCAGCACTAAAAACCTTCAACTTCCTGTTACATTTACTCATTGCTTTTCAGAAATCAGAGCAAGAACATTATTACATAGACTATTATTCGTTTAAAAGCGAGAAAATTAATGCAACTGATAAACTAATAGTTCCGGAGTAGGAAATTTTGCTCTTATGGCAAAAAGTAAAACGGTGATTACATGATACGAAGCCCAACAGAAAGGAAGGTTTGAATACAGTGACCAGGGAATTTATTTTTCGCAGTTGCAGTCGCAGTTGTTATTAAGTAACGTTCATAACCTTGGTTTTGTAATGTACATTTTAGATTGTAGTTTAAATCGTCATAAAGTTCGAATTACTTTCGTACTATTTGACGAAAGCAATAAGGAACCACTGAAATAAAAAAATATCAACTAGGAATCCTAAAATCTTATGCTACATCGCGCGAATTACAGAACTAAATCCATCGTTCCTTATACATTAACAAAACGTGGCAGCAGTCATTCTGTCCAGGCTACATTTCAAAGTAACCACAACTTCCACTAATACTGCCGTTCGAAAAACAAAGATGCTTAATTTAATTTAATTTTGATTGCAATGGAGTGCACGCTCTGGTAGCAATTTCCATACGCACCCTTCTTAGTCTTTTCATGCACCCATCTATTTTTGCCCTCTACAAATTTCAACTTTAAATTCTTTCAACTTTAAATTCTTTCAACTTTTTTGGTAAATTATTCATTATTTCTCTTGGTAACTTATTCCAATCCCTGACACCCTTACCTAAAAACAGAATCTTCCTACACCTTTGTGCCTCAAATCGAGTGTCAGCTTGTAGTCACGGTTATCTTTTCCCATACATGCATTACTTTTAATTCTTATGCCAATATCTTTCAATGCCTCATCACCAGTATACGCCTTGTAGACTCCTATGACCCTCTTCACCCTCCTCCTGTCTTGCAATGAATCCCATTCCAGCATGGGCGCCGGGATGCGGGATGTAGGGGGGTGCACATCCAGCTCTTTTATCATATCTGTTACTGACTGCATTCTGCAATAATTTCCAGAAACAAATCTAGCGCCCTTTTTTGCACCCTCTCCAACTCCTGTATTTGATACTCAAAATGTTGGTCCCATACTACACTACCATATTCAAGCAATGGTCTGACCAAAGTTTTGTAACCCACTTCCTTTACTTCTCTCGTACATCCCCTCATCACTCTTACCGACCATTGCCGAATTTTGAAACCTTTTCCTACTGCCCGTCCAATGTGTCCTGACCAGTTAAGCTTGTTATCAAATATAATACTAAGATATTTACATTTCAAGTCTTTAACAAGGAATTCTTTCCCCACCTTCTAATCATAATCAACCTTTAGTTTTTTTTCTGTGTATCTAATAAGCTATATCTTCATTGCATTTATCTTCATTTCATGTTACCAACCCAACTAGGTATCCTGTCCAGATCACCCTGCAGCTGTTCGCAGTTCTCTTCCGTTTTTATCCTTTTATATAGCATTATGTCATCCGCAGACAATACAAATTCTGGTAGTAAACCAACACAATTATTCATCAGAATAATGAATAGCAATGGTTCCAATACATTACCCTGTGGCACTTTCATTTTTACTTCCACGACTTTTGATGCTGCATTTCCTAAGCTAACTTTTTGTTTTCTACCTTTTAAAAATTCTTCTACCTAGCATACACTTTCTCATCCATTCCAATAGTTTTTACCTTATTTACCATCATTTTGTGGCACACTCTGTCAAAAGCCTTTAAAAGATCTAGTGCTACACTGTCAATTTATCCTCCCTTGTATATTTTATCCGAAATATCTTGCATATATACCACCAACCAAGTTTCGCATGAATAATCTTGCCTAAAGGGTACTTGAAAACCACTTACACTCCTCACATATATTTCTCCATTAATTTACCTACCACTGATCTCAAACTGATTGACCTAAAATTTTCCACTCTATTACTTACTCCTCCTTTATGTACCGGCGCTACTATCGCACTTTTTCAGTCCTCTGGTATGCATAAAGGATCCAGATTCAATTTAAATATTTGTAGATAAGGTACGATGCCACATGTGGCTATCTTTAAGATATCTGTTGTAATATTATTTACACCAGCCCCTTAAAATTTTTTCGCTGGTGAGTTAGCAAAACACCATTTTTACCAAGAAAATTATCGAAAGCTATTAATGGTTCTTTTATGAATCGTTTTAGAGGTGTTTTTGACTGTGTGGCAACTCAAGGGTGTTACTGTGTTACTGTAAATAAAACAAAACATAATATTTTCTGTAAAGGTCTTGGTCTTTATGCGATAAAACAAACCAGTGAAACTTGTCAATGTGTGACTTCTAATATATATATAAATTTGAGAAGGCAACTAATGTTCGTCAATCAATATAGCTCTTACTGAAACGTCTAGGTATTTTCTTACAAACCATCTGAGGAAAATTTCGTTTGAGAAAGCAAACTTTTTATCTGATTAGAACTGGAAGTCGACGTACACGAAATCGGCAAGCATAGAACATCTTCAACAGGAGTAATATTTTATTCTTCAAGGTTAAGGTAGTTGTTGAAGCATCGGTAGCACACATATTATGATATGCATTAGTGCTCAGTATAGGTAAATGTTTTTGGTGTTTATCAATTTCAAACCTAGGTTTCTTCATAAAATAATGAATCTATCTTTCTAAATAAACCACTACAAGCATTACGTTTCGACACACCAGCAAAATCACATTTTTCGCTGCATCCTGCAGTAAAAAAACACCCGTGCATAACTAAAATGACAATATTTATGTAAATACATCAAAGGGTTTATTGGCGAGAAGCGGTCGAGCTACGCGGCTGGGACGTCACCGAACATCGGACGCGCAGCCGCGAACGAATAGTACGCGACGCGGCAAAATCAGAAGTAACAATTGCGTGCACAATATTCAGTTCACAATGACCGATCGGATACAACATAATATTATTAACAGCATACAGTCGCATTGTGACTGTCGTGTATTTTTCTGTGAGATCTGGCCTTCCATTATTCAAAGTAATCTTATTTAATTAAAATCAGTGAGATTAAAAATATTATGAGAGGCCGAGCCCAGGGGGAGGGGGTCATGACCCTCCCCCCCCCTTGGATCCTCCACTGAGCTGAAATTGTACGAATTGCAAATGTGGCTGCACCCAATCGCTTTAATAAGTCAGAAACATGTACTTTCCAATTTAAATTTTGATCAATATACAAACCTAGAAATTTCATACTCCCTACTTCTTAAATAGACTGGCCTGCAAATTTTATGTCTATATCTGGTGTTAATCTGTGTGATGTATTGAATTGCATAAACTGAGTTTTATCAAAGTTTAAAGACAAGCCATTAGCTGTAAACCATTTATTAATCAGTTCAAAGACATAATTTGAAATATATTCTGTAGATAAATCTGGAGTTTTTTTAATTCCTATGTTTGTGAGAACTGCAAATTGGACAAATTTTGAATTTTTACATGAAACACGGGGTAGATCATTTATATATATTAAAAACAATAGTGGCCCCAATATAGAACCCTGAGGTACTCCACATCTGATTGATTTCCACTCAGAAAACAGTGGACCTCTTAAGCCAGCATTAAAATTTTCCATCGATACTTTCTGTTTTCTATTTAGAAGGTAAGAACTAAGCCATTTATTAACAATGCCATCTATACCATAATACTTTAGTTTCTGTATTAGAATATTATGATCTACACAGTCAAATGCCTTAGATAAGCCACAAAAAATTCCCACAGGAATTAATTTATCATTTATTCCTTCTAAAATATTGTCAGTGAATGCAAATATAGCTGGTTCTGTTGAATGACCCTTTTGAAAACCAACTTGTGATTTAGTTAGAATATTATTATTTTTAAGGTGTTCAAAAACTCTATTGTTCATTGCTTTCTCAAAAACTTTGGAGAAGGCTGTTAGTAATTAAATTGTTTGGTAATTCGATACAGCTGCCTTATCTCCCTTTTTATACAGTGGTTTAACTACAGCATGCTTAAGCCTTTCTGGAAAAGTACCCTCAAGTAAAGATATATTAAACAGATAACTTAGTATATTACTTAATTCTGTGGAGCACAATTTAATTAATCTGCTGGAAATCCCATCATAACCACTTGAGTATTTGCTCTTAAGGGATCTGATAATTTTTCTTATTTCTTCTGGAGTAGCTAATTGTACAGACATAGAGTTAAATTTTTCTTGGAAACCTGTTCTGACAAAATCCATACTGTGTGTCACTGAGCTATTAGCAGTCAATTTATCAGCAACAGATAAAAAAATGTTTATTAAACTCATGTATGATGAAGGCACCAAGGAACAGAAGGAAAAGTTTTTTTGTAGGGCAAGTATTTTCAATTGGAACTGATGGAACCCATCAGTGCAAATTTCTTCGTAGCTACCAAGGGAAGAAAACCAATATCTTTGTATTTCCTACAGTTGATGACATAGACAATGTTAAGACACATCAAATAAAGAAGGTTATAGTACCAAATAAAGTAATGAGTAGGGTAGATATGTATTGAATGAGCCTGGTCATATTTGAATTAAGTGTGATAATCTGTTTTTAGATATCTTGTGTAATAAAGGTGAGATAAATGCATTAGTTTGGCAATTACTCAATGCTTTCCCTTATTGGTTGTTTGTGAAATGTCTTACATATCCTAAATATAGTTTAACTTAGGATGCCGACATCAAGACATAGGAATACAATAGAGATTAAGTTCCTGTCCCAAGTTACCTCAAGGGTTATGCTGAATACAGAGAAATGTTAATAAAACGAAGAAGAAATAAATAAGCTTAAGAGATACATTTGAAATGAAAATGGTTTTTCCTTTACAAACATTGAGTGTTCTTCTTTGTTAACTTTTGATATAAAAACAAAACTTTTTCCAGATTTTCTCTGGCACTGATTTCCTTGACAAAGATCCATCAATATTCATGGATGATTCTGATTATGAAAGTATTGATAATATGGAGAAGATAGTTATTACGAATGATGTATTTTATTTATTTATTTATCAATCTTGTTTCATGGATCTCTGATGAGGAAGAACCTCTGGGATGTGAAATATGTCATGTTTAATACACATACATACAATATGAGTCATAATCATAGAAAAACAATTATACATTCCAAAGACAAATAAAGAGAATAACAATAAACATTAATTTTTACAACTTAATTTTGCAAAAGTCATATTGAATATAATTAATTAATTTGTTCAAATTCTTGAATGGAGTAGAAGGAGTTGCTAATAAGATAACCTCTCAGCTTTTCTTTTAATATATCTTTATTATCTGCAAACTGTTTTATACTCTTGAAGGTTATTAAATAGATGTATACCAGAATAATTAACTCCTCTTTGTACTAATGAAAGAGATGTTTGTGTTTTGTGCAAGTTATTTTTGTTTCTTGTATTGAAGTTGTGTACCTGTGAATTAGAAGTAAACAGGTTAAAATGATCTACGACAAAGCACATGAGAGAATATATATACTGAGTAATCATTGTAAGAATATTGAGTTTTTTAAAAAGTTGTCTCCAAGAAGTTCTTGGTTTTACAATACACAACATTTTTCTGTGCTATAAAAACTTTTTTACTTTGTGAAGAGTTTTCCCGAAACATTATGTCATATGAAAATACGAGGAGTACACATGTTTCATTAATTCTAGATCTGCTGTTCGTATTGGAAAGGTGGCACTACCTAACTTCTTCAGTAGTGAAGTGATATGTTCGTAACCAACAGAGATTTTCATCTATTTGAATACCAAGGAATTTTATACTCTTTGTTTCTAGTATTGTATTATTTTTATGGCCTACTTGTAAATATGGCTGTGCATAATTTCTTGTTTTAAACCTAACATAATCTTTTTTTTTTTTCAAAATTTAATTTGAATGAATTTGCCTTAAACAAATTTGCTACTTCAGTAAGTACTTCATTTTCATTAAATTCTAGACAGTCACTCACCTGGTGTCCATGATTTTGGCAATTGAAGCACTGCCGGAGCTCGTGTGGGGGGAGGGGGTAGAGCTTCTTCGTGGCCGCCCTCTTTACCCGCTCCCTCGGCAGCGCCTCAACAGCCACTGGCGACGATTTTGCTTGGTGGGCTGGGCGGTTTCTCGTTGCAGCTGATGCCCATTTCGTCAAGCAGGATGGCGGGGCAGGAGGCTAGGATGTTCATCCCTCCCTCAGCCGGCCAACAGAACAGCGGCAGCTCTTTGGCCAGCAGAAGCTTCAAATAGAGACTTCCCCAGTTTCCAGTGTAGGTCACCAGCATAGGGTGGACTGGTCCCTCCTTTATGGTTGGAGTTGGCTCCCCCTTCTCCTTTGAAGGCGACGGCGCTGCTGCATCCACTGGGCCCCCCTCGGGGGGGGGGCTGGCAGGTAGCTCTTGAATCTTCAGTTGGTTCCTCTGCAGAGGCGGAGCTTTACTTCCTTGATACCTGCCAGTCGTTGGTTGCTGCTGGTTGTTGTTTACTCCATTGTCTCTTGCTTTTTCCGTTTAGCCTTCGAAAGAATTTCTTAGCGCAGTAATTCACATCAAACACTAGCGGACAGGTTGCCAAGGCTTCCGGCCGCAAGAGTCCGTTTTCCGCCGAATTGTCGTGGATGACATTCGCATTTTCTTGCTCAGAAGCGAATCTCAGAGCTGTGGCACAGTAGTAGTACTCGGGTGGCATGGACCAGCCGTACTTCAGCCCATCGTGGACGACCCAGAGCGTCCACGACGTGAAGTTTTGTTTCCGGGCAATCTCCTGGAAGTGGTAAGGGAACTCGAAGATGTGCACAAACCCGTCTTGTTCTCGTCATGCCTCCAGGTAAATATCGTTGTTCTCGGTTGTTTCATCAACTTCCGAAAATTCTGCATCACTGGCTACTGCGACAGCCATTACACCGATGGTCGCGTCTGCGCCGGAGTCCGCACAGGATCGCTGTTGCGGGTCTGATAGAGGACCGTCCTAGTTCGCCGATGCGGGCGTGGAGTAAGTGTGAGGTCCTTCTCACTGAACTGCAGCGGTCGCGCGCAGCGCGTATATCTCGTAGTCACAGTGGTGCCGCTTGGTGACGCGCGGACGTAAGGTACAGTGAGACGGGTCGCCGCTTTCTCCCAATGATGCCTGGAGAGGTGTTATATGGCGTGCCCTGTGTACGAGTTCTCTCGGGAGACGTTTTTTTTTTTATGTGTCTGTGCCTCAACGGCTTGATTGTGTAAAAAGTTCCGTTGTGGGGCAACTCTACTTAATGTGTCTCTCTGTATAGGATAGATTAGTTTGGGGACACTTTTTATTACTCATCGAGGGGAAAACATGACTATGGTTCGTCTGAGACGATCTTGTGTGAAAAACCCCCACAGTTTTCTTACAGTCGTATCAGTTCTATTCAGGCTGATAAGTGATGCTTAGTGGTGCTTTATATGCGTGCGAGTGCCTTGGTTTTGTTGTGCCAAGGGTACGGAGCCTTTCGTCATTTTCTGTGTCCTTATCTTGGTGATTAGGTAGGCATGCCACACCTTGTCGTAGGCCTTCTCGATGTCCAAAAACACAGCCACCGTCGACTTTTGTAGTTAAATCTCCGTGACACTTCTTCAGTCAATCAGAGGAGCTGGCTTGTGCTTCCTACTCTGCTCTGGAAGCCAAACTGTTCTTTTCTAATTGTTTTTCCACTTCAGAGGTGTCGTTTATCCGCTTAAGCAGAACTCGTTCCATCACCTTGGATGCGGAGGGGAGTAAGCTTATTGGCCTATAGGTGGATGGCAATCGTTTGTCTTTCCCTCGTTTTGGGATGGCCGTCACCTTGGCGAGTTTCCATGCATCTGGCAAGTGCGTTTGAGTTAGGCAAACGTTAATTATTCTAGTTAGCAGCACGGGTTAGTTCTTGAGGTGCAGGTTGGAAATCTTATCGTTCCCTGGGGCTTTATTACTAGCCAACTTCTTTATTATTCTTTGGATTTCCCCTGGAGTGGTTAGCTCGGGCTCATCCTCTGGTTGTTCAGTCATGATGTTGCGTACTGCCATGCGTGCTTCTGTTTCTGTCAGGTCGTACTCGAACTCTCTGTGTTGGCTGGCGAAGTATTCTACCAGCACCTCTGCCTTAGCCAGTGGCAGGAAGAATGCCCTGGTGGTCCTGTTATTGCAATGTTCAGTTCCTGGGCTCCTTGATGGCGCGTACTAACTGCTATGCGTCTCTGTTTTTCCGGGTGAGGGTTGTCATCCTGGCCTCCCATTTCTCTGCTCTGTGTTCTGTCATGCGACCTCTCAGTTCTGCTGTTAGCTGTTTATATCTCAATTTGTCTTGGGGGTCCCGGAATCGCTGCCATAACTTACGTGCCGTGTATTTTAAAAATCTAATTTTTCGATGTTTGGTGGCAGATCGTTGATGAATGCTGGGTGGATTGTCGTAATTGAGGCTCTCTTATCTGTTTCCGCTACCACGGTTTTGAGATGGTTTTATGCTTCCTTGGTGTTTTCTTTTGACCCCAAGTTGAAGGTGGTTCTTATTTGGTCAAGCACTGTTCTACTTAACTGGTCTCAGTTCACTTCTTTGGATTTTCGCTCGGTTGTGTGGGATAGGACCAAGTTCTTGATTTGGAGCAGAACTGGTTGGTGTACGGATGACAGGTCACTGGCAGAAACGAGTTTTATCCGGCGTGTGATGTCATACACGATGGTCATGTCAATGACATCTGGTTGGTGTCGTCTGTTGTGGGGGATGTGTGTGGGTGATTTTGGGCCCAGCATTTGTATGTTGCGCCTCTCTGCTAGCGTCAGAAGTAGGTCTCCTTTTGTATTATTTACTCTTAAATTCCATACGTGATTTTTGGAATTAGGTCTCCTCCAATAATCACCCTTCTATCTGTTGCTAGCAGTGCGGCAAGGTCCAGTTCGTGGAGGATTCTGTTGGGTGCTAGATATGCCGACACCAATACAATGTGGCCCTCGACGACAGAGTTGATTTTCACTGCTGTAGCCTCCATGTCGGTTAGCTGGGGTGTCTGGACAGGTTCATGTGTTAGTTTCTTGCTTATGATTAACGCCGTTCCTCCATCCTGTTGGCCCTGCCTGCCGTTCCGGTATATTTTGTGGCCCGTTATATGCAGTATGTCCCCTCGGTTTAGGAAGGTTTCTGATAGTAGGACTATATCCAGATCGTGCCATCAGATGAAGTCCTGGATTTTTTTTTTTTTTTGTTTCCAATGCTTTTGGCATTCCATATTGCGATCTTGAAGTCTTTCTGGTTTCCTTGGGGTCTCAGAATCATTTTAATAATGACATAACTCCTTTAATTAGGGCGAAAAGTTTCCCATTGTCGTCTTTGACCTTGTTTATTTTTCTTATTGTTTTGTGCATCTTTTTCAGAAAGTAATTCCCACTTAACAGGCTTGTCACATCACGGTTCTTGTTTGAATGCTTGCAGTGGCTCTTGTGTTTTCTTTTTCACTGTGTATCACTTTACTGTTCTGGTTTTCCAGTGTTGTCTTCCTTTATTTGTTTGCCTGTGGTTTTTCCAGCATAGGATTCCCCTTTGCATTCTTGTTCATGGTGACTTGGTTTGTTGGATGTTTGTTCTGCGTGGGCTCCCTGAGGCTTTTTGCCTTCGTAGTGTTCTTGGTTCCCTTTGTCTTGCTGGCTGCCTCATTTTTGCTATCCGCCTTCGTGTTGGTTGTTGTATTTTGATGTTTGGCGGGTTTTTGTTGCTTTTGGAGGATTTTGTTATTCCTCGTTCTTTTTGGTAAGTTTCCTTTTATCGCCTTCCCCGGGTTGTCTTGGGGATTTTTGTGTTACTTGAAAGACAGGGTATGATTCGGGGTGCTCAGCTCCACAGTTGACGCACTTTGCTTTGGCTATCGACGGTAGTTTGCACTCTTTGCTGGCGTGCAACCCTGAGAACTTGACACAGCGGCTGGCTAGGTGGCAGAAGTTTTTTGTGTGCCCAAGCCTTTGGCACTTTACACACTGTGGCGGTCTGCTGTTGTGATTGTATCGCTCTGCTTGGATGATGGTATACAGTAGCGATACTTCATTGTATATTCTTTGGGCATTGGTGTCCGGTTTCAGCGTCACTGAGAATGTGGCCATTGGGATAAGATCCCTTGTTGCTGCGTCTCTTTTCTTGAATTAAAGGACATTTACCACCTCGTATTCTTTTGTTGTCAATTTTGTTTTTATTTCCTCCTCCGCCATTATTATTGGCAGTCCTTTGATCACTACTTGTAGGGATCTCTCATAAGGGATTTAATGACTGAAGTGTTGAATGTTTTCTCCTTGAAGTAGTCAGTTAGTAGTTTGTGGTCATCTTTGTTCTTGGTGTGGCATCTGGCGTTGTTTCCCGCGTTTCTGATGATTAGTTTTCCATTTATTTTCCTTTGTAGAGTTTCATTCTTCTGTGTGTAGTACCTTGGTGTGGGTATTACCGCTGGGGGTATCCTCACCTTTGGTGGGGTGGTGTGTCTCTTCACAATTTTGACCAGTTTCTCTGGTGCTATTGGTCTCTTCAATGTCAGATCCCAGGAGAGCGTAACGGTTTCGTGTCGCTACGCCATCCGTTGTCTTAACTTATTTGGCTGCATTTTTGGGCTGATCTCTTCGATGCGTCGTCTTTTCCCTTTCCCTTTCGTCACTGGTGGGAATTCTGCGTCGAGCTGGGTTTCCTTCCTTGCGGAGGGCAAACCATCTCGTCTGCTTCATCTCGGTCGCTTGTCTCTGAGTTTTCATTGTACTGGTAATGGTTTGCGTCTGACGAGACTGCCGTGCCTGCGTCCCTCGGTTGGCTCGGGGAGCGTGGGCTGTCAGTTGAAGCTACTAGTCCGCTGCTGATGGACGCCAAATCTCGAGCACGGTTTTTCCCTTTGCGGTGGGTCATGACTCCAATACCATATTGGGAACGTTGTTTTCACCTTTGTTGCCACCGTAAGGTTTCCGGCGAGAAACAACACTAATACTCTCACTCAGGGGTTCCATTCCAAGCAGGAGTGGGCCGTGGAGTGGTAATACCCTAAAACTCGGAGGGTGAGATATTGGAGACGACGGTTAATAACGTGGTAGTGTACTCCTATTTGTTTGCGTTCGGTGATGGCCGCCAGGCCCCAAGCGCTCCCATCTAGAGAGAGTCTTTTTTTTGTGTATGTGTCACGGCCACAAGGGTTGTTTGTGCATGTCCCGCTACCTTGGTAGCTTTACTGTTATGTGTCACTTGTATTGGATAGGTTTGTTTTGGAGACTCCTTTTATTTGCGCTTTGAGAGGAAAACATGGCTATTAGTCGTCTAGGACGACCTTATGTCAAAAGCACTATAGTTTTCTTGTATATCATACTAGTGTTATTCATGCTGGTATATAATACTTACGGGTACTCTATGCGAGTGCCAGTGCTTTGTCAATGTTGTGCCAAGGGTATGGAGCCTCTCGTCTATATCTCTGTAGTTTTCAATTCGCAGGTAGAATTTTTATGTTTGGCGGAATATTTCTGTCCTTAATGGTTTCGGTATCAGTCTCGTTGTGAATGTAGTCTGTTGATGTAAACCTAGGAGCACTAAGGATTGTCCTAAGGCACCGGTTTTCAAGTCGTTGTAGGTGGAGAATGTTGTAATTCGCCGCCGTTCCCCACACTTGGCATCCGTAAAAGATAAGGGGGCGAATAACGGATTTGTTTGAGTTTAGTTGCGGTCGATAATTCTGCACTGTGCAGTATGGGGAAGAGATTTTGAATGACTGCCAGACCCTGTCTTCGCCTGTCCAGGATGTGGTTGCTGAAGAGCAGTTTGGAGTCCAGGGTGATGCCAAAGTATTTTGATCCTTCTTTCATTCGATTTCCTGGCCAATTATTTTTAATTTGGTGGTTAGTGCTGGCCTTGTTTTGGTAAAGTATACCGCTGCGCACGTTGTTGCATTGACCTTTATCTTGTTGATTCGGCACCATTTGTCGACGAGATTGAGGCCCCGTCGATTCCGGTTCACTACCACTTTAGTATTGCAGCCTGTTGAGCAGATTGTTGTGTAATCGGCGAAATGGGCGAATTTGATGTAAGGTGCTGCCAGTGTATCGTTAAAATTTTAGTTGAACAGGATGGGTGCAATCGGTGAACCCTGGGGGATACCCGCGGGGATGGAGTGCAGTGTAGACCTTTTTCCATCGACAGATACATAGAATTTCCGGTTTGTGAGGTAGTTTCCGATTAACTGAATGTAGCAGTGACGGATGGTCGTCTGTGTTCTTAGCTTAGTGATAAGGTTGGCGTGCTATACATTATCGTACGCCTTTTCAATTTCTAAGAACACAGCGGCTGTCGAGTTTCTCATGTTGAATCTCCGGTACACATCTTCAGTTAATCGGATAAGCTGACTCGTGCTACCCACGCGGCTTTGAAAGCCGAATTGCTCTTTGCGTATGATCTTCTCCACCTCTAGGCTAACGTTTATTCTCCTTAGAACTATCCGTTCTAGAACCTTAGAGGCTGAGGGGAGTAGCCTAATGGGCCTCTAGTTGCTTGGAAGTCGCTGGTCTTCCCCGCGTTTGGGGATGGCCGTGATCTTCGCAACCTTCATGCTGTCTGGGTAATATCGTTGGATCATACAAGAATTTAATATCATCGTTAAGAGGATTATACCTTTGGTAGGCAGGTTTTTTAGGTGCATTTTTGTGATTCGATCTGTCTCTGGTGATTTATATTTGCGCAGTTTCTTTATTACTCCGCGGATTTCTCCTAGTGTCTGGTTCGTCCTCTGGTGATACCTCCATGATATTTAGGACGGTTTCTTTAATATTATCAGCCGTCTGCTTCTCGGCATCTGTTAGTGCGTACTCCACCTCGGTGTATTGTGCCGCGAAGTATTCCGCCAAGACTTCTGCCTTCGCCACTGGCAAAAAACATGGTCCCGCTTGTCCGTTTATTGCTACATTGGATTCCCTTGGCTGCTTAAGGGTACGAAACAGTTGCCAGGCTTCTTTGTTTTGGAGGGTGACCTGTGCCATTTTTGTTTCCCATTGTTGCGTTTTGAGTTCTTGCAGGCGTTCTCTCAACTCCTTGGTTAGTTGCCTGAACCTCGTCTTGTCTCGGTGGTCACGGAAACGCTGCCATAGCTTCCTGGACGTATTCTTGAGGTATCATATGTTTCCAATGCCAGGTGGCTGTTCTATGGGTTATTTTTGTGGAGGAGCCCTTGTCGGCATCCTTTAATACACTGTCAAAATATTCTATTGCCTGGTCGATTCCTTCTCTGGATGTGACGTTGAAGTTGGCTTTAATTTTCCTGTGGCTTCCGTGGTGAATTGGTACCAGTTCGTTTGCTTGGTTGTCTTTGCTAGTGTGTGAAGCAAGATCCAGTTTCTAATTGAAAGCAGGACCGGTTGATGGTCAGACGATAAGTCGTTGATTGTTTTTAGTTGGACACTGCGGTCGATGTCATTGACGACGGCCACGTCAAGGACGTATCCTCGTTTCCGTCTATCATGCAGTATGTGGGAAGGTTCCTTTGGTCCCAGTACATGTATGTTCTGTGTTCCTGTTAGTTCCAGGAGCCGCTCCCCCCTTGCATTGTTGATTCTCGAATTTCACGATTGGTGCTTGGAATTCAGGTCCCTACCGATGATGACCTTCCTCTTTATCGACATCAGTGAGTCAAGATCGAATTCGTGTAGAGGGGGTTGGTACGTCGAAATGAGCACGATGTGGCCCTCGATAACGTGTATCCGTATGGCCGTGGCTTGAATGCATAGCAGTTGCGGTGTCTGAATGTGTTGGTGGGATATCTTCTTCCGGATAAGGATAGCCGTCCCACCACCGTTTTGCCCCATTCTGTCGTTCCGGTATGCCTGGTAACTGGAGATGTTAAACTTTTCGTTTGGCTTAAGGCATGTTTCCGTGAGAGGACTATGTCTAGCTCATTGCGCCGCATGAAATCTTGCAGTTCTATTTTCTTATTATGGACATTGTTAGCGTTCCAGATAGCTATCTTGCAGTCAGCTTGGCGTACCTGCAGGACCGCCATTACTTGAGGAGCGACATTACACGTTTCATTAAGGCAAACAGCTTTCCTGTGTCGTCCTTTGCTTTGTTGCTCATTCTCATAGTTTTCGTCATTTTTTGATGAAGTATTTCCCATTGAGATTCTCTTTGTCATATGTTTTTGCTGTGTGGCTACAGTTCTTCTTTTTGTGTCTTGGTTCCTGGTTGTTGTTGTGAGTTCCAGAGGTTGTGTGTGCATAGGTTCTTTTCTTGTCCTTCTGTGTTCCGCCCTGTGAGCATGATTGGTTCTTTGGTATTTTATCCTCCTTGTTTTGATTCTCTTTTGGTTTGGGCGGATTCCTCTTTTTCTTTTGGTTGCTCTGTTGTTTCATTTTCCTCCTTTTGTTGCCTTCTTCGTTCCCTTTTTTATTCGGTGGTCTGGGTTGTCGCAGTGCTTTTTTGTAGATTTGGCAATCGCGGTATAAAGCAGGGTGGTCCCCATTACAGTATACACACTTTGCCGGTTGATCACTCCGGATAGTACAATTCTTTGTGTTGAGTGGTTCTGCACATTTTACACACCTGAATGGCAGGTGTCGGGTATGTCCTATTATTTGGCAACTGGCGAACTGTGGTGGGCTGTTACCGTGTTCGTACCACTCGTATCTTGGTGTACAAAGGGGGTTTTCATCATAAATCTCGTCTGACTTGGGTTTGGTTCCAGCGTCACAGAGAATATTGCCAGTGGGATGAGTTCCTTAGTGTCGTTGGACCTTTTTTTGAACTGGTGAACATTCTTAATATTGTAGCCACGGCTGTGCAGTTCCTCAGCAATGTCTTCCTCCGTCGCTTGACGGGGGAGCACTTTGGTGACTACTTGCAGAGGTCTGTCACTCGGGAGTTGGTGGATGAAATGCGGGCTTATATGTTTGAAGAAGAAAGTTCTAATCATACCATAGTCGCTTGTGCTCTTAGCGTAGTAGCTGGTGGTGCCGTCGCTTCCTACGGCTTTAAGTTTTCCTTTCATCATGCTTTGCAGAGCCTTGTTCACTGCAGCATAGTTTGTCGGTGTTGAGATCACAATTGGTGGAATTCTCACTCTAGGCGGGGCGCGGTTTCCTTCTACCTATTCCTCCGAGATTTCCATGCTGTCTGTTCCGTCAATATTCTTTTCTCGTTGTTTGTCTGCTAATACCTCATAACGGTTTAATGTCAGGAGGTCTACAGTATGTCTCAGCTGGTTTCCTGATGCCTCTTTCCTCCGGTTAGGTTTCTTCCTTTTCAGTTGGGTCCACTCGTCGGAAGGTCCGGATAGTTGTCCGTGTGAGGAGCGTTTAGTGTACATCTTCGACACGGGCTCTTGTCCCGTCAGTGTTTCGTCGCTCGACTCATCGAGACTCTCACATCCATTGCCTCCATCTTCCATTTCAGATTCACTTGGTGGCGCTGGAGTGTCATCTGGGGTACCCTTACATGGGACGAGCTGGCCGCCATTTCGATTCACGGGTCGCGATTACGTCCCGTCCATTCTTAGTCTTGGGGGGATGTTGTACTATTTCCTTGTTATTACCGCAAGGTTTGCCAGGAATATATACAGCCCTAAGCTCACGCTCGGGGGTTCCACTCCACGTGGGAGTGGGCCGTGGATGGGTAATTCCCTAACTCTCGGGAGGAAACGTAGGTGTTGAGCAAACAGTGGCACCACGCGGCCTATTCTAGGCGTCAGACACAAGGCCCCCAGCACTCCCCTCCCAGGAGATGCCGCTCGGAGCTGTTTTCACGCCACCGGTGCCCGGTGGCGAGTGAGGCAACACCTAGCGTGCAGGCTGGATATACCCGTCGCAGCGCTACTGCGCCGTAGTGGCACTTAGTCACTGAGCAGGAAGGACACGGCTCAATATCAGGCCCGCTGCGTCGTCAGGGTCTCCGAGATGGACACGGCTCATATCAGGCCCGCTACGCCGCCAGTGACTTCCAGCCTCGTAATTCCATTGGTGCTCGCGGAGGGTTTCTGCGCGAAGAAACTCTTCCGAAAACTAAATGGAAGAAGAAAGAGGCTGCGCAGGAAGCAGCAACCAGCGGCAACAGAGGACTGGCAGGTGGCGGGAGGCACAACTGTTGCTTCTACATCCACAACGCTGCAGACTCCTGGAACAGAGGCACCAGGCTTCAAAATCCCGGAGCCTCCAGCGCAAAGCAGCCCTCCAAGAAACGACGCTGCGGCTGACCAAGCAGCTCCAGCGTCGCCCACGCCAGAAGAAGAGGAGGAAGGAGAGTCAGCACCAACCACGGAGCAGGGTCCTGTCCAACCCGTGGTGGTGGCTTACGAGGGAAACTGGGGCGGCCTGTATGTACTGTACAGCTCCTGCTGGCTACAGAGCTGCCTCTGTTCTGCTGGCCTATAGAGGGAGGCCTGCAGATCCTGGCCACATGCCCCGCCGACCTGACGAGGGCCACCAGCCTGCTGCGTGAGCAGGGCATCGGCTGCGACATGGTGCAGCCCATCCCGCCGAGCCAGCCGTCGCCTGTGAGCGTCTCAGCACTGCCGAGAGAGAAGGCTAGGAAGGCTGCCAAGAAGAGGCCTTCCCCGAACGAACTCCGGCAGTGTTTTAACTGCCAGCTCCATGGTCACGAGGCAAAGGAGTGCAAAAACCGGCGCAGATGCACCAGATGTGGGGCTGACCATCGTGCCGCCGAATGTACCATAGCCAGGGAAGAGGCTGTCTGCTGCAACTGCGGACAAATCATGCAGCCTGCTTCTCTGGCTGTGAAAAGAAGAAGCAGCTCAAGGCAAAGTATCGCTCAAAAGCTGCCAAGGGGCCCAGGAAAGCCCAGCAGGAGACCAGCTCCAGCATGACACCCCACAGCGACCGACCGACGACAGCGCCCAGGCTCCATACGCGGGCCGGACCGCGTCGCCAAGACCAGCCCACGACGGCTCCTGGGTTCAGTCGGCAGCCACCCGGCCGCCGTGAAGGTCAACCTGTCAACCGCTGCAACTGCCGTACCGGACCCAGCGACCAGCTCACGGTGGTGGTTACGCTGCTCACGCAGCTGATAACCGCCCTGATGCCACGTCAAGAACATCCAAACATCAGACAACAATAACAACTGACGATTTGACCACAAGACACTTCCAAAAAAGCAAAGTAGACAGCAGTCATAGGGGTTACCCTGGTACTGCAACAACAATATGGCGTAAGCCATCCAGATGACGCTGTGCTGTGCTGGCCTCGCCACTCAGCAGCAGCCGTGAGCGACGCTCGCATCATCCGCACGCCGAGCTTCAGAGACTGCCAGCAGAGCGCAGCAGCGCTGCGCCAACTACATCCTGCGTGAAGACTGAGCGCTGGCTCAGTCGCTCACTGGGAGTGACAGCGAGCGCATCGCTCTAAGGCTTCTAAGCGATCTCTCCACTGTGGGGAGCGGTTAGGGCCTGGCGGCCATCCCGCCATCAAAAAGCAAAGTCGTCAGTTGTGGCTTGCCACAACCAAAGCAAATATTGTCGTCAGTCCATCCTGTCTGATAGGTTAGATACTGTGCAATAGGCACATTGTTAGGGCCTGTTAGTTAGGGATTCAGTGAGCCAGGGGCCTGTTCACGTCAGATCACCCCGCGTTCACAGAGATTAGGCCAGGCGATTAGGTTAAGTGTACCGCCACGGTGCCCGTAAGGGCTTCGAAGGCCATGGCCCCCTCACCCGCACTATCCCAACCACCCAAACGCCAGCGTACCTGACGATTCGGGTACAGAAGTGATGGAAACCGGAGACCCGGCAACCATTGCTAATGTGCCCACGGGGAATAGATTTGAACCCCTTACAGACCTGACAAATGCCGCACCTGATACTCTATGTGAAAATCAAAGGCAGCAACCACGTCAGCCCAAGGTCCCACCCATAATAGTTTATGAAACCGCTGGGTACATGAAAACCTTTGAAGACCTGAAAACAATACTCACAGGTAATTTGAATATTGCCTACCGATCTTGGAGCATCAAGTACCAGGTGTACAACCAACTAGATTTCAAAACCATTCATTCTTTCTTCACAAACAAAAACGTTCAGTTCTATACTTGTGAATTGAACGCGCAGATAAAACCACTCAAGGTAGTCATCAGGCAAATGCAGATAGACGTAAACACAACAGATATTCACAATCATCTCACTGCACTTGATTTGCCTGTTAAACAGGTTTCACAGCTCTACAAGTTCGATAAAGAACGGAATGACCGTGTACCCATGCCATTATACCTAGTCAGTCTGGATAACACAGAAGAAGGTCGCAATATATACAAGCTAGAAAGCTTTATGCACCTTAAAGTGAAAGTAGAGTCTTACAAAACACCTGAAGGCCCATCACAATGCCACCGCTGTCAGCGTTATGGTCATGGGCAAAACAACTGCAGAATTAAACCAAAATGCGTAAAATGCTCCGGGGATCACTTCACAAATGACTGTAACAAAACAAAATAAGAGCCACCTAAGTGCTCTAACTGTTGTGGTCGGCATCCGGCTAGTTACCGGGGCTATCCACACTACAAGAAAATAGTGCAGGCCCGAAAATCGAAACTGCAACAACTAAAACAGCAGAGAGAAGAAGCAAAAGCTTCCGAGGGCAATGACACTCCAAACGTGTCAGACAAGACGCAGTTCCCTTCCCGACAGACCAAATCCATGGAACAAAAACACAGACGACAAACAGAAAGAATCGACTGCAAACAATGAGAAGGCAGACGACAAACAAAAATACTCGAATACTAAAAAGACAGAGGGGGACAAGAAATCACACGACAATTCAGGCAACAAGTCTGGAGGGTCAGGTGGTTTCAAATCCGATCTACTAGAACTGGTTACTTTTCTGAAGGAGTTTGACCTCAAAAAGATGATGCACACAGTGAAAACTGTTGCAAAGAAACTCAAAAAGGCAACTACTCCCACAGAAAAGTCATTAGTTCTCCTAGAAGCCCTAGCTGACTACCTCAATGATGGAGACACAAAATAAACTGAGACTAAACATACTAGCTTGAATGCTAACGGCATTACCACCAAAAGACTAGAACTGCTTGACTTCCTGGAACAACATGACATTGACATAGCACTCCTGGGGGAAACCCACCTGAAGCCAGGAAATGACTTCAGGTTGAGGAACTATGTAGTGACGAGAACTGACCGACTGACGAGGGGAGGCGGCACTGCTGTCTTAACTAAACGTAGGTTGGTCCACAGAGATCTTCCTGCCGCACAAACAGGTGATCTGGAGCATACCGGCATTGAAATCAAGTTCAGGGGGGTCCTCATCAGTCTAGTAGCAGCTTACAATCCTCCGACCAAGATATTAAAGCCGGAAAACGTGCAAACTCTGCTAGATAGAAATAACATCATTATACTGGGTGGTGACTTGAATGCCAAGAGCCAGATCTGGCATAGCCGCACTACCAATCGGAATGGAATGGGTTTGCGCACGGTGCTGCACGACAACAGAAATGTTGAAGTGCTAGCGCCGCGTGCGCCAACATACTTCGCGACTGCGGCAGGATATCAATCAGATGCCCTGGATGCATTCGTAGTGAAAGGTCTGCGATGGCAGCGGGAGGTCTCAACCCACTGTCACCTCAGTTCCGATCACAATCCGATTCTTCACACTACAGACGCCAGAAAAGCCACAAACTTGGACACGCTTCCACACCAACTGGGACAATTTTAAAGAGGATGTCTCGTTCCGCCTGGCGGACAAAGCACCTCCAAATTCAATAGACCAAATAGAGAATGCCGTTGCTAAACTTAGCTCAGTCATCCGAGACTGTACTAAGCTAAACACCATCAAAATTGTGACAACTTTCACGCATGATCAGCTACCACAGCACATCAGAGCGCTGATCAACCTCAAAAACCGGACACGGAAGTGATGGCAACGATGGCGTGACCCGGCTGACTGAAGGATGGTCAAGCACCTGGTAGATGAAATCAGAGAGAATCTGAAACAACATAGAGGGATAGTCTGGGAAAGAAAACTGGAAGCAGCGCAAAATGACAGCAGAAAACTATGGAAACTAGCCAATTCTCTAACGAAAACAACAGAACCGATCAGACCACTGCAAGGTTCCCAAGGCCTCGAGTTCGACCCACCTGGGAAGGCAGAGGTTCAAGCGGACTCATTAGAAGCATAGTTCATGCCCAACGCGATCGAAAATGATGAAAGTGCAGAACATGCACAAGATGTACAAAAAGTGTTCGATCGCGTCATCAACAGTGACCGGTATGATATGGTGCAACAAACAACGGAAGGAGAGATTATTGACATCATCCGAAGGCTCAAATCCAAAAAAGCCTCCGGATATGACAATATCTCCCCTATCCAAATAAAAAACCTGCCTCCACTACCCATTAGATTCCTAACAGAAATAATTAAGGCATGTCTGAACCGGTGCTACTTTCCTAAAGGCTGGAAAGTGGCTAAGGTAGTGGCACTACCCAAAGCTGGCAAAGACATCACCAAACCACAAAATTTTAGGCCAATCTCCTTGCTTTCGATCCTGGCGAAAGTATTTGAACGTGTAGTGCTAAATCGTCTCAATAGATTCCTACACGAAAAATAACATAATTATAGGACAACAATTTGGCTTTAGGAAAGAACACAGCACTGTGCACCAATGTACCAGGCTAGTGGAGCACATCTGCAAGGAAAAGCAGGCAGGAAATGGCACTGTTGCAGTTTTTCTTGACATAGAGAAGGCTTTTGATCGAGTTTGGCACCAGGGACTCATCTACAAGCTACACCGATATGGTGTCCCAGACTACCTGATATTGTTAATAAATTCCTATCTAGCAGAGAGAAAATTCTTCGTTAAACACGAAAACGCAGAAAGCACTATTAGAAAAATACATGCCGGCGTACCGCAAGGTAATGTCCTTGGGCCAGTCTTATACAATATTTACGTAAACGACATTCGACATCACATATTAAGCAATCTCTCACTATATGCGGACGACACAACTGTCTATGCCAGCGACAGAAATGTCAAATCTATAATATAAAAATGAATCGCAAAATGTGTTGGTAAGCGCATAACTCAACAACGCCTGGACCAATTTGCCTAATTCTTGTTTTTTATATTTTCGTTAAGGCACAAGGAAGGTTCTTATGGAGAGAAAAAACTCAAAAATTGGAAGGAAAATGGAAAAAACAACACTTTTACTTTCCCTCAATCAAAACAAAACAAAGGCGCGTTAGGATTATCTTTGGTATGCCTTCCAGTTGATTAGTCTCTATGGATATTAATCTATGCCTTCGTGAGATCATGGAGGAAGGAAATATATGGAGGAGAAGTGACGTTAAATCGGTGAAGCAGGCTCTAAACTCTCCCGCATGGCGGCAGCAACAGTATTGCGCTTCCAAATATTGCGATGTTCCCAGTATATCCCGAAAACTAAGCAAGATATCAAAAAATTTTATTCTTTATTTTCGATTTGTCTCGTCGTGTTACATAAGAATCGATCATTAAATTTGCCTTTTGCGAAATTTTTCTTCTCCATTTCAACCTCACTTTTGATATAGTATATCTCTAGAACTAGGTGAGATATCGGAAAATTTTATTCTTTATTTTTCATTTGTCTCGTCTTTTTAAATAAGAATCCATCATCAAATTTGACTTTAACCAATTTTTTCTTCTGAATTTCAACCAAAACCATTTCACATTTGGGACCGAATATCTCGAAAACTAAGCAGAATATCAAAAAATTTTATTCTTCATTTTTTATTTGTCATATCGAATTAGATAATAATCCATCACCAGATATCGGCGTCACCTTTATCCTAGAGTCCCCTTGAGGTTTTTGTACATATTCCCCGTGTCTGTATGGAAGCGGCCATGCCCCCTCCACTCCGGCCATGCCCCCCACTCCTCCTCCGCCCTGCTTCACTTCAATGCGTGGTGAAGGTCTCTTGCGTCGTCTCCATATATTTCCTTCCTCCATGCGTGAGATCAGCTGACGTACGTGTTATAATTACTTCCTCCGTGCGTGGCATTTTCTTGGTTGCCTTTAAATTTTCGCTTCTCTCTAAAACCAATTGTGTGTTTATTTGTTCAATTTGTTTACATTTAGACCCATGTCGCCTATCACGAAACTTTCGACTATGAAAATAGAATGCATCCGTTTAGAAGGATGCAATACTAAGAGTACCTAAAAAGCAAAATCGATTTCTGGTATTTTAGTTGAGAAGCGATATGCATTAGCGTCTGATGATCAAGCCACACTTATCATATTATTTTAAGAATGTAAACTTCTGGTAAGCCTTGTGGTGATGGGTTCCATTCGTTTTAAATTATGTTCAAGTAGAATTCACTATGATTGAATTGGCTGCGAATAATAATACTTTCTTACTTTTTAAATCTATATAAATAAAAATGAATCGCCAAAAGTGTTGCCAAGCGCAAAACTGGAGAACGGCTAGAACAATTCAGCAATTTTTTTAAAAAATATTTTCGTTAATCCACAAGGAAGGTACTTATGGAGAGATAAAACGTAAAAATTGCGAGTAAAATAGTAAAATCAACACTTTTATTTTCCCATACAAACCAGTCAATCAAAACCAAACAAAGGCGCGTTAGGATTATCTCTGGTATGCCTTCAAGTTCATTATGCCTGCCCAAAATAAAGTTCGAAGGAAAAAAAGGGTTTGCGTGTCATCAACGAAAATAATATTACTGCCAGTCAATCAAAACAAAACAAAGGCACTTTATGTTTATCTTTGGAATTGCAAAATGGTCGATCTGAACTCTGAAGAAATGTTTTCAAAACAACCCATTGGTATTGGTAATGACAAAATCCCTTTAGACGTTTTGACTGGCTGCGTTACATTTCCTGTCAATTTTTTGGTGGAATGAACGGGCTATATTACAGAGACAAAAACACGGATATAAATGAAATAAATTTCAAAATTCAAAATGAAATTGCCGGTGAATTAAGGATATACAAATCAGTTGATTGCGCAACTAACCAGGATGATGTCGTCAACTATCCACCAGAATATTTGAACTCACTTGAATTTGCCACGATTGCTGCCTCATAATCTTCAATTAAAAGTAGGATCGGTGATCATAATGTTGCGAAATATCAACCAACCGCGTCTTTGTAATGGCACACGGCTAGCAGTGAAAAAATTACTGAACAATGTTAACGAAGGAACCATTCCAAAGAGAAAATATAAGGGAGAAGATGTGTTGATAACTCGCATTCCAATGGTACCAATTGTCGTACCATTTAAATTTAAATGATTGCAATTTCCAGTGCAGCTTGCTTTCGCTATGACCATTAGTAAATCCCAGGGTCAGTCGTTGAGTGTTTGCGGCGTTAAAACCCATGAATCTCTTATGGACAGTTGTATGTTGCCTGTTCCCGCATTGGAAAACCGTAAGCTTTATTTGTTTACGCGCCAGGTAACCAAACAAAAAATATCGTGTACCATAAAGCATTACAATAAAAATAAATATAATCACACTATTACTAACTTCAAGCAGCGTACGAAATAGAAAACTTATTTTTGTAAGTAATCGTGGTTTATTATTGAGAAATTAAATAAATAAATAAAGTGATCACTCTGCAATACGTTTTATTTATTTATTTTTTCTATTGGACTACGATAGGACAATAACTTATGACAGAAAGAAGTCTGTCGGGGCAGCTAGTATGCTATAAAGAAGGTACAACGTCACCTAGAATTATTAACACAATGGTGTAACCTCTGGAGAGTTAAAATAAACAAAAATAAATGCCAACCTATAGTATTCTCAAACAAAATTAACACACCAGAACTACAGATCCACATCGATGACGCAGACATTGCATGCAGGACTACGTAAAATATCTTGGGCTGCTACTAGACAAGCGGCTGACGTGGAAAAAACACATAGATGATGTTAAGAACCAAAGTCGCGCCAAGCTTGCCGGCCTCTACCCGATCCTAAGAGGCGACGGCCTACGCACGGATACAAAAATGCTCCTGTACCGTGGTATAATCCAACCAACATTTTTATATAGTTCAGAAATATGGAGCATGGCAGCCGATTTTCACATTACAAAACTGCAGGCACTCGAAACCAGGGCGCTGCGTGTTATTTTGGATGCACCGCGTTACCTCCCTAACCGGGAAGTACGCCAAATACTCAGTTGGCCAACCTTAACTGAGCAGATCAAAACAAAGTCACAAAAATTCTACCAAAAATGTTCTCAATCCGCCCAACAAATTTCTGAAATTGGAAACGAGACAGCTGAAATGCATACCCGAAAGACCTAAACTAACCCGCCAGTAAATTTAGTGGTAGGCCCCTCAACAGTTATGAGTAGGCCCAAAGATTGATATTACCTCCATTAGTATTTTTAAGTAGGCCCTGCAATGTAAATATACCCACCAATAGGATTAAGTAGGCACTCTTGGTAGTCAGGCCCCATGTAAATACCATATTAAGTTCTCCCCCATTAATTTTAGATCATCATAAAAAAAATTAGATTTTTATTCAATCCCGACAATAACAAAAAGCCATTCTCAGTGTTATATAATCAGATATGTGTAGTAGGAATGTCCTGGCACACTGTAAACAGGATGGGCTACGCCCTTACCGATGACGTCTGTCTGTCTGTCTGTCTGCGGCCTCGCCGCCTGCACTCCACAGTGAAGCGGACTACGTCAACGAGTTGATTAGTGGTAGTTGGGTTGCATCTGACCTTGATACCTTGTGGTGGTAACTAAGGGTCAGATCGACACACTTCCTAACCAACTCAAGCAGTGACCTGCGGGTCACTGCATAGACCTTGGGCTTGCCCTAACCTCCCCAGCGGGATTCTCCCGTTCTTTATAGGGTAAATTGAGTACCAGCAACCCCTTCACGTGGCATAACCGTGCGTGCTCCAGAACCACTCTCGTCCCCAGCGCACTCTTGCGCCGCTAGCAGCTAGGATCCCCTCTTCTTAAGGTAACTTCCGACGGCTGCCTGCTTTCTGGAAAAGCAAAGGTCAGACTAAAGCAAGACGTCAGACGCAGGCAGTTGTTTCTTCCACGTGGATGGCAGACCCAGCCATGCCAGTAGATACGATCGATGTAACCTCTTCGGAAGTCGAGAGCATTCTTCTGGCTTTAACACCCCTACCACCATCCACTGTCAGATCACTGACTGAGTTGGAGTCGGAGTTTGAGTTGTTGACGTCGAAACCTGTGGCTCCGCTAGCCAACCAACCGGCGAGTGAACCCAGTGACGGCAAGGGAACTCCCGACAACCGTGGCTGCACAAAGAGGGGCAGCTCTCTTCTACAGGCTGGCAAAGGAAAGCAGCCGAGAGCTGGCCCACGCGGTAGCCACAAAATCAGCATCACGTGGCACGCCCGTCTTCCTCCAAGGGCAAGAAGGCAGTCCCCAGAAGTCCTCCTCCTCCGTCGCCAGTGGGGAATGTGCGAAAAACGGTGCCGGAAAGCTTGCTTCCAGCTCCCGGGAGCTAGCGACATTCACCGGCAAGGTCTACGAGTTCTGCCCTAACGTAAGTGTTTTGGGCCTGCACTACGCACGTCAACCCTCCCCCCTCCTTGCTCCCAGAGCAATTGGAATTGAGCAACCAGTTCGACGCACTAAAGGGTGATGAGGCTAAACCTGCCATAGAGCGAACGGAACCGAGAAATAGGTCCGACGCTCCTCAAGCGACTGAGGCTTTTCCCCCCTGACCAGAAATGCAAACCTCCCGCCCATCGTGCCTGCACGACGCACGTACAACCCCCCCCCTCCTCGGTCCCAGAGCAAATGGAACTGATCAATTACTTCGACGCTATCCAGACTGATGGGGCTAAACCGGCCACAGAGCGAACGGAACTGAGCAATCGGTCCGACGCTCTTCAGGCGACTGAGGCGTCTGCTTCCAATACCAGGAATGCAAACCTCCCGACCATCGTCGACGAGTTCAGCGATAGCTACAAGAAACTCCACGACTGGGTGAAAAACATCGTTAAGGAACCGTTCCAGGCCAAGACGTCCGTGGGCGATAGGATCAAATTCACCTTCACAACAGTGGAGGACTTCAGTAATGCCAGGAAACGGCTGGACGAAAATAAGACCCCTACTACACGTTCCCCACCGGTGCGGTGAAAACCCTGGAGGTGGTGCTTCATGGTATACCGAGGTCCTTCCCCGCGACAGACCTAAATCAGGAGTTTATTGCAATGGTCTACGATGTGCAAACTGTAGCCGAGCTAAAGTGACCCGGCACCAATACTGAGATGCCTTTGTTTCATGCGGTCGTACTAGATACACCTCAAAATAGAGAGCTATTCTGGGTGGAAAGTATAAGTCACCTCAGGGTCAAAGCTGAGACACTCCGTTTATCCGCAGAGACGCAGCAATGTATCAACTGCCAATCGTATGGGCATGTTGCGCGCCACTGCAAAATGTGCCCTGTTTGTGTTAAGTGTGCAGGGGAACATGACTCAAACAGCTGCTCAGCCCAGAAGGATAGAGCCACCGCAAAATGCCCATGGCTCGCTACCGCATGCGCGGCACTAAGTCCCATGAAAATCGGGACAAAGTTGACCAGCGGGTGGTCCAGCCCCAACCTGGAGCTGACACACGGAGCCCTCCAGCTAACCAGGGGAAGCCTTCTCAACAGAAGAAGCCCCCAGCAGGAAAAACCTCCTGCAAAACAGGGGAAACCTCTTCCACCTCCTCCTCAGAAGAACAAACCCCCCCCCTCCCCAGCAATAGAACCCCCTGTAACAGAAGAAACCTCCATAGCAGAAGAAGAGCAACCAGAAGGTTCCCAAAGCGGCAAACAGCCGCATTGACAAGCGAACCGTTGCTCAAACTGCAACGGGCAACAAGGCAGCTGCTGTGCCCCCTGCTCCACCAGAGGAAATACAGCAGCCCCCAGAGACGACGCCCATGCAACCACGACAAGTCGCAGATTGGACAAATACTGCACAAGCATCGGTTGACCGCATGGACAGACTCTGTAACATGCTTGAAACCATGATGAACACGATACTCACCCTTGTGCAGAAGATCGACTTGGTTGCAAGTAGCATTCAAGCCACAGCGAAGACGACCCCGGCCACCACCGCATGCGCTTGTCAGAACCATCATGGACAGACGGCCTAGCATAAGAAACCTAAAATTCTGTGTTTGGAATACCAACGGTATCGCCAGGAAAATGGTCGAGTTCAGGCATTTCCTGCAAGAACAGGAAATTGATGTATGCCTTGTTTGCGACACTCACCTCACGCCAGGACTCCGAGCATCGGTTGCAAATTACTGCTGCTATCGTCGGTACCGTCCAACCGCCGGGGGAGGCGTAGCAATATTCATTAAGAGAGGAATCCCCCATTGCCAAATAAGGGAACCCGATATGCAGTTCATTGAGGCTGTTGGCGTGGAGGTCTCCACTGCTGGAGGAGGACTAACGGTGGTGGCAGTTTATCGACCTCCCACCAGGAACCTCTTGGCGGCGGATTTCAATGCGCTGGCAGCACTCAGGGGCAAAGTTCTGATTGGCGGTGACTTCTACTCGAAGCATCCCGACTGGAACAGCAGGGTTCATACCAAAGACGGCTCTATGCTAACGAGGCTTACCAACACACACTACCCACTCACTACCCACCGGGTGGACGTCGACCGGACGTCTTAGATATAGTGGTCGCCAAGGGAATTGCCGGTCTCATTACAGGGAGAACCACTAACTGACTGTTATCCGATTGTCCAGTGATAGTAGAAGTGGACATAGGAGAATTGTATGACACGCGCCCAGAAACCCACGACCTCCGCAATACCAACTGGAGAAGTTTTAAGCAGCTACTATCATTCTCACTGGCTGACCAGAGATTGGGGGATGTGGACGAGGTGATTTGGGCTTTTGAGGAGATGGTTGGGGAGTCCATTTTGACTTCCACCCCTCTTCACAGAAAAAGACCCGTAACGCTTCAACTGCCGCCTCATCGTCTGGCTGCCATCAAACATAAGAACAGGGTAACCAAAGAGTGCAAGTTGACCCATAACCCTGACACCAAAAGGCTCCTAAATCTTGTCCAGAGAGAGCACAAAGCAGATGTGACCCAGCACAGGAATAGGCTGTGGGACGCTCGCGTATCGGCACTCAAGACGGACGACGGAACCATGTGGGCCCAGACTCGCAGCTTCACAAATCGGAAGCGGCGAATACCCCTCCCCCCCCCCCCTGCATAGAGTGAACGGTCCCGTCTATTCTCCGGAAGGCAAAGCCAATGCTCTGGCCAATGGCTTCGAGCGTAACTTCCGTCCCTCCGAAGCAAATGTAGATTATAAAGATTTAAGAGATGCTCGTCGCCAATTGCCAGTGTAACTCCAGGCTAATGATGGCGATGAGGAAATAGAGCCTATCTCATCGGAGGAGGTAGCCGGCTGTCTTGCAAGGCTGCGGCCAAACAAGGCTCCTGGTCATGATGGAATTGGGAACAGATGTCTGAAGAATCTGCCACCAGAGGCCTGCGCTTTCCTGGCAGAAGTCTTCAGTTGCATCTTGCGGACAAGGGTCTTCCCGCGACGGCGGAAGCATGCGGAAGTAGTCGCTATCCACAAGAGCGGGAAAGACCCTAGTTCTCCCCAGAGTTACCGACCAATAAGTCTCCTACCATAGATCAGTAAAGTTTTTTAGAGGCTACTCCTGAAAAGGATGTAAACCTTTATAACAGAGAGCAACCTTCTGCCATACCACCAGTTTGGTTTCCGAAGCGGGCACTCTACCACTCAGCAGGTGCTCCGCATCGTCGAAACAGCAACCCGTGTATTCCTGCACAAAGAGTACTGCGCCATAGTGTCCTTGGACGTAGCGCGCGCTTTTGATTCGGTCTGGCACACCGGAATACTATTAAAGCTCTACCAGCAAGGTTTTACATGGCCACTGACGAAGCTTGTCCGCAACTACCTGATCAGCCGCACCTTCCATGTCAAGGTGGACGGGATGAAGTCAGGCAGAAGACGCCTGGCCCAGTTCTGTACGCACTGTACATGGCTGACGTGCCCACGGCAGACCGTGTGCAGACTGCCACATATGCAGATGACACGGCCTACGTGACTTACAGCAGAAGTAGGGCAGTGGCCACCGCGCGACTACAGGGCATCCTCCAGCAGATAGAAGCTTGGGCTAGGAGGTGGCGCATCGAAGACAATACTACCAAGACACAGGCAATCATGTTCACAAAGAAGTACGGTCCACGCAACGGTGACCACCCGATCCCCTTATTGCGACTGCATGGCTCCGACATACCCTGGAGTACTTCACTGAAGTACCTCGGAGTAACGTTAGACTCTAAGCTCACCTGGCGCGCCCACATCAACGATGTTCGCAGGAAGGCCAGCGCGAGGCTTAACGAGATCTACTCCCTGCTTAATCAGAACAGCGTATTGGCGCCATCCCTGGGAGTGCGCATCTACCTCACCTTGGTCAGGCATCTGCTGGAATGCGGCTGCCCAGTGTGGGGGTACGCCGCACCCAAGCACCTGCAACGACTTCAGACAATACAAAACAGGGCACTGAAACGCGCCCTCCATCTGCCCTTCTGCTTTCCAACAACGGCTCTTGATGATGCCATTGGCATCACGCAAATAAGAGACCGCTTCCGAGTGCTGGCTACACCATTCTACCGGAAAGCGGAATCCAGCCCAAACCCGATGATCAGTGGGCTCGGGCGATATGAAATTCTCCCAGGCCGACACAGGAGACCATTGGACCTGACGCTATAGGACAAACTACCTGACCAACGACGACAAAAAACTAAGCCAACAATGCAGACAAATCAATAGCAAAGTAATACCCAACCTAATAACCAGTGGAGGAAATGTCGAAACACAAACCCTCCAGTATCCACTGCCTAAAAGTTTTTCTTTTTTTTCAGGCAGAGAATGGCTGTAATGCTGCTGCTGCGCCCTGGTGGCAGTCTGTATATTTGGCGCTCGGAGGGTGCGTGCGAAGCTCTCCCTCCGTCCCTCGCAGCAGACTTGTTAAGGAGAGACCACTCGGAGAAGTGCTTTCACTGCTAGTGCCTTGCAGTGACTGAGCCAGCGCCCTTTCTTTTTGTGTCGCTGCCTTAACGCCGTGTTTGTGCATGTCCCACTACCTGGATAGCACTACTGCTATGTGTCACTTTGTATTGGATAGGGTTGTTTTTAGGGGAAAATATGGCTATGGTCGTCTACGACGAACTTATGTTAAAAACCCCTACAGTTTTCTTATGATCATATCAGTGCTATTCCGCTTGATATATAATACTTAATGGTACTCGGTGTGAATGCCAGTGCCTCGGCATCGTGGTGCCGAGGGTATGGAGCCTCTCATCTGTTTCTTTGAATTTTTCTATTCTTTCGTGAAACTTTTCAGTTTGACGAAAGATTTCTGTTCGGATGGTTTCTGTGTCGGTCTCATTGTGAATGAGAGCTGTTGACGTTAATCTTGGTGCGCGTAGGACGGTCCTTAGGCACCTGTTTTGAAGTCTCTGTAGATGGAGCAAGTTGTAATCTGCTGCCGTCCCCCACACCTCTCATCCGTATAGGATGAAGGGGCGGATGACGGATTTCTAGATACGTAATTTTGTTAAGTCGATAATTCCGTGCTGTAAAGCATCGGTAAAAGGTTCTGAATTATAGCCAGGCCCTGCCTTCTCCTGTCCAGGATGTTTTCACTGGAGAGAAGTTTAGAATTTAGCGTGATGCCCAAATATTAAGTCTGTTTTTTCCATTCTAATTCTTGGCCAATGATTATAAGTTTTTTGGTTATTGTTGGCCGTTTTTTTAGTGAAGTAAACTGCAGAACATTTTGTGGGGTTAACTTTGATTTTATTGGCTCGGTACCACTTGTCGAGTAGGTGTAGGCTCCGCTGTAATATTTTGATTATAACATCATGTTTTCTTCCGTAGCATATACAGTGATGTCGTCAGCAAATTGTGCGATATTGACCCAAGGTGCTATTGGTGCGTCATTTACATACTCGCTGAATAGTGCCGGTGCGAGTGGCGATCCTTGAAGAATACGCACCGGAATCGGGTGTAGATCAGATCTTTGTCCTTGTGTAGCAACAAAGAACTTTCGGTTGGTGAGATAGCTTCCTATTAACTGAACGTAAAAATGTCGGATAGTCGTCTGTGTTCTTAGTTTCGTGATAAGGTTCATTGGTAACTCACCTGAACCTTCTCTTATCCCGTGAGTCGCGGAAACTCTGCCACAGTTTCCTCAACGTGTTTTTGAGGTACCGCAATTGCTCAATGTCGGGCGGTAGTTCGGCGTAAGCTGTTGGTCTGCGATTGGTTGTTATGGAGGACTGCTTGTCAGCCTCTATCACCACTCTGTTAAAATGATGCTGAAATTTGGATTGATTTTGTTGTGTACAATCCTGGTGAAATAGTCCCAGTCCGTGTGTTTGGATTTTTTCTGAGCGGTGAGTGATGAGCTCCAGTAGCTTAGCTGGAGGAGGACAGGCTGGTATTCGGAGGACAGACCGTTTACAGTCGGTAGCTGAATGCGTGGGGCGATGTCCTTGACGACGGCCACTTTGAGGACGTCCCTTTGTCTGCGCCTGTCGTGGGGAATATGGGTGGCTTCTTTTGGTCCTAGCACATGTATATTTCCCATCACTGCTAGCTCCAGGAGCCGCTCTCCTTTCGTGTTGTTTCTTCTAGAGTTCCAGGCTTGATGCTTGCAGTTTAGGTCCCCGCCGATGATGACCTTCGTTCCCAGTGCCATAAGCGAACCAAAATTGAACTCGTGCAAGACTCTATTTGGAGGTAGATATGTAGATATAAATGTAATATGGCCTTCGACGGTGTGTATTCTCACCGCTGTGGCCTCCATGCTTAGCAGCTGTGGTGTCCGTACAAGATGATCAGCAAGCTTCTTTCGGATTATGATGGCTGTCCCACCACCCGGTGGTCCTATTCTGTCGTTTCCGTACACTTGGTACCCGGTAAAGCTGAATTTGTCATTTGGCCTGAGAAATGTTTCTGCAATCGGACTACGTCCAGTTCGTTTCGTCGCATAAAATCATGTAATTCTAGTTTTTTGTTCCGAACATTATTGGCATTCCAGATAACCATGTTGATGTCGGCTTGGCGTGTTTGAAGGCCCGCCATTATTTAAGGAGAGACATCACACCTTTGATCAGGGCAAACAGATTGGCTGTGTCATCCTTTGCTTTGTTGATAGACACCAATGTTTTCATCATTTTTTTTCAGGTTTTCGTTCATGTCATTCGCTGGTCTCGTGTGCCTGCGGTGTTTCTTCCTTCGTCTTGGCTCCAGGTTCTGGTTTTCAAGTCCCAGTTGATGTTTGAGCATAGGTCCTGCTTTGGTCATTGTTGGGCTGGTCCTTTGGGTGTTATCGGTATTTTTTGGTGCGCGTGTTTTCCCTGTTTGGTTCCATTTGTGACTGATCAGGGTTCTGCTTTGGTTGGTGTTTTTCGTTGCGCCTTGTCTCCCTGTTTTGTTCCTTTTCTCAGGAGTCTGCTTTTTCTTGAGTTGGTTCTTCTATTTGTCCTTTCCTTCTTCTCCATCTCTTTTCTGTGGCCTGGTATCGTATTTTATTATTATATCGTCGTCGTATTTTCTATGACTATCCTCCTTTTTAATGCTGTATTTTTATTTATTCTTCTTTTAGTATCGTAGCTGGGATACAAGATTGTTTTAAACTCGTGAATGAGTGAACTTTCAGCTTAAGGCTTATTAGTTTCTTCTTCGATATTTCAAATAAACCGTAAAACTTATATGACTTAATTCCTTTTTATTAACATATTATAAAATACTTAAATATCAGAACATTTAGAGGTTCTTTGTTAGCAGCAACTTTTAAAGCTCAAAGCGAACACACCAACTTTTTCCATCACGCTTGTCTGATCTTATTGCTATCCTCTATTTCTTTCAACGTTACCCTAGCTACCATTTTTTTCACAGAGTAATTATTATTGTTACTCTTTTCTTTAGGTAATTTGTTATACCATACTGGGGGACCGTAGGGCTTTTTGGTAGGTTTCGCAGCCGCGGTATGAAGCGGGGTGGATTCCGTAGCAGTTTGCGCTTTCGCCGGCTGATCTCTGGGGATCTTGAATTCTTTAGTGTCGTGTGGGTCTGCGCATTTAACTAATTAGAATGGCAGGCGGCAGTAGTTATGGGTATGGCCTATTTTTTGGCACCTGGCGCATTGAGGGGGGGGGGGGCAATCCCGTGCTTGTATCTCTCTATTTGGATTCTGGTGCGCAAAATGAACCTTCCGCTGTAAATTTCGTCTGACTTTGTACATGGTGCCAACGTCACTGAAAAGATGGCCAGTGGTACAAGTTCCTTTGTGTCTGTGTTCTTTTTCTTGAACTAATGGACAGTCTGGACTGGGTAGCCTTTGGCTTGGAGTTCTTCTTTAATATCAGTTTCTTCTTCTTCACGAAGGAGCCCTTTTACTACAATTTATAGCGCTCTTGGTGGGAATAGATTGGTACATCGCTTTTCTCAAGTAGTTTTCTGATCATTTCGTAATCGCTTTTTGTCTCGACGAAGTATTTTGTATTGTTGCCGCTTATGACGGCTTTCAGTGACTTGCTCATGTATTTTTCAAGAGCCGCATTATTTTTCGCATAGTTCTTCAGAGTTGCTACCACAATTGGAGGAATTCTCTCCTTGGGCGGCGCACAGTTCTCTTCTTTCTGCTCTTCTGTGGTTTCCATATTGATAGGCTCAGTTTCGGTGTCGTCCGCTTGTACGGCTCCAGGTGCTGCATAGCGTTTTGATGTTGTGATGGCAATGGTTGCTTTCTTTTGTTTTGCTCGGTCGTCCTTCCCTCGGGATTGTCGAACACGTGTCAGTTTTTTCCCGGGTGCTGGGGTTTTCTTTTGGTTGTGTGGATTCTGATGGTCTGGTCTTGCAGGTATCGTTTTCAACTACGGTATCGTCAGACTCCTCGTCGAAGCTTTCCATTTCGCTCTTTCCTCCTTCCAGGTGGGAAGCGCTTGGTGATCTCGGAGTGTCAGGTGGTGTTGTCACGGTGTTAGTAGATGTCGACGCCATTCTTGGGTTTGGGTCGCATTTACGCAGTAGATTTGCCAGTTGGGAGTGTTGAATTATGTCCTTGTTATCACCGCAAGGTTTACCAGAGATAAGATCAAGCCTATAGGTCACGCTCGGGGGTTCCACTCCGCGTGGGAGTGGTGTATCCCTAACTCTAGGGGGACAGTTGGCAACAATGTTGTCTCCACGTGGCCTACGTTAGGCGGTGGCCGCCACGCCCCAACCGCTTCCCTAGTAGGAGAGACCACTCGGAGCAATGCCACGCGCCGGTGTCCGGCGACGAATGAAGCCAGCGCCTAGCACGCACGAGTACTACTGACAGCGCGGAGCTCCTGCGCTCTGGTGGTGCTCCGTAGAAGCTGCTTGTGGAGTGTGAAAGCGCGTGCGTCTCCCTCGCTTGCTCGCAGCCTGATCGAGCCAGAGCCCAGGCAAGGTATAGGTGGAGCGGTGCTGCTCCTCCCTAGCGAACGTAGAGGTAGCAAGTGGCACCAGTATGGCGCCGCAGCACACCGCGGATTAAGCCAGCGATCCTGACCAATCAGAGCAAGCGAGTCCACCAGCATCGAGAACCGAGAGCACATTCGGGCGGCCGGGGAGCGGGCGTCGTAGTGAGACCAAGATTTTTCGCGCCACTCCTGACTATAACGACGACGCTTCGCTGAGCTGTGCTAAGCCAAGACAGTCGAGAGTGGGATCGCGTCACGTGCGCATCATGAGAAGGATGCGGTGATCCGTTTCGCGGAAACTTACAACCTCGCGCCACCAGGTGGTACCACCGCCACCACGAGATATACTCGCCGCGTCCCGACCGCTTTCAGCCCAAACAGGCAGCAGCCAATGTGACCGCGATTGCGAATCGCGCGGCGCCTTTAGAAACAAATAAAAACACTGCCACGGCAGCCACTACAACACCGCGATCGGGTATTCCCCCTCCCCCTCCCCCAATCGTGATTCCCAACCATGGCGATCACGGTCGCATTAATTTGTCGTTCATTCAAAAATACAACCCTGTGCAGTACCATACCAAGCTCGCAAGGCAGTACAATGCACTATGTGTGTCTACGAATGAAGACTAAAAGAAAAAAAAAACTCCTCAGTTACTTCGGAAACCGAAAGGACACAGCTATATGTAGTCAGGGGAATACATCATACGACACCTCCTGACAGTGTTAACGAAGCGCTTCTTGGTGACGGCTGGGCCCACAAGAAGGTCAGCCAAATGAGAGAGACTTACACGAAGGCTCCACTGCCTCTCTATTTGGTCGAGATGCAATACTCGGCCGGAACACTCATGTTCGGGAAGACCACATGCCTGCTGTACATGGTGATAAATGTAGAGAAGAATGAGGCTCCAAACACACCCCTAGTCTGTCACAAATGTCAGCATAATGGAAATGCCATTGGCCGATGTTTTGCTGCCACAAATGTGCCGGTAATCATGCTACACATACATGCAAAAAAGGATTCCCGACGAACGCAAATGCGTTAATTGTGGGGGAGACCATCCTAGCAATTACAGAAGCTGCTCCCCGAACAAACTAGCACTAGCGCGGCGAAATAAAAAGGAGGTATCACAAACACAACAAGCGTCCACAAGAAACAAGCGTAAAGTGATTCAAATCCCGGCCTACCTTAGGAGTAATGTGTCATACAGTGCCACAGCTACGAACGTGATCACGAACATGGCGCAACCCACATAGAAAGAATAATTAACCGCACCCCCGTGCTCACGAACATCAACCACAACAGAATTTGCAGAGCCCCAAACAGCAAGCTCTGCATGCACTGCAGCCTTCAGCTGCCTTACCACATCCCAGATCAAAGGGTCCTAAAAAATAATAAGAGGCACTAGGAACGCTGGAAGCCAGACAACCCCTCCCGCCGAGGAAGCATCGGCCACTGTAGCTGCTACCGATGGAGCTGTGGCTACGGCTGCTGAGGTGGTGACTGAGCGCGAGTCGGCGAATGCTGGTGTGGCTGCTCCAGACGGCCCGACTGCTCCGGCCGCTGTGTAGCCGGTAGAGCACGCACCGGCCTGCGCTGACTGGGAATCAAACACAACACATCCACAGGGATCAGCTAACCCTGCGGAGCCGACACACAGCCGCGCTAGATTTTTTCACAACGATTCGTAAAACAATAGAGGACCTCCTTCGCTCAATGTTTCCCTCCGTTACCTCTCTCTGGCAACAATAATCCCAAAATTCATAAGTTCCCTACTTCAGCTTGCTATGTCCTTACGACGGCCGAACGTCACACGTCAGAAGGCGGTCCACGGAGACGGTCACGAGCAACCCGAACAAGTCCCAGGAGCAGGCCGAAACGTAATCCAAAAAACGCGCACTGGCAGAGTCCGGCGTGAGGTTCACAGAGTCCGAAGAGAATACCAAAACGTAGCCAAGAACGAGCACTGTCTGAAGTCCGATGGGTGATTCACAGTAACAGAGAGTACCGAAAGCGCAGTGAACACTGAACTGAGGAGTGGAGCTGCGCGGGCTTTATTTATATGCGCGGCGGGTCGGCTCGGATTTGCCGCGGCGGAAAACTATGATGTGGTGGCGCTGGTTGCTCCGATGCCAGCGCCGTCTATATGAAGTCGATATCCATGCCCTCTGCTGGGCATGCGGCGATGTCGGGACGGGGTACCAGACAGCTCCTAACCACTCCTTCAAATGGGGCGTGACGGACTGTGTTCAATAATTGCCTCATGTCTGTCCTAGGCACCAGCAATGTCTCACAGCACTAATGCACTGCTGCCTAAAGTCCTAAGACCTCTACTACAGTTACTGGACACTGCCTTGAATTAGGGGAGATGGACTGTAATCCTGATCCAATACGCTACCTTGCTGCAGCACCTGGGCACTCCCCCAGATGGGTGGAGATGAACTGCAGATCAATCCTGCCTTCTTGCCTCACTGCATTGCCTGGACACTCCCCCAGATGGGGAGAGGTGTACTGTAGGCCAATACTGCCTTCCAATTACACTGCAGATTTCGAACACTCCCCCAGATGGGGGGAGATGTACTGCAATCCGGGCAAATCTAAATCCAATACACCAAGCTACCCTACTACAGTCCAAGACCACTCTCCATATGGGGCGAGATGGACTGTAATCCAGATTATCCTCTTTTCCGTCCAACAACCGAACAATGTTTTACAACCCAACTCCTCTGAATACGCGTATCCTCTTCTGGAACGCCTGCGGACTGAAACTTAAAAAGGCAGAATTGATAACGTTTATGGAACAGCACGGTTCTATATTGCTCTTATAAACGAGACACATCTGGGCACAAAAGATAACTTTCACATGAGCCAATAACGTGTGCACCGTACTGACAGGCAGAACGGCGCATGGCCATGATTATTCACACGATCGTAGTGCTCCTCGAGTTAGGGAAGATCGAAGCTAGAGTTGTAAAAATCTGGTTTAACGGAGCAAACACTAATCTTATAGCAGTCTACAATAGGCTCAATAATATTAGCACGCATGAAATGAGCAGGCTGCTAAATACCGCACCTAGAGTAATAGTCTCTGGAGATCTAAATGCCAAACATCGTAGTTTGAATTCTAGACGTATTAGATATTGCCCTCCTCAAGGGTATAACCCGCACACACGACCTTCAGGTTGTAAACGATTTGGATTCAGACCACATGCCACTCATACTTAAGATTGAAGGTACACCGCAGAACACTGACAAGCGACGGATGATAAACTATCGACTAGCCAACTGGACTCTGTTCAAGGAGGTGTTAGATAGTCGCATTCCTGACAGACACGAGATAGCCAACAATCCATTAACGAGTCTGTTGCCATATACGAAGCTATGGCGTGTAGCATCCCCGAATAAACCCCACACCAGAGACAAATGGCGCTACCTGAGGCAATCACGGTATTAATTACAACTACGAATAGGATGAGGAGATACTGGCAACGTACTAGGCATCCCATTTGTAGAGACTCAAAGACATATTTAGTCATAAAATCCAGGAGTACAAAAATCAATAATGGGGGCGTCTGCTCTCGGAGTTGAACAGTGACATCTCTGACCTCTCCATGTGGTCTTTAGCTCGTCACTTCACTCGTGAAGCACATCATACACCCACCCTACAGGGGCCGGATGGACTTGTCTATTCTTCCGAGGGCAAGGCGTAACTGATGGCCAAAACACTTGCAGCGTCTTTTCGACCAAACATAGATCTTTCCGATCCTGCGAACGGGCCAGATGGTGACACAGCTGTTAGCCCAACCGGTTCGCGAGTATCCGCGTAGGGCAACTTCCGACCAAATGTCATGGACCATACGGCACTAGGATTCGAAGGAAGCACCTGGTCCAGATGGTATTCAGAACCGTGTTATTAAACAGCTCACGAGAGACATCGTGAATGCCATCTTACACAACCAGTATTTCCCCAAACGATGAAAGAGAAAGATCCATCTTCGCCCAACAACTACCGTCCTATTAGCTTATTCAACTCCCTTAGCAAAGTTGTTGAAAGAGTCATACCCAGGTGGCTTACACAACACATACAGGACAACAACATTCTGAAGCCGGAGCAATTCGGTTTCAGAAAATACCACTCCACAACACAACAGTTAATGAGTATTGTTGAGCATGTAACAAGGGGACATCGAGAAGGCTTTAGATTGTCTTTGACACAACGGTTTCATTCGCAGACTCAGTGACGACGGATTCCCGGATGGACCGGTACGCCCAATACACTCATACCTCACTAACCGAACGTTCCATGTCTACGTTTAGAACAAAAAACCTACACCTCAGAAAATACAAGCTGAAGTGACACAAGGAGGTATAATAGGTCCTCCGCTCTTAACAGAATACGTCAATAAAGCTGCGACCACAGACAAAACGATGCAAACCATTTATGCTGACGATACCGCCTACCTTGCACAGTCACGGCTACGATCTCATATAAACAGCAGATCACAGCACGCGCTTAACGTAGTCGAACGTTGCTCACACGATGGCATATTAAAGTCAACCTAGGTAAATGCGAGGCACTCCTATTTCCACGAAGGCCTAGGCAAAAACGCATTCACGAACACTGTCTACCGCTAACACTACACAATCAACCTATACATTTCCGGAACCAAGTTAAGTAACCTGGAGTCAAATTTGACGCGAAGCTAACATGGAGGTTCCATATAGACCACATGATTAATAAATCAATCATTAGAATCAGACAACTATACCCTATGCTAAACAGACAAACCACACTACACCGAGGTAAGGCCCGAACAATATACTTAGCACTCATTCGGTCACTTATGACGTATGCAGCTCCGGTTTGGGGGTACGCCGCTAAGTCTCACATTCAGAGACAGCAAGTAATTCAAAACAAAGTACTCAGGATCATATCAAACGCTCCTTGGTGAACATAAACAACAGACTTACACAGAGATTTCCGACTCGAACCAATACAGCAAGTAATTAAGAAGCTTGCAATAAACATGTACAGGGAATCTCAAATGTCGTGAAATCCTTTGTTCGCACTATAGGCAGTTACGATGAAAACCACAGATTTAAACACCCGCGGCCGAAAATATTGCTCAATAGATAGGAAAAAACATAAACAAGTAAGAAATCTATTTATCGACTGCATCAAGGGCCACTGGGGTTAGGGTCCCATTCCGTAATCAATCTGCAAAGTAATTACTGGGCTAAGGAACGTGGTTACAGTGCGATCGCAGGTGCAGAAGGCAGCCACACACAACAAGAAAACAATCCACAAACAACACTAGTGCAATATCCGGCGTGATAAGCACCGCGGTGGTGTTAACGAGCGTAGCAGGATAACGCGATGCATCCTGCTTCAATATTGTCTGGAATGAGCATGGTGGAGTTGTCTTACCCGGCGGCGATGACATCTGCTGGCGGCGGTGGTCATGGCGTTGGTGTTCGTCACCGTCCTAAAGATCGCGCATGTCGGGGGTGGTCACCCAGCAGCACTGTGGCTGTCGCCGTCGGCGAAACCTTTAGCGCGCACTCCCGGGATGAGGAAAGACTACGTGTGGCGGCGGTTGCACCCTGGCGCCCTGTCAATGCGAATCACGTCTCACCAACACGTGCAACACCTGTTTCATACAGCTGTTACTAACTATAACGAATCGGCATGTTTAAGGACCATCTCAACGGCAGCAACGGCGTGCGGCACCAGCTGACAATCTCAGCAGCAGTGAAGGTGCGTGGACCAGCTGTAAGTTGTTGCATGATACCATATACTAAAAAATCCCTCATACATCCAAACCTTGTAGCATAGAGCTTGTCGCGGTACTGGCAATATCTTAGCCAGCCGCTCTTATTCCCTCACTTAACTATCGCAGAGGTTTTTTTTCGAAGGCACTTCGCACTTTTTTCCCTCTGCCCTGTCTCTTCTTTCAAAAGTTTCTGTCTATCTCTTCCGATTGAACCATGTAAACGGGCGGACGCCTGGGCGCATAGAATACATCACAATCCCGTTCCTGTGATCACCTACAGATTTACTAACTTAATACATGTGCAGAGGCGAGCAGGAGCTAACAGGAAGGCCTCCGTGCTTGGAAGAGAAGGTTATGGGGGCTCTCCCATAAAAAAAAAGGCTAAGCCAGTCTAGCGGTGAAAGTCAGCTTGCGACAGCTAGAAAACACCTGAAATCTGATGAAGACGAAATGTAGTGTTTATACAACACCATCCGGCTGCACACCCCAGAGGATTTCAACTAAACGGTGTTACACAGACGCATAGCCTTTAATGCTATGCACCAGAGCGGGCTGGTGACTCAGAGGTTAGGGCGTATGATTTCAAATTTCTGGGTCTAGTCCCGGGTTCAAATACTGATGGAAGCTGGTATTTTAAAGATTTGGTTTTATTCATATGAATCACGCCTGGAAGTTCCGTTGTTTAGCTTCCACGTTAAACTGTAGGTCCAACCATGACATAAGTGGAATGTGTGGTAAATCGAAGCTCTGTCACGTACGCGGCCGAACAGTTTTTGAGGAAACAACAATGTCATACTCTTTTAATTTTGTGTGCTATATCGGTCACTCAGGCTTTGTTTCTCTCGTATTTAGTTTGTGTATGATCTACACAGGGGCGGATCCAGAATTTTGGTTTGGTAGGGGCTTGAGCGGATTTTGGTTTGTGTGGGGCTTGAGTGGACTTTGGTTTGGGATGGCTTGAGTTGGGCAATGGTAGTCTTTATAGTCTCCCCGGATTGCTGCCCCCTCTGATCAAGAGAGTAAAAAAAAAAAAAAAAAAAACGATGTTGGGGGTGTTTAAGCCCCCTAGCCCCCCCCCCCCCTTGGATCAATCCTTGGCTCTACACTAAGCTATACTAATAAAATAAATGCGAAAGTAACTCTGTCTCTCGATTGTTTGATACGTTTTCAGAGTTAAACGGCTAATCCGATCTTGATGAAATTTGACAGGGAAATAGTATTTGCAATTTGGAGGGACATAGGATACATTTTTTATGTATAAATAGCATATTCTGTCATGGAATTTTGAAAACTAGCTGAACAGTGATGGACAGACACATAGCGTGTGTAAGTCTCTGTAATGCTTTGACGAAGAGCAGGCTTGTGGTTCAGTGATAGGGCGCTTGCTTTCAAAAGTTTTGGGTCTGTTCCAGCGTTCAAATACCGGCGAGAGCAGGAATTTTTAACAGTTGGTTTTGAACATATGAGACAAGCATGGACGTTCCGTTGTCTCTCTGTCTTTTTATCACGTTTTGACAACTAAAACCGAGCGTGGTGGTGTAACGGCTAGCGTTCTGGCCTCGCATTCGGGAGGACGGTGGTTCGAATCACCGTCCGGGCATCCAGATTTGAGTTTTCCATGGTTTCCCCAATCACTCCAGGCAAATGCCGGGATGCTTCCTTCAAAAGGCCATGGCCGAATTCCTTCCCATTCCTTGCCCCCCATCCTTTCCCGTCTCTAAAGACCTCGCTGTTAGAGAGACGTTAAGCAGATAAAAAAAGACGACTAAACGGCTATACCGATATTGATGAAATTTGACAAGAAAATACTTTCTACCATTAGCATGGACACAATGTCTGTTAGTGTATGATCTGTTCATAAATTTGGTTTACAGATAAAATATATTATATTGTGTATATGTTAATTTTCGCTGCACCAGGCTACTATTTTGTGTCTGCCTACAAGTTTCTGGCATCAGTATATTTTGTCTTCATTTTGACATGCCTTGCAGGCGTAAATCCGTTCTAAAGCGTAGCTCTAACAGAGTACAAGCAGCTAAACTTTTTAGAAACCAAGGATCTTACGCTGAAGAAAGAAGACAAGACCAAGCCGAAATATAAGATACCCTCAGTTAACCCTCCTCCAGCACATTAGTTTTTTGCTATTTCAGTCATATTATCCAGACTCCGTGTTTTACGTAACTAACATCTTTCTATTTCCAATAATTATAGCAATAAAGTTGTAAGTTCATGCGTACGAAGTAGCGGTAACAGCTACTGTACTTAATTGAGTGATTGATTAATTTTGGTTTTTCTAGTTCCTTTTGACATAAGTATTCTTCTGTAAATCAGAGGAAACCAGAAATAACTAGACAAAAAGTAAATGGATGGAGAAATTACTCTCGAAGAATTTAAGAAAAAAAGAAGGGGGAAGAGGGGGTATCTGAAATTGTCACCGGAACATACTCTCCATCGCTATTGAAGTACCATAGATTAAACATTTGCTTGACCTCGCATTCGGGAGGACATGGATTCGAATTCCCGTCTGACTATCCAAATTTGGTTTTTCCTTAGTTTCCCCAAATTACTCGAGGCGAATGTCGGGATGGTTCCTATAAAAGGAATGGCCGAATTCCTTCCTGTTCTTTGGCTCCAGTCCTTTACCGCCTCTAATGTAAAAAGAAAAAGAAAAAAAAAAAAAACAAAAAAAAAAAAACAATGCCGCAACGTATGACGAACCGACCGTTCTCCAGAATGTTGTCTTATAATAATCTTACTATTAATTACAATCTTATTATTAACAGTAATGGAGCTTACGTTTTACCTGCATGTTTCAGAAGTAGAAGTTGCATTTCACTTACAAGTGAAGCATATAGCGTTCGTATGATCTATTTTCAGTGGAAATATTCGTTGGTGGTATCTGAGTAATATAGAACATAAACAACATGTAGGTTAAATAGAATCATAATAAACTCAGTATTACCACGAAATTGTGAATCTCTCTACCTTTTTAGACCAGTATACGTATATATAGTTGTTATAAGTCAACAACTGTGATCCATTAATTTATTAAATGTAATATTTATTAGCTCAGTATTAAGCATTTAGTAAATAAGTCAACTAAACATAGTCAGTGTATAAGTGAGTTGCCTTTTCTTTTCTTTTTTTTCTCTCCTATTTTTTAGTTTATCAATTTGTTACACATAATGATATGATGAATGAGGTGAAACGCTTTTAGCACTTCAGTCCTGAAACTAGCATCGGTATTTGTTGAGAGTAGCTTCTTAATTTTAACAGGAACGTCATTGCTTAGCGAACACGGCAAGAAATTGCGTCACGTGCTGCTGATGCAAGAGAGAATCAGACCCTCAGCAGTTGTTGCCGGCTTCAATTTGGTCGCGCATATTGAGGCAATGAAGTGAATTGAGTAGTGAAGGAGTTAGCATAGTCTTCTGCATGAGGAGCACATCTTTGAATTCTGCGCTGTAGAACAAGGCAAGTACTTTAAGCGTTGGCTTTCATTTTTCTTGTAGCTTCGTTTGCCGTGTTCAAAAATATAATTATTTGCCTGATATTGAGCTGTGATCTTCTAAAGCAGCCAGATATGTAACAAAGTACAGAAAAGACTCCAGCAAATTAAGTTTCCATGTTCTAAAGTAGGCCCCTACCTTACAGAGCCGTTATAGCTATTTCTGTCCAGGCAGCAAGGCATATTTCAAGATATGACGACTCTTTCTTTTGATGACATTTGGGTGTTTAGCAATACGGATCACTTATTCCAATCTCAGTAGACTTTGACTTTTTATCCTAGATCTAGATTGTTTTGTTTTATTGAAAGTTTCACGCTTGACGTACCTAATTTACTGTTCTGTAAACCTTGTAATAACCGTTAAATATAAAAGAAATAATCATGAGGAGCCTATTGTTTGGACGCACTTTCTCATTCTAGGAACACATTGGGTTTAGTGATTTATATGTTATAATTGACGTTAGGACAGTCTTAAAAGTTCTCGGCGTCTATCTTAGGTGACAATGTCAGCTATTGTACGTTTCAATGAGAATGAAGTTTAATAACAAATTCATGTGAGACTAGAGTAAAGCGTGCGTGGCTACTGACAATTTTTTAAGGTGAATACCGATAACCACCTCATAATTTGTGATAAAAATAAACCTTCCTATATAGTATTTACAGTGCATAGTGATAACCGCCTCATAAGTTGCAATAAAAATAAATCTTTCTATATTGCAACCAACACCCCTTCACTTTTTCGCTACTTCTTCCACAACAGGTGACGGGAGGTGAACAGAATACACAATGATTGAAGCAGTGAGAAAATGCTCATCGCGTGTCTGCCTGACATTGTGATATTTTTTTATCTCCGACCTGCCGTTTTTGTACTACTTGCAAATTGCAATTACTTCCACGAAGCCCGTAAAAAAAATTACGGAAATTTAATTGTTATGAAAAAGTTTTTAAGTAAAAAAAATTATAATTCCAATACGAATAATGATTATTTAATTTCTATTTTTTGTGATATTTCTTTAAAAAAATACGTTTCTTGTAATCTTTATCTGAGTTTTTAATAAACTTTTCCTGTTTCTTATGTTCTGCCACAAAAAAAAAAAAAAAAAAAAAAAAAAAAAAAAAAAATCCTAGGTTACGTCATGTCCTGGTTCCGTCGTTTGTCTTTCACAGGCATTTGTTATGTTTGGTTGCTGTACATTTTGATTCAGTTATTTTGTCTTGTTGAAAGTAGTAGTTTGTTGAGACGACGACTATAACGTTCAAGAAGAACGGAATGGGTTAGCCATAAATTTGAGAAGAGAGAAGAGCACGGCAAATTTGACCATTGAAAGGGCGATTTAAAGCAAGATCCCGAGATATTCTTTAATTACTTCTGAATCAGTCTGGAATATTCTGGAAAATATTAGATCCTGTCTGATGAAACACTTCAATTTTCGCTTTGTAATATCACCTGTAAAGCTTTAGCTCCTGCCCTGAGGCGAGTAATTAAAAAACAATTATTAAAACTAAATTTGGAAATTGTAACATTTTTCAGGAAAAAGGAATTAAACTTTAAACTTACCCTCAAAATTTTTATTTGGCTATAACTGGTATAAAACTGTAGATTTTACAACTTTTTTTAAAAAATAATAATAATAATGATGTCAAATTAAGTCAAGCTTTCCATTCTTCAGTCATGCCAGCTGCAGGATCAAAATTTCCGAAAAAAAAACAAGAATAACAAAATTTTTGACCACGCGTGCAAGAAACTCGCTTACGCAAAAGGCGATGTTCGGAGATCTACGGCTAAAATAATTACGAATTCCCGTTTTAATGATAATAAAAATAGAAATAACAGAACCTAAAAACCTATTGATTTTGGAGGGATGACAACTTTTCCCAAACGCCATCGGTTTTTTTTTAAAAAAATAATCAAACATCTGACACTTCACTATCAAACAACGAATTTTGATAAGATCCGCTAAAATACGCATCGAAAAACACGTAGAACCGGTAATGGAGTTTGAATGGCTAAGTAAACCTTTCTAGCACTGCAACATTATAGAACTGTTTGTGACTATCACAAACTTTAAGCGTAAGTAGAAAGGGCTTTTGTGAAAGTTCTGTGTCATACATTACTTCCTGCCGGTCAAGCCAGAAGAGTGATATGTAATGCTCTAACCTGGCATTCGGGAGGACGAGGATTCAAACTCCGCCGGAAATGAAATTTCAGTTTTCGATTGTTTCCGTAAGTTGCTCCAAATAAATGCCAGAAAAGCTGCTTCAGAATGCCGTGACCGTCCTCTTTACCGATCCTAGTTCCAAATACCCTGTTGCCTCAAATCTTATCATATATATTATTTCTATAAGGTATTTTTTTGTCACAAGCCTGTATCTTCTTTCATACTTAACCGAAATCAATGAATGAGGTGTCATTTTAAAGCTTATGGTCTCCACTTTGGTCACATCATATTTTAAGAAATGAAGTTTTCGGTATTCGACCCTTAAAGGGCAAAAATGTCAATCTTTCTAAAATGCTGTTTTCTGTGTTACGAGTCATTTATCTCCCTGGATACGTATATGAAATCGTTTAATATAGTATCATTTTAAAGATTAAGATCTCCGCTTTAGTGACGTCATATATTAAGACAGATATTTTTCGTAATTTGACCCTTAAAGGGCAAAAGTATCAATATTTTTGCAATGCGTAATTGTGTCACGAGCGATTTATCTCTCTTAATATCTAACCAATATAGATAAATGAGGTATCATATTAAAGATCGAGGTCTCCGCCATGGTAACATTATATTTCAAGAAAAGTATTTTTCGTTTTTCGACCCTTAAAGGGCAAAAATTGCGATTTTTCTAAAATGCGTTTTTTGTATCTCGAGCCATTTATCTCCCTGGATATCGAAACAAAATCGATAAATGAAGAAGGATTATGAGGATTAATGTCTCAGCTTTGTGACATGATATATTAAGAAACAATGTTTTTGGAATTCAACCCTTAAAGGGAAAAAGTATAAATTTTTCAATAACGCATTTTTGTGTCACGAGCGATTTATCTCCCTTAATATGTAACCGATATAGATAAATGAGGTATCATATTAACGAATAAGGTTTCCGCCGTGGTAACATTATATTTCAAGGAAAGAATTTTTCGTTTTTCGACCCTTAAAGGGCAAAAATGTCGATTTTTCTAAAATGCGTTTTTTGTATCTCGAGCCATTTATCTCGCTGGATATCGAAACAAAATCGATAAATGAAGAAGGATTATGAGGAGTAATGTCTCAGCTTTGTGACATAATATTTTAAGAAAGAATGTTTTTGGAATTCAACCCTTAAAGGGAAAAAGTTTAAATTTTTCAATAACGTATTTTTGTGTCACGAGCCATTTATCTCCCTTAATATGTAACCGATATAGATAAATGAGGTATCATATTAACGAATAAGGTTTCCGCCGTGGTAACATTATATTTCAAGAAAAGAAAATTTCGTTTTTGACCCTTAAAATGTTGATTTTTCTAAAATGCGTTATTTGTATCTCGAGCCATTTATCTCCTTGATATCTAACCAAAATCGATAAATGAAGAAGGATTTTGAGGAGTAATGTCTCAGCTTTGTGACATGATATATTAAGAAAGCATGTTTTTGGAATTCAACCCTTAAAGGGAAAAAGTATAAATTTTTCAATAACGTATTTTTGTGTCACGAGTGATTTATCTCCCGTAATATCTAACCGATATAGATAAATGAGATATCATATTAAAGACTAAGGTCTCCGCCGTGGTAACAATATATTTTAATAAAGGAATTTTTCGTTTTTCGACCCTTAAAGGGCAAAAATGGCGATTTTTCTAAAATTCGTTTTTTTGTATCTCGAGCCATTTATCTCCCTGGATATCTAACCAAAATCGATAAATGAAGTAGGATTATGAGGAGTAATGTCTCAGCTTTGTGACATAATATTTTAAGACAGAATTTTTTTTGGAATTCAACCTTTAAAGGGAAAAGTATATATTTTTCTATAATGCATTTTTGTGTCACGAGCCATTTATCTCCCTTGATATATAACCGATATAGATAAATGAGGTATCATAGTAAAGATTAAGGTCTCCGCCATAGTCACATTATATTTTAAGAAAGAATTTTTCGTTATTCGACCCTTAAAGGGCATAAATATCAGTATTTCTAAACTGCGTTTTTTTGTGTCTCAAGTCATTTACCTCCGTTGACAATTAAACAAAATTTATAAACGAGGTATCATTTAAATGATTAAGGTCTTCGGTTCCGTTACCACATTTTAATAAAGAAATTTTAAAAAATTCTAACCTTAGAGGGCAAAAGTATTAATATTTTTACAACGCATTTTTCTGTCATGAGCTATTTATTTCCCTTGATACCTAATCGAAATCAATAAATGACGTATCGATTTAAATATTAAATTATCCACTATCGTCACATCATATTTTAAGAACAAACTTTCTCCAAATTACACCCTTAAGGGGCAAAAATAACATCATTTCTCAAAACTTTTTTTTTTTTACCTTGCTTGATAACTAACCGAAATCGATAAATGAGGTATCATTTTAAAGACCAAGGTGGCTGCTTTGGTCATACCATATTTTATAAAAGAAATTTTTTGTAATTCAACCCTTAAAGGGCAAAAGTATCGATATTAGTTAAAGAACGTGTTGATTTTTTTTTATATATATATATTATATGCCATTTATCTTCTTCAATACCTATCTGAAATCGATAAATGACATATTGGTTTAAAAATTAAGGTCTCTAGCTAGGTAAAATAATAAATTAAGAAAAAAATGTTCAGAATTTGGTGCTAAAAGTGGTAGCGCATATGAGACTGTTCAGAGCCAAGTCCCCAGATTTCAGCAGCGGATATCACAGAGAAGTCAATAAACTTTTTTTTTATTCAATAAGTAGTTTTTCGTATATTTTTGTTTCTTTTACGGAAACACTGTCGTTTTGCTATACAATTCCAATGTAATTCGCTCAGCAACAAATATCACAGAGATGTTGATATGTTATGTGCAGTTTGTTAAGGTTGGTTTTATTCTTCCAAGGTCAGTGACACTTTGTCATAAATAAAGTGTGTTTGAAATTTTCCTAACTGTTTCATAATATGTTGTGAGTATTTTGCTGTGTACCTATTAGACTAAAAAAAACCATTTGCCACAAAACTACGGTTCTACTATTCATTATATTACAAACATTCAACCTCACTATTCGTCGTATTTTATTCGCGAAATTTTCGCACGGGTCGCCTAGTACATATATAAAAATAGACGTGTTTTTTCGTATATTTCACTTTTCAGCCACCACTACCTAACACAGATCACTGATGTTTGTGGGTGGAAGTAGCATGGAGTTTCCTATCGTGCACAACGTTGGCCGATTGCCGATAGCTGTGGGGATGTGGGAGATATAATGATTAAAGTTGGTCAGTGCAGCGCGTTTTCATATTTCGACCAAAAATTCGTATCTCCGTATACTTCTCTTTCCTGCCACAACTAAATAACATAAACCTTTGCTGTTTGTGTGTGGTAGTAGAATCGCTTTCCTGTCGTGCACTATGGTTGTTAGATGTCGGTAGCTATGGGGGTGTGGGAGATATGGGGGTTGAAAGTGATCGATCTGTGGCAATTTCATACTTCTGCCAAAGACAAAAGTGTCATGGTGTATCACTTTTCAGCGAAAACTATAAACCACAGATAACTGGCGTTTGTGTGTAGTAGTAGCACAGAGTCACCTTTCGATCACAACAGCGGCCGAATTTCGGAAACTGTGGTACTGTGGTAGATATGGTGGTTGTAAGTGGCCGACCAAGGATATTTTCGTATTTCGACTGTCTCCGCATATGTCACTTTTCTGCCACAACTACATAGCATAGAGCATTGGTGTTTGTGTTTGGTAGTAGAATCGTATCTCATGTATTGCACTATGGTTGTTAGATGTCGGTAGCTATGGGGGTGTGGGAGATATGGGGGTTGAAAGTGATCGATCTGTGGCAATTTCATACTTCTGCCAAAGACAAAAGTGTCATGGTGTATCACTTTTCAGCGAAAACTATAAACCACAGATAACTGGCGTTTGTGTGTAGTAGTAGCACAGAGTCACCTTTCGATCACAACAGCGGCCGAATTTCGGAAACTGTAGTACTGTGGTAGATATGGTGGTTGTAAGTGGCCGACCAAGGATATTTTCGTATTTCGACTGTCTCCGCATATGTCACTTTTCTGCCACAACTACAAAGCATAGAGCATTGGTGTTTGTGTTTGGTAGTAGAATCGTATCTCATGTATTGCACTATGGTTGTTAGATGTCGGTAACTAGGGGGGTGTGGGAGATATGGGGGTTGAAAGTGATCGATCTGTGGCAATTTCATACTTCTGCCAAAGACAAAAGTGTCATGGTGTATCACTTTTCAGCGAAAACTATAAACCACAGATAACTGGCGTTTGTGTGTAGTAGTAGCACAGAGTCACCTTTCGATCACAACAGCGGCCGAATTTCGGAAACTGTAGTACTGTGGTAGATATGGTGGTTGTAAGTGGCCGACCAAGGATATTTTCGTATTTCGACTGTCTCCGCATATGTCAC